>OZ038498.1:760000-862500 GCA_964036315.1 Acanthosepion esculentum | reverse complement strand
GAGACACTTAAAGAAAGAAAAAAAAAACTACAACAAATACAGTCCATGACATCACCACGGAACAGAAAATGTTTTAAATTAATTCACATTCAATTGCTACTTTGAGTGGGTATCTGTACCGAGCTACACTACACCTTACTTATCATACATGTCATCACAGCAGAAACGCATTAACCACCACCTAATTCAGCTCATATCCAATGTTTGGTAAGCGTTCGGCAATAATTGATGTATCTCAACGGCTGTAAATCATTGACCCCCATAGGATATATATGAACTTTCATGACTGACGCTGTTTTGCCAGAAAGCTACATTTAACAGGTCAGAAAGAAAGATCCAATCTATATTTCAATACCATCATGTTTGCTTCTGATGGCCAACATGATAAAATCGGATATATTACCTTTGTAAAAGTATAAAATCAGTTTAGATAAATTGGAAAGTAAAACAAAAGCATCCATTTAAACTGATGCCAGATGGAAAACGGTTAAGGTTACACGCAGTTTCGCTCTTCTTTGCCACAAATATGTATCTTCTTGCCTTCAAATGAAAATGTGGAATTTTACTTGGTGAGCAGAAATTAGCGTTGTGTTCATGGAGATAAAACCATATTTGACAAGAAATAAAACGCACAGAAATAACAGGAAAACCATGGTAAATTGGATGTTAATTTCAAGCCATATCACGGAGAGAATTTATACACGTGTTGCCCATACAAAGGTTCGTGGCGAAGAGATTGAATTTAACGTCTTTTGTCGCGATGTCCGGATTTCCGACAGGAAGAGTTTTGTTGCATTCTGGGAGTATTTTTATTGTTTTCATTTTCAAATTAATTTATTAATATCACGTTAATGTTATTGTTTTATTTTATTTATAATTTTCATTATTATTATTTTTTTATTTTATTATTTATTTATTTATAATAATAATAATCCTACACACTTTCCAAAATTTCCATTATCCATGGTGTTCCCAAGATATCGTTTTTAGGTGTCTAACCCTAACCCTAACTCAGGAATATTCATTTACCTGAACTAACTCAATTTTCAGACAAATTTCGCAAATATTGGTGTTGCATCTAAAAATAAATTCACTTTTATGATAGTTTCAATAAAATTAATTTTGAGAATTTTTAGCTGAGATATTGCGGAGTGAGTGGCCATCGTTAAATGTAAGGAAATGAATGGTAGAACTGCCCAACATACAGATTTGACAAAACTTGCAATAAACAATTGCAATATAAAGCAAAGTAAAGAACAGGGAAAAATATAATGCAAAGCCAACAAATAATATATGCAAGGCAAATTAACTGTATAGAGTAAGCGGAGTTAACAGATTCAAATAAAAAAATCAAATGAAAAAAAAATAAACACACCACGTAAAGGCTCCGAGCAGTCTTCCGGTTACAAACATTTTTCAAATTTTAAAATGAAAGGCCAATAAAATCATCTCCCGCCAAAAAATAAACATAGGCTTCTTTAGCCTATGCGAAGCGATATAAACCAGACATCAATTCAATTCAGCAGTAAAACTGACAGCAGTAAGGAGACACAAGTCAACCTCGTCGTCCTGTCTTTCTCACTAAAGCAACATCCTTTGATCTTGTGCCTCAACTCCTCTTTCCTTCTTCCTGAATAAATGACTATTTATTTCCACTCAGAGAAAAGAACTTTCTAAATAATTTTTTTCCTGGCAGTAGTTACAGTTAAGAATTTGTGTATTTTTTTGCTGCATAAATAACGTCATTTTATTTGAACACACGGCAACCGCTTCTCGCATTTTCTTTTATTCAACAAACGGTGACTCCTGGAATCTTTCCCCGACAACATTAATATGGCAAAACCTTCACATTTTGGGGTTACCACACAAGAGAAAAGTTCAGACGAGCGAACGTAGTGTTCTGGTTTCAAGACAAAACAGGCAGGGAGTGAGTCAGATGAAACAGGAACCAGCCTATTTTAATGTCTAGCAAAATATCCCACCATGCATTTGCGTTCTTCTGCCTCTAAATTTTGAAGGGGTAAATGTCTTTCAGTGATTCTTACTGGGTATTGAAACCAACATGGATTTTGAGTACATTATTTGTGTTAGTTTAGACAAAACCCCGCGATGGGATGTCCTGAATTATTTCACAGGAAATACTTGCGTTGTTGAAACTTTTAAGAAATTACCATTAAAAATTTTTATGAATATTTAGTGGGTTAAAGGATAGTACCTATTCTCAATTCCCTATTTTTATACGAGGTTAAGGACTGATTAATTAGATGTAAGTATTTTTTTATCTCAAGTTTATGCAGCAAAGCGAAGTTTAGAAGTGTTTATGCAAATGAAAATAGTTGAACATTTTAATATATATATATTCATGATGCTCTAGCATATTTGGAAAACGTTGAAGGTAGATCTGATTATTCAAAAAATGACAGCGACTTTAATGTCTGGTTATTTTTTCTCCACAAAATGCTAAGGGACAAGAAAACCTGGAGAAAACATGGACACTGAAGAAGAAAATGAAATACATTCATTGATGCAGATTTTAACCTGGGACAAGGAATTTTTAATGGTTTTTAGATGTTACATTGTGGGTGATCGCGATGTCGATGCCCGTTTTGGTGTTTTAGATGTCATTTTATAGAAGATAGCGACATTGTTGAACCTTTTAGAGGTTTCAGATGTAATGAGTGATCGCGACCTCGTTTTAAATGTCACTTCATGGATGATCGCGATGTCATTGCAAGGATTTTAAGATGACACTTTGTGGGTGGTCGTGACGAGATGCACCTTTTTGAGATTTTTTATGTCAGTTTTTAGGTGATCCCGATGTCGTTGTACGTTTTGGTGTTTTTAGAGGGAACTTTATGGGTGATCGTGAAGTCGGTGCAAATGTTAGGAATTTTAGATTTTTATGGGTAACCATGTTGTCATTGCACCATTTGGAGGTTTCAGATGTCACTTATGAGAGATCGCGATGTTTTTGCACCTATTGAAGCATTTAGATGTCACTTTATGAGTAATCCCGATGTCGTTGCATGTTTTAAATTTTTTAGATGTAATTTTATGGATGATCGCTAAGTCGTTGCATTTTGGTTGGGTTTAGATGTCACGTCATGCATGATTGCGATATCGTTGCACCTTTTGGAAGTTTTAAATTTCCCTTCATGGATAATCACGATGTCATTGCCAATTAAGTGTTTGTAGATATCACTTTATGGGTGATCGCGATGCCGTTGCACTTTTTGAGGTTTTAGATCTTACTACATGGGCGATCGTGATGTCCTGTCACCGCTTGGCGTTTTTAGATGTCACTTTATGGTTATTGCAATGTCTGAAGGCCGGAAATTTGCTTGATAGAAAATGATCCCGTCGTGGAATAATCAGGAACAATGAAAGCAGTTCAATGAATCATTATTATTTATATATGTAATTCAACATCGAGACTAAATGACTACGACAAAACTGAAAAAGTTAGTGTAAAATAGTGGTTTTTTCTCATAGCGCTGACCGGTGAGTGTATGTACACCTGGCGGTTTAAACGGTTCCTTTTCTAATGGGGCTTGAACTCCTCCCTCCTGACAGCTTAATAAAGGAAATGTCATATGTCAGTGTCCCCTCCCGTCACTTGTCTCGAGTCAACGTTGAGAATGATGGGAAATAAATAAGAATGCCTCCCCATGTCCACTTATCTGCCTTGGTCAATTAAAAGGTTATTATCCCACTCTCGACTCGTTTAATGAGCATAATCGTATATCGCTACGATGAACGAACACGACATTTTAGCCAGTCCACAATTTGAAGGACGTTATGGTTTAAATATTTTTTCTAGCAAATTCTGAAGATTACGATTCCACACAGTTTCAAGTTCTGACCGTCTTCGTAAATATTTTGAAAGCATCGTTTATTGTCATAACAAAAAAAACTGCCGTCTGGCATCGCTGTTTCAAGAAAGATTGATCCAGCAAAATTTAGATTACGGACAATTATATAAGCATACTTCGTTTGTTATGTAGAAAGAGTGATATTTCTTTTCTATTTCTACACACTGAACCGACAGACCTCGTCAGAAGACTGTTTAACTGAGATACCACCTGGAATAAAGAATTTTTTTATAAGCTTTTTAAATGTTCCTCTTCTTTTTGATCCGTGATCTCTAGTCAATACGGCTGGGAATTCGATCGCATCCCTCTCTACGAGTGATGGGAATTGGCATTTTATAAAAAGGTATTCTCCATTAACATGTGAAACATTTAGCAGTTTGTTTGCACCGAGTCTGAGGAGTTAAAGTAAAAAAAAATAATTATACAATAAAATAAAAAGCGCTGGTCTCGCTAATTGAGAACCCTAAATTTAGAGGACAGGGATAAAAGAAATCTTTTCGCCATATTTTCCCCAGTTTGTGTCTTACGTGGTAGCTTTATATGTGTTTTTCCTGAACAAATCTATATCAGCGAATCCGTTATTTTGCATGTCATTGCGAGTCTTGTAATGTAGCGTGTCTTTGTAATGTTACGTTATATTAGTAAAAGGAAATTTTAAACCCTTGATCACGCTATCCATGATAATCATTGCTTAAACTAAGTTTCTGTTTGTATGACAAAAGTAAGTGACATAAGCTTAATAAACAAAAATGATTCAACTAATTTTATATTTCATGAAGCCCAAAATGACATGTAAAATGTACATTTTCCTACAACGGTAATTTATCAGATTTAATCATGTTGACCCACGACATCAGAGACATATAAGATGTCATGGAAATACAGATTGGGTCTCTCTTTTTGCTCTGTTAAATTCAGCTCTCTGGTAAAATGGCGTCTGTCATGATATAAATCCTATGGTCGATATTGAATTAGCCCATGGGAAAAGAATTGCGGCCGTTGAGATGAATTAAATATTGCTGAACGTTTACTTAGACCAAACATTGAATATGAACTGAATTAGACGGGGTGGGGGGGAATAATGCGTTGCAGCTGTGATGACAATGGTAAGTATGATAAGTAAGGTATGGAGTAGCCCAGCTTAGTTGTCATCCCACGAAATGTAGTCATTGAATGTGAATTAATTTTTTTTAATGTTGGTATGTTCCGCGGTGACATCATGGATTCTGAATTTGTTGTAGTTTTATTTTAGTGTCCCTTGTATTTTTTCGTTTTTGTTTTTGTTTTTCACTTATACGGAATTAGACTACGAAATTCTTATGAAAAAATGTTTGCAAATAGTTAGTGTCCAACTTCTGCTATGCCGACTTTTACAGTAGACAAATAGTGTAAACAAGAAAATTATGAAGTGTAGGTATCGGTGGTAGATTCGGTATGATGATTGATGATAATCCTCTGTTTTTTTGGTGAGATTCTCATTACTACAGAGACAATTGGCAGGCTACCAAAGGCTTTTTCCATCTTTATCACTCTCTTGTATGTCTTTTCTTTCAACAAATCACCCGAGAATACGACATTTCCCAGATAAATAAAATCCTGGTATCTTTGTCAAGGTTAAATTATTTTAGCGGGTTTTTGAGAATTTCAATAGGAGAAGGCTTTTTCTTTCATTGAGAAACGACAGTGAAGGACTTAACACTACGCCACGACTGGTGATGTTTCATTTACCTTCATCATCGTCGTAGTAGTAGTGGTAAAATCTTCATGACATTCTACACGTTCCTTCACAATAGAGATAATTTGCCACCTCTTCAGAGGTCTTTGGTCTGCCTAATACCAAACTGATTACATACAATTCAAATTTCTTTTAGTAATCTTCATGCCAGGTATTTTCTGTAGATTAATGTGTTTCAAGTGACACATCAAACAGATGGGGTCATTTCATCAAGTGTCAAGCAAAGTTACTCAAAAAGTTCTAAGCCTAAACCAGAAATAGTTGGACAAACAATACAGTTTTTTTTTACTATTTTCCAGTATAGTCACCCTTGAAGTCAATGCGCTTGGTCCAATGATGCTTAAGCACTGCAATCCCATCACGAAAGAACATGGCGTCCTGAAACTCCAAAAACTCCTCGAAAGCACATGGGATTTCATCATTGATTCCAAAATGCCGACCAAAAAGGTGGGATTTGAGTTTAGGAAACAGGAAGAAGTCAAATGGAGCTAAATTTGGTGAGTTGACTGCTTCAGCTACTACGACCTGAGTAGTATGAACGGGCGTGTTACCCTGGAGCAAGGGGACACCTTCCCGCAGCTTCCCTCTGCGTTTCGTCTTGATTGCTTCCTTCAACTCTTTTTAAAGCAATTCACCCCAAGAAAGGCTGTTGTGCCATAGTACGCGAGGGGCTAGAGAGAGTATAAGTAAGTGAAAATACTGGGTAATGGGAGGGGGCGAGGAAAGGATAAAAAGAAGAATGGTGGAGGATAAAATAGAACAGGGATCAAGGCAACTGAAGATGTCAATTGACATTACATTTGAATATTTGAAGATGATAGTTATCAGGGAATCCAGTAAAAGAAAAGGTGTTCCACTGTCGGTAAGTTCGAGAGAAGAAGCAGTTGAAGTAGAAAAGACGTTTAACTGTTTTGATAGTAAAGGGGTGGGACCGAGATGCCAACAAGTAGCACGCTTAAATTCTTGCCGTCGGGGCACCAGTAAAAATAGTTTGTTAGAGTAGATGCCATGAAAATATATCTAGAAAAGACAGGAGGAAGCTACATTACGTTGGCAAGTCAGGACTGGCCACATTGCATATCCGTCTTTGCATTTTGTCAAGAACCACGAGATGAACAGCGGAGGCATCATATATGTTAACAGTATTTCATGCATAGACGAATGGTAAATTTGTAGATATGAAGGATGAACTCAGACGGCAGTGTATTATTCAGTGTATTTGCCTTAATTATGATGCATTGTACTGTCCATTGATTGTTTTCCCTTTTCAGGGTAGTCTATTATGATTACGCTTTCAGAATAATAATAAAAAACAGAAGCCATCACTTTACCCACATACGCTGCCTGCTTGAACTTCTTCGTAGATAGAGAACCAATGTGTTTTTCTTTGATTCATGTTCTAAGTGGTGAACCCAGGTTTCATCTTGAGTTACTAATCTGTAGTAGAAATTATCAGGGTCAGCCTGGAAGCGAGTCAAATCTATCCTGGAAATGTCAATCCTTTTTAGCTTCTGCTCTGGTGTCAGCATTCTTGGGACCTATTTTGCAAACAACTTGCTCATCCCTCAGATCTCAGTTAAAATAGAATGAACAAAATCAGAACTAATACCTATGGATTTACCTATCTGCTGAACAGTAAGACGTATACCATCGAAAACATAGGTTTAATGGTTTCAACTTGTTCATCAGTGTTTGATTTTTTTGCTGCATATAACCAAGGGTCACCTTCTGCCCCCTTAGAATTCCGCAGCCCGCTTCTTCACAGTTCCATGGGAAGAGGAGTCCCCAGCAAGTACCATGTCCTTATTATTTATTTGGGAGTCAAAATTTTCTTTCGCAGATAATTTATGACTTCTCGTGCCACTAATTTGTCCATTTTATCATACCTTTCATCTTTGTATGGACCTCATCTGCACAGAAATTAAGAGATAAATCTGAATTAGTCTATATAGGAAATGGTAATGTGTTGCCTCAACAAAATATGTTCAGCTGTGACACTTCTATCTGGGTGAGGCTTAGAACTTTTGAACGGCAAACGTAAATTGATGCTAGATTCTTTTAATAATTTCACCCCAAACATTGTGGTAAGGACACTAAAACCCATTGGGTTACCGAGAGCTTTAAGAAATAAAGAAAACTTTATTGAGCAGAGAATAAATTAAACAAAAACAGGATTCAAAAAGACTGAAATTGACGATTGACGTTACGTTTGAATTTCTGATACGAAAGAAAGTTGCTAGAGAAGGAACTATTAGAATTGAACTTACGGTTTTCAACAGTAAAATGATGTGACCTATCTGATAAAATATTTCTAATATTAAATTCATGAAGTCAAGGTACCAAAGAGGAAACTTTATGAGAACAATTGCCATGAAAATATTTACAATAAAGCGACGTTACGTCGGTGGGGAAATGGTTGAATCTGATATACTAGACGAAGTCCGATAACTTTACATAATTCTTCTTGAGATTTCCGTTAAGAAACTCGAAACATATAGCAGATGCAACAGAATAGATGGTGTAAGAGTATTCAACGGGCAGACGAATGGTAGACTTATAAAGAAGCAAGATAGATTCCGGTGAGAGAAAATATTCTAGCAAGTCATAGTGAACCAATGTTTTAGCAGCTGACCTAGCAATTGATTCGAAGTACTCGTAATTACTCGGAAAAATAATTGTACTCATTAAGAAAGTCTATAGGAAAATTATTTTGCTCGTGTATAATGCGAATTTTTTTCTGACTTAAAAAAATATTTATTTATTTATTCAAAGAAAACGTTTGTTAATTGTACAAACCTATAAGAAATTAAAGAATTTTTCTTTGCTTAGTCTATGCTATATTAGATATAAACAAAAGTTATAAAACGCAAAAATAAATAAATAAAACAGTGATTAACGACACACACACACACACATATATATATATATATGTAACAAATAATAATAATAATAGTAATAATAATAGTTTTTGTTTTACATGGAGCACTGTGTTATTATTACAACCAGGAAGCAGTTTCCGTGATATATATATATATATATATATATATATATATATATATATATATATATATATATATAAGTGAACATTGAAGTCAACACTCAGAGGCGACAGGCTGTTTCATGTTAGACGCAATCGTCAGGCCATGAGTGTTGTTTTTTCTCGGCTATTTATATATACAGATCAGTGGTGCTTTGTGGGTAGTATATTTTGGCAGTTATTTTTCCGGAATTCGTTTATTTGTTTATTTATTTATTTGGGTTAAATTATTTTGTTTGTTTTTATTTATTTTAATTTTTTTTAATTTTTATTTCTTTATTTTATATATTTATTTACTTATTTTTATTTTCATCGGTGTTTTATTAACGTAGTAAAAATTTGTTTATATCACTTATTTAATAGTTTGTTTTGGTTTGGGAAGATAAAGCTATTTATTCAATTTTTGGGTTGATTGCTGCAGTTTATTCTAACTATTATTTTGTCGGGAGCCGTTTTTAATTTGTTTATTGCTTGTTTTATTTATTTTGATTGATGATCTTGACTTGGTTTTTCTAACGGTTAATTTATTGGGATCGGTTTGTTAGTTTGTTTATTTATTTATTTGGATGAATTTAGATTAATTTATTTGACTTGTTTTTTGTTATTTATTTATTAACTGTATATTTTTCTCGACATAATGAAAAGGAGACAGAAAATAATGCAAAGCCATGGGACGAATACAGAAAACTACACAAAGAAATAAGGAACAAATGCAGACAAGCTAAAGAAGTTAATGGCTCATTAAAAAAGAAATAGAAATAATTAGTATCACAGGTAAAGGAGATATGAAGAAGAAAATAAGAGAACTAACGGAACAAAAGACACGAAAAGGCTGCATAAAATCCAAGAACGGAAAGCAGATATTAGAAAAAGCAAAAATACTTCAGCGATGGAACGAATATATTGGAGATATCTTTCACGACGAAAGAGTACAACCTGCAATACACATAAATACCGACGGACCGGAAATATTAAGGACCAAATTGGCCAAACTGAAGAGAAAGCGACAGGGCCAGACGAAATTTCAGTAGAGATGATGGCAGCCTTAGAAAATTTCGGCAAAGGCAAGATTACAGAAATAATAAATGAAATCTAAAACAGTGGTGATATTCCTAAGGATATTTATTTTCATAGCACTGCCTACGAAACTAGGTGCAAACGAATGTGAATTCTACCGGACAATTAGTCTAATGAGCCACATAACAAGACTCATCATCCGAATTTTGATGAATAGAGCAGCAGAATCAGGCCAGAGATAGGACAAGAATAGTACCGGTTCGTAAGTGACACCAGAACGGGGAACGCGATATTTATACTCAGAATGTTATCAGAAAGAGCAATACAAATGCAGAAGGATGTGTATCTGTGTTTTATAGACTACGCAAAGGCGTTCAACAAAGTACACCACAAAGATCTATTAGAGCTCCTCTGCAACCTTGACATATTCGGAAATGGCGATAGGATAATCCAGAATCTATACTGGCAGCAACTGTCTTCATACGGACAAAAAACCCTATTTTCGTATATCTGCTGAACTCATTTTTTGTCCGTATGAAGACAGTTGCTGCCAGTATAGATTCTGGATTATTCTATGTGTCATTTGCATATCATATACTGTTACGATTGTGGCCGCAAATAATGAATCCTGACACATTTACCGTGATAGCAAACACGGAAACATAACTACAAAACCTGCAACAGAAGGTAGAGAAGGAAAGCGAGAAGAAAAGACAAAGCATAAACTACAAAAAGACAGAATTCATGATCAAAAGCAAAATGATGACCCCCAAAAGCCAATTAGAGTTCGGGGACGCTAATAGAATATTCGTCAGATGGTTGAAAGGTCAGTCAAAACATGTGGCGGACACAATGTGCCATAATTCAAAATCTGGTAAGGGTATAATATTGGAGAAATATATATATATATATATATATATATATATATATATATATATATATATATATATATATATAGAGAGAGAGAGAGAGAGAGAGAGAGAGAGGGAAGGAGATAGAGAAAGAGACTTTGTGTGTGATGAGAGAAAGGGAGAAAGAAATCTCATTAAATATTTCAAGGATAAAATATGAAAATTTATTTTTGCAACGTGTTTTGGTATTTCTGAACATCCGTCAGAGACAAAATGCAGAATTCACTATAAAAAAAGCTGTATGCACATTTGCAGTAAGATGTGCAATTGGTGTGAAGTTAGAACGAAATCGAGTAACAGAGTTAGAATTCTCGTCAGGTTAGTTATACCACCAAATACGCTTGGAAAAGGTAACGAATCCCTTTCTTCTTCTCTCGGATATCGTTTAAATAGGACCGGTTGGGTTAGTTAGTCTTCGTTGGCACCCCGTCTGGGTGAAGTATGACTCTGAATTCAAAACGTGGTCAATACTATGTTAGGCTTGCATACGTAATGATCATCCTTTAAAGAAACAAAAAAAGAAATTATTAAAAGAACGTATAGGAAAAGTATCATTGAAGAAATGACGTGAATCATACAAACCTGAAAATATTTGAAAAAATGTCAACGTTCTGGAACGGGAAGGAAATTATGGGGGACATAAAGTTATGCAATTTTTCTTATATTTATTAGTATTATTAGTAATTAAATGAAGCATTTAGTTACTTACCACCCGTGTACTGTTGAAATAGCTAAATGCAACTGCCAACGTCTACTCAAACAGTTTATTTTCTTGCACTTTCCACCCGTGAAACTCCCTTCTGTTTACTTACTTCCCTGATAACTAAAATCTTCAAAAATCTAAATGCATCGTCAATCGCTATCTTCTACCTTCTTGAACCCCATTCAGCTTTTATTGTTTCCCCAATCCCACCCCGTATAGCTAGTCTTTTCTCCCAATTTCACTCACTGTAACCACCCCCTACGCACTAGTGGTATTCCCACTTTGCTTGAGGTGAATTGATTTAAAAATTATTATTATTATTATTATAATGCTGTAATAATGACTATTCCGTTTTGATATCATAGACAGGCGTGAATAGACTCTACTTGGTTTCATTGAGAAAATGAAAGAAGTTTATGAGAACAGATCCTACAGAGATCTTACCATTTATTTTTCAGTGCTTCCACGTCGCTTCCGAATGTGACACAATGTCGAGATTTAAAGTGGGTTTAACGTCAATACCGTGCAAAAATTACCCAAGTTCCTCAAAACTTCCTCTTTTGGGAACCCATTAGATGCCAGGTATTAAACCCAGCCCCTCCCGAAGGGCGTGGAAGAATTAAGAACAGAAAGATTAATAATGACCGAGAAAAGAAAAATGTAATAAGGAGGACAGTAGTTAGTGATTGACATTCCATTAAAATTTTTGTAGATTACAGTTGGCTGGAAAGCATGGAGCCTGAAGAGACTTCCAGGAACGAGAAGCGCGAGAAAATAAACTGTTAGCAAGAACTTACGGCTACATTTAACCAGCTCAGCTGCAAATTGATGAGATCTTGATGCCAGTCTAGTATTGCGCTTAAATAAAAAATAATGTCAAGGTACCATAGGGAAGAGTTCATCCTAGCAATTAACATTTAAAATATTTATTGAATAGACACAAAGAGGCAATCTAGCGGATGTAGGAAAGTGACTGAAGCCAAGTCGTCAGATCAGAACCAGAAATATTGCTGATTCTTTGGATTTTATCAAGTCATTTCTACCGAATTTATACGTTAAACTTGAACATAACTATGTACGTGTAGAAGAAAAAAACGTTTGTTAAAGTTGTTGAAAAAGTTCTCTTTCCTCCACAAATCTCTGACATATAGCTATTTGCTAAGATATTGGGAAGTGGGTTGGTCCGCGAAGCTTTCAGGAGACTCTCTTGTGTATAAACATAATTGACGTCTTTACAAGCAAATGCTTTTATTCTGGAGTGTCATCCTCCCTCTTATCTTTCACTTCGACTAGACGAATTGAAAGATTAAAACATGAATACTCAAGAAACGGAATAGAAAATATTAACAACGCCTTGGGAAAGTGGATCTAATAGGTGTCGATTATAGAAGCAAAGTCATGCATATTAGAATTCCCTCAACTGGAAAGGCTGCTGAATAATAATAAAAAAATCAGAATTACTTTCCAAGTGCAGACATGAGAAAAAGTACCTTCACTGCTGGCTACACCGTGACTAAATGATCATGGACTCTTTCATATTATTTATTTCTTAAAATCCAAACCGCTGACATTACCTTTATTCATAGGATCGCGTAAGCGTGAAACTGGCAGTTGCGCACACAAGGCACGAATTAACTCCTGCATGAATAGATTGATTTAATGATTCGTTTTCTACGGCTTATCAGCACTTCGCAGGTTATTTAAAGCCAGCAAATATTTTTAGAGTACACTAATTTTTGTGGGGGTGAGATGATAATTATTTAGTGATACAAATCTAATTAGATATCTGAGGGAAAAGAAGTGTATTAATTCCAATTCCCAAAGGTATTTTCGAGTAAGTGAATATAACGAACACAACGGGAATTGGAATTTTGCTCTCTAATTAACAATTCCAAGCTACTATCCATTACACCACCTTCACATCAAAGCTTACAGTACCTGGTATTCGCAAGCCGTCACCCGTCTAGGTACTGGCCAGGCTCGATGTTAACTACGGTGATCATACTGGAACCGGTGTTTCAACGGGAAGTGCCGGTAATCTGGAGGAATAGAGATAGCTGCCCCTTGAATGGAGAATGTTTAGCAACCAATGACGCTTACCATGCAACTGTTAGTGTATGATGTAAAGCAGAATGGTGGTACAAAGATTCTATAAGAAAAAAACAAAATTCGCGAGAAGGCAATAAACTCGACGCTTTCTATATATTTGTGGGGTTTAAAGGACAGAGGCAGCAATAATCCAGATGTGGAATGGAAGGTATTCATAAAAAGGTATTCGCAACTCTAGAGCTTGATGATATCGATTATGTAAGTCGTACAATTTAGATGTCTACTAACGGGACAGAATACTAAATGAAAAATTCGAATGACTTTCTAAATGTAGACAAGTGAAAAGTAACTTGTCTACTATCTACCCTGTGTCTAAATAACTATGTTGTCCAAGTTCCTTTATATATACTGATTCAACCTGGGAGATGTGGGCAGTGTAAAGGTTATTTAGGCTTGTTAGTAAATTAGTATGCTTTATCAAAATCAGAGACAGATTTGTAATAACAAACAACTGATTATCCCGCTCATGAACTGTTTCAACCCAGCTGAATGGGCGATCTCCCTTGATTGAAAGAGAATATTAAGCAACACAAGGATCTTGTTATCAGTAATTGCTAAGGTTGATGTAGTCCTGCACAGTGCAAGACTGGAAAAGACTGGATAGGTCGCGAAATATCAATCTTCTTTTGTTTCAGAAATTTAATCTGAAAAATGTTAATTTCTCTCCAGACGCATATTTTTAAACTGTTTACACAATATAATGAGCAAAGACGATTCAATGCAGGGTTATGGTTAGCCATTGAGGCTGTTGTGAGAAGGGGGGGGTAAATAAAAAGTACAGATTATGAGGATATGCAGGATAGATAACGGTCAACGTACGGCTTGAAGAAGTTAAAATTATAGTGATCGGGGAAGTCTTCTTTCGGTTGTCTGTTCCATGAAATTAAAGTTTTTTTGTAATCATTTCACCCCAAGTAAGACAGTAAAGCCACTAAGACACCCAGGTTTACAAAATGTGAAAGAATAAGAAAAAAGGAAAACATTAACAATAGAGAATAATGAATGAACAGGAGACAGAAGATAATGAGTGATATTGCATTAACATTTTTGAAGGTCAATGTAGACCGGAAAGCAAGAAGCTGGTGGAGACGTGGGAGCGAAGAAACTCTAGCATAGAATTTACAGTTTCATCTAGCCATATAAACAGTAAAATAATGAGACCTAGTTGCCAATCTAGTATTTTGTTTAAATTTGTAAAATCGAGACAACAACAAGTAAATCTTATCAAAACAGTTACTATGAAAATATTAATAAAAAATCCCAAGGAAGCTATGTCACGGTTTTATTAAAGAGCGAGAACAATAAAAGAAGATTAATCAAGAAGTCAGTAGATAACGATTGACAGTGCATTTACATTTTTGTAGATCAAAGTTAACTGGTTTGGGTGGAGCCGGAAAAGATATTCAAAAATTGAGTATTCCAAAAGAAGAAACTGTTAGCATAAAACTTACGGTTACATCTAACCAATTCAACTTTAAATTTTTGAGACCATCTTGCCAACCTAGTACAGTGCCAAATTCATACAGTCTCGCTAACATAGCGGAAAGTTCAAAAGAACAATTACCATGAAAGTATTTATAGAAAAATCACAGGGAAAATCCGTTATAGCGGCAGGAAAGTGACTGAAGCCGAGATGACATGTCAAGACCCAGGATATTGCGGATTCATCTTTAGAAGAAGTTATGTGAGTGGAACTTCGTCCTTACCAATGGAATATGTAGGGAATGCGGATGAGCATGTGACATAGCTAGTCCCATCTCTGTGAGTCTGACTTAGTGGAACTAGATATTGGTAGCTTGTCTAAATATTTAAGTAAGTAAATGTAAGTAGCGATAGGCTAGTAACATTTCGGCTGTTGGGAAAAGATTGTCGGGTGGAGGACCATTGATGACCTACAAGAATGAGTAATCGCTTTTGAACTCTTTCCAGACTGGACAGTAAAGACGGCCTCGCTGGCCGAGATATGGCAGCATATAAGCCATTTTAGATCTGATCTGACTCTTGTACAGACAGAGCTTGATCATAGCAGTAAGGTACATTCTTGAGCCGCACAAAGTAACAGATGGGGATCTACAGTTGAATGCTGATAATACAATGGTCAGAACGTGGGAACAACGTGGAAGTTTAAAGGGAATTACAGACTACACGGAAATTGATACTTACAGTCAGAAAGAGACGACTGATTTCTGGGACACACATGAAGGCAAGAGTAAAACAAGGACAAAAATCGATGAAAAAAGTGAAAAATCTTCGATCAATACATGAAATTGTGGCAAGCCATGATCACTTACGTCCTGTAAGGATAAAGCAAAAAGAAAGGGAAAAGATGTCAGAAATTGAATTTTCTCACAAATTGTGAATTCCATATAACGTTATTTTTTTTTAAAATCCTTTCTCCTGAAAGAAGACAATAAAGCAACTAAAATGCCAGAAGTTACTGAGTGCAAGGGAATATGACAAAAACATTAAGAGAGAACACTAAAAGAACATGAATTAAGAAGACGATGATTGACAGTGCATTTAAATTTTAACTAGAAAGCATGGAGCCGGAATAAAATTTCACAATGGAGAAACTATTAGCATAGAACTTACGGTTACATCTAACCATTTAAACTGTCAAATGATAAGAAATAGCTGTCAATCGAGTACTGCGCTTAAATGCATAAAATCAAGGTACCAAAGAAAACTCATCTGAACAATTAACATGAAAATATTTAGAGAAAAGTTACGAGGAAGTGAAGTTATAACGATGGAAAGTGATTCAAGCCGAGATGCCAGATCAAGGTTGATAATATCGCAGATTCTTCTGTAGTTTTCGTTCAGAATCTCGAGATACAACCAAATACAAATAATATAGGGACTTAAATAATGTCACTAACGCCAAACATTAAGCACACATGGCACAATGGATAAAGGCGTTGGTTAGATCTACTGACAGGACCCAAACAGTTGTAAGTTCAATATCTGGGTAAGGCAGTGAAGAACTTGGAGAGGGGAATTAACAGGAGATATTGAATAACTGTCATCCATTAGACATGGCACGTGGAACTGGAACAGTCTACCCCAGCGAGCGAAATAAAGGGTTCACTTCGACATTCCAACCATCTGAAGAAGGCCGGAGAGTACTGCGTGTGATAAACATGGCAACAAAGATGAGGACAATAGTCCGAATAATGTAAATAGTGATAAGGAAAATGGCAGCAAAAAAGAACACTTATGCTCAGTAGCAGGAAGAGAAAAATGAAAATTCTAAGACCCATAATGAATTAGGGGGGCTTACAAGGTATATATTAAGGGCATGGGAGATAGGAGAAGACACTGAGTCAATTACCAGACGAGATCTGTTAGCTGGAGAAGTCGCAATGTGTCACTCTACTAATTTATTGCATATTTGAAAAATTATCAAAGTGAACGATTTGTTTTGACTATGTATTCAAATCACTGTAATCTTTTTTTTCACTCCCTGAATAAAAAAAAATGTAATGAACTTTCATTTCTCTTAGAAGGAACATTTACTTCACATAAAACAATTTGCTTAATCGAAGGAAACTGACGCTATCAGCAGTATATGAAACCCGTAGACCTTTTGAACTACGGACAGATACATAACTACGGCCTTAGATATACGTAACTAAGGCTTTTGCTTGTAAGGTAGAAACAAAGATTTTTCGGATGTTGTAAAGTAAATATGATCAGCATTTTTTCTTCTTATTCTCAGTCACATTAGACGAAACTTGTGTGCATTTTGTAATCTAGTTTTAGTTTAACGTCATTATTCAGCGTTACTGTTCTTTAAATCGCTTCATTACTTTGCAAGACAGGTTTCTTGTCAAAGCAAAAGACTGGCTAGTTTAAAATGTGTTTACGAATTTCCTTTCATTTTACAGCCTCTTGAAAATCGCGCAAGTTTGATAAATGAATGAAGTCGATAACCTCAATATCATAGATGTTCATTTCATGGTATTCTTTTATTCCTATTCAGGTTCTATCTGCTCTTTTGATAACAGATAATCTGCACAATGCTTTACTGTTTGCGAATTCTAAGGCCTAATGGGCATTTCCATACTTTTCTACAATACCAAAATGATTCACCGCGTGTTCTTGAGAATCGATCCTATTTCTGAGCAAAAATAGAATTATTTATTAAATCTCAAGAGATTGAAATTTTTTCGGGTTCTGTTACGAATCGCAGACCCCAAGGGATTCTTAATACTGAATTCAATCAAACTCGAAGTAGGAAATCTTTCGAACACCCTGCCGGTTGTGGAATATCGAAAGAAGCCACAGGAATCACAATGTTCAGTGAATATGTTTGTGGGCGCGGGGTGCGGGTTGGTTACAATGTAGTTGCAGTTTCTCAATGTTAATTCGCCCTACAAGACATAGATGTATGAGGTGTTGAAAAGTGCTCAATCACACACACACACACACACACACACACACACACACACACACACACACACACACACACATACATATATATATATATATATATATATATATATATATATAATTTATGTAACACGGTTTCATCCTATTAAACACGATATAAATGTTTTTCATTTTCATATTCAGTGACACAACATTATTTGCCAATAAAGAAATTATGTATATTTATAGAAATGTCACAGGGATGCGACGTTAAAGCAGTGGATAGTAGTTGAAGACGAGATGCAAGGTCTGTTTTTTTTTTGTGGATTTTGTTCAGAATCTCAACATGCAACCCAAATGTCACTGACGTCAAAAATTAACCGTTTTCATCATTTTATTTCAAAATATTTTAAAGAGATATCTATTAATATATTTAGAAATAGATAGGTTCGCCTATCGTCCACTTCACACTCCTCTCAGTCTTTTAAGCAGGAGTAGAAGATTCTATCTTGTTTCCAGTTTGGGATGGGTTTACTGGTTCCTTCTTAAGTCTACTTTACCTCTATACTGCTAACGCATGCCATTTCATAATATTATTCCAAAAGGTAACCCTCTATCTTGTGTGGCACTTGGTTCTTCTATTGGATGAACATTAGTAAGAAAAAAGCTATATCTTCTTCCTGAACCGTGGATTCGAAACTGCAAAAACAATGTGTTCTTAAATGAAAGTTAGAAATTTTTATTTCCGAGTCCAACCGTTTGCTAAGGCGGATACCTAATCCCTTTTGCAGACGCCTGTTCAGATTCATTTATGTCTGACCAACACCCACACAGCCTAACTGTGGTAAGTACTGAAGCTAATCGGAGCCCGTTACAGTTTCTGAGAGTGGGCGCTATCAGCAGTTTGAATAACTCTAGCAGGCTCAAATCTTCGGTCACGATGACTTGCAACTTTGTGAGGGTCTTCCCAATTTCACTCGTGTGGCTTAGATTAATATGCATTAGAACACAGGTTCCAAACATTTTTAAATATATAGCATTTGAACATATGCTTTCGTTTTTTGGCTGAAATTTATGACACAAATATGTCTATTAGGGTTATCACTTTTTTGTAACCCTATATTCCTGAGTTATAAATCAATAGAATTTTGTTTAAAAGTAATGAAAAACGCGTTAATTCGTTTGGATTCTTGAAAAAGGTCACCACCAAACTGAAAATTCGATTTTACAATATACGCAATAAGGGCGAAACATCAAAATATTTCAAAAGTTTTATTTTTTCAGTTTGCTGATGATGTAATTGCATAGCACTTATATATTTTGAATGCATTTAACTGTTTATAGTTATAGCATAACAAACAAACTTACAAATAAACAAAACAAGTTCTAGAAAGTTCCATAAAGTCATAGTACTACTATACTTACATACAATTTTAGAAACTTTATGTTGGTAGTGATATTTAAAAAAAACTGAAACTGTTCTTCATTTTTTAACAAAAGTTCATCGAATTATGATACAGAAAATCAATTATTTTACAAAAAGTCATAATGCTAACACATACACACACAAACATATATATATATATATATATATATATATATATATATATATATATATATATATATATATATATATATTAATATTAAATATTAAATATTTAATATTTAATTATTATTAAATATATTTTTTATTTACAATATAGAAACTTTAATTTTAATTTTTAAATTTTCAAATTCAAATTTAAACTTATTTTTAACTTTTATTATAGTTGTTAATATTAATTTTTATACTCTTCTTTTTAAAATTATTATTTTTTTAATAATCTTCAATATTAAGCCCTATATTAATTACTATTGCATTAATCAGGATTAATAATATTATTTTAGTCTATTCCTATTTTGCTGGTAATCATTAATACTTTATGCATTAACTATAAATTATATTGATGTTTTTCAAGTGTCACCATAATATGCTTACACATGTTTAACTCACTCTTCCTTCTCCCCCGCCCGCTGTTTAACTCTTTCTTCTTCCACTTTTTCCCCTCCTCTGCTTTACATTTTTCTTCTTTTCTCTTCCTGTCTAGAAATTATTTAAGAGGTCAGATTGCCTGGCCTCTTAACTCAGTACACTTGAATCTACGTAAATTATTAAATTAACACCTCTGTCACCTTATATCAATCTAAAACTATCCCTCAAAAAATTGTATTAAAAATAAAAGAAACCAAATTCCTTTGTAACTAGAGATGTAACCTGATGAACCAGGAAAAATATTTTTTCTGGGGAAATAAATTATAGTCAGGGAAACTTAAGGTTGTCTGTTTCTTAATTATTTAATTAATATTTGCTGTGGTGTTACATTGAGCTATCTGTATTATCTCCTCTTTGGAATTATCCACACGGATACCCAAACCCTTCATTACCATACTATTATATATATATATATATATATATATATATATATATATATATATATATATATATATATATATATGCTCTTATAAAGAGGAAAAGGAAATGTGTTTTCGTCATTTGATGCTCTGTTATTGCCAGAACATAAAATGCTCCATACAAACAGGAACAAAGGTTTATGACGTTTATGGAAAAATATCAATTTTCTGTTCGTAAATTATTATCTAAACTAAGAAGTCGAAATGTTGCTCTATAAGACCAAGAACGTACCGGCAGACCTGCAGTCATTATGTTATGACATAACAGATCCCACGACAATGCGTCATCGCAAGCATACTTTACCTATGTCCTATGGGTGTTCTCAGTTATATGAAATTTAGATAGTGAACTGTTGCGCTGTTTGAGCGTCGAGGAATTTAACGGAAAGAATTTAATTGGGTCGCATTTCCATTTCCAGACGTTAGAAAACCGAACCTTTTGTTAAGAAACGATCACGGGCGATGAAAAATAGATTGTTTGAATCAATGTGAAGCAAAATAGGTCCTGTGAAGAAGAAGATAATGCCGTGTTTCTGGTGAGGGTAGAAAGGCATCGTGTATTACAAGCTTCTTCAGAAAAATCAGACACGGAATTCAGGCAAGTAGTAGACAATTTAAAGACAGGAATCGACTAAGAGAATCCGGAGTTGGCCTATCCATTGCTAGGTCAGCTACTAAAAAAGGTGGTTCACTGTGTCGTGCTAGACAGTTTTTCTCTGCAGAATCTATCTTACATATCTATACGTCTACCACGACTACAATATTGCTGCCACATATATGGTCCAGTGCTCTTGTTATATATTTAAGATTCTTAATAAAATCTAACGAAAAATCAACAACATTTGTCTTGACCAAGCGTCTAGGCTCCAGTCACTTTTCCACCTCTAGTGTAGCTTCCACATCCCTTTTCTATAAATACTTTCATATAACTCTACAATCAATTACCCGAAAGACCCCCTTCCTGCATCCTATCCTCATGGCTGATGGTAACCCCCATGATAATGTCTTCCATTCGATGCTGACAGGATAATTATATTGTATCCATTGCTAGATCCGCTGATAAGAAAGTTGTTTTACTGTATTGTGGGAGACAATTTTTCTCTCCAGTCCAGAATCTAACTTAAATGTGTACCATTCGCCCATGCCTAGAAAATTACTGCCACATATGGCCTGGTGCTTCTGCTATTATCTATAGAATCTTCATAAAATCCTACGAAGAGTCCTTGGTCCTGATCTGACGTCTCGGCTTCAGTCTCTTTCCCACCGCCATAATGTTGCTCCCTGTGATTTTTCTATACATACATTCACGGCAATTGATCGGATAAGTTCTTCGCTGTGGAACCTAGACTTCATGAATTTAAGCACAGTACTAGGCTGGCGTCGATGTCTCATAAATTTAGAACTGAACTGGCTAGATGCAACCGTAAGTTCTGTCCTATCAGTTTCTTTTCTGGCGGGTCTCGCTTGAGGAACTCTCTACCGGCTCTATGCTCTCCAGCCAAATTTGTTCTTCAAATATTTAAATTCAATGTCAGTCGTTATCTACTGTCCTCCTGGTTATTCTTCTTTTGTTCTCACCCCTTAGTAACATTTCTGTATTCTAATACTTCAACACCCAATAACCCCCTGTGCCTTCGTGACTTTACTGAATTGCTTGGGTGGACACGATTGGAAATAATCGGAAGAGTGTCGTCTTCCATCAGAACTAAACCACACCTGATGTATGTTTACCGAACCGCAAGAAATTCATACAACTTGTGCGACTATATCAACATTACTCGCGTTTTGGAATACCTGTGGTCTAGATCGTTACAGAATTAATAAATACTAACAAAAGCCGCCCTATCGGGCGACATTTAAGCTAGCTTCTATGAAGTCTTCTTTATTAGGCATTCAACAAAATAGCTAGGGAGTTGTAGATGCCATAGGCAACAATAAAATACAGCTGAAATCAAAATTGATTACTGCATTTAAGCATTACATTAACATTTACACTTACCTTTTAAAAGGTCAACGATACCGCCACTTAATTTAGAGACAATTTGATGTACGTAGGTCCTTACTTTCCGTAAATATTAATTATTTTTATTTCACTGGTGACTTTCACTTTATTTCGCAATTAATTTCGATATTTCCCAATTTATTTCAAAATTGTTATCGTACAAAAATTTAGTTGCAAAAATCATGTAAAAATATCGCAGTAATGAAAACTTGGGAATCCAAAATTTCAGGATTTCGGGTCTGTATCCGTCCTGGAATATTTTTAATTTGTTCACAGAGTGAGCCTAATTCCCAAATTATATGAAATGTTGGGCTACAGCCTGTAGGAGTAAAGCTGAAAACACAGACAATTTTATCTTGAAACACTGCAGTTTGAGAACAGTAATCTTTTTCATTTGTACATGAGCTATTGAATGTTAAAGAGTTTTGTCCCTCTAAGTTGAAAAAGTTTGATTCGCATTTATTATATAGATGAGGAGAATTTCAATTATTTGAAAACTTGTATAAGAAAAAGTAACGACCAGTTTCTCACCCAGAAAATAGTCAAGTATTGGGAGGATGCAAGCTTCCTCAGTGATATCGAAACATTATGAAAAAAAAAACGGCACATTGATGCTTGAATATATCTATGTACACATGTTTAAATAGTGTCTCTGAATTTAACTTTAAAAGCTTTAAGCATTTTTTCTAAGTATAACAATGTCTGCAACTTTTAATAAATACGGACAGATAGGGAGTGAGATTATGTGTGTGAGAGAGAGAGAAAGAGAGAGAGAGAGTGAAAGAATACCAACGACTGAGAGAGGGTGAGTGAGTGTGTCTAAGCCTGAGAGTGCGCGAGACAGAGAGAGCGTGAGTGTGTATGCGTGAGAATGTGAGATGCAAAGAGTGTGTGTGTGTGTGTGTGTGTGTGTATGCGTTGCGTGTGAGTGTAAGATACGGAGAAAGACTGTGTGTGTACGAGAGAGAGAATGAGAAAGAATGCTACAGACTGAAAGAGAGAGTGAGTGTGTGTGCGCATGTATGCTTGAGAGTATGATTATATATATATATATATATATATATATATATATAGAGAGAGAGAGAGAGAGAGAGAGAGGGTATGCGTGAGAGTACGAAGGCTAGAGAGTGAGTGAGACTGCCAGAGAAAAAGAGAGGGTGAGAGTGAGAGAGTTCAAAGGAGAGATAAAAGTGTAAGTAAGAATGGGCAAGTCGAAGGTGTGTGTGAGAGAGAAAGACTGATTGTGTGTGTGCATGTGGATACTGGATAGTGAGTTTTGTGTGTGAGAGTACAAAAGAGCAAAACTGCGTGTGACAGAGTGAGTGAGTGAGAGAGAGAGAGAGAGAGAGAAGGAGAGAAAGACTGATTGTGTGTGTGTGCGTGGGAATGCTGGATAGTGAGTTTTGTGTGTGAGAGTACAAAAGAGAAAGAGTGCGTGTGACAGACAGAGTGAGTGAGAGAGAGAGAGAGAGAGAGAAAGAGAGAGAGAGAGAGAAAGAGAATGACCGACCATCTGATTTCTCTTGTAACCTCACATTTTCTTCTCGAATGTGTAATTTCGTTTTTATGCAAGACACAACGAGAAAATATGAATACGTCATCCCTTCAGGTCATCCCCATCTTTCATTAGGACTGCTTGTAATTTCATCTTTGTGCTTGTTAATGTACCAAGATATTCGACAATATTACCACCAACAGACATCATCGCCTGTCAAGCCAAACAGACTGAATAAACGACTACATTATAGACTTCCAATGTGTATTTGCGCCCCCCCCCACTCCTCATTACTGGGGGCGGAGGATATATAGACGAAACCAAGACTTACATATGAGTAACTATATTTTTCTAGTACTACTTCATTTCTTCACGAGTTAATAAAAAGAAATCTCGAATTCATAACAAAGGATGTTAATGATAGAATATATCGTTTGTAACCAATTAGGAAAATAAGTGGAATAATTTCTGAACAAAAATGCCCGGGAAAAAACAAACCGACTTACCAAATTAACAGATAAAAACTTTATAACGTTGTAAGTTATGTCGGCACCAGTAATTATTTTTTTCTTTTCTCTTCTTGCCGCCGGAACTGTCTGTATTGATTTCTATGGATCCATTTGTGTACATCCTATACGTACTACCCTTGATGATGTTATAATTCTATTAACATATGTATAATAATATGAATATGAAAATATGTATAATAAATGAATGACAGTGCGTCCTGTTACTTATGGTGATTTTCTAAGCATAGACGTGGCACAAGTATAGAGCGTCTAGTGAGTATCACGCCCTGTCGGCTTTGGCCTCAGAATACGATGACTGCTTTCTGTATAAGAGTACACCCCAATGAGACCACCTGTTTGCTGTGGGTGGCGACTCGTAATGTCTGGAGATGGAGTCCTGGTGGTTGAGGGTTTCAGGAATCAGGGTTAGATACTTCTGATTCCCAACACTCCACTTTGGCCCTTACTTGGACTAGACTGCCTGTCCGGGAGGTGGTGATCCGATCAATCGGCTGGTGATGTTAAACCTTAGCGCCTATAAATATATAAATCATTTATGGAATATTTTATATCTAAATATAATACATGCACCGGAATAAAATGCCATCTCCAATTTATAGACGCTAGGAGGCGAGGGCTGAAGGTTCGAAGAGATCAGTCTAAGACATGGCTGTAAACATACCAGTTTGTTCACTTAAGATATGGGAAGTGCAACAAATGACTCAAAGAGTGCTCACAGTCGCTCACGAATACGAATATACTAGTTTGTGTAGCCTTGACCTGTCTAGGCTACAGGGTTTCCACCTTGAAACGTCCAAATGTGGGCCTCCAAGGCGGGTGGGGAGCACAGGCAGTGAATTTTAATCCATCAAAATTAGGAGTAACCAAAACAAAAATCCCAATAAATATATCACAGATTCTGATTCTGAAAATGAAATAAATACCGACTTTCCAAGATTTATTGTGGTCGCATCCTTAAATGAAATTCCGCTAACAAAACTTTCCCCTTTCTTAATTGAAAGGGCACTATCTAGTAAGATTAACTCCAAAACGGATTAAGAAACTGAGAAACGAAAATTTGCTGGTAGAAGTTTAAAATAGGAACCGCCGAAAGTTAAATGAAGATGAAGGCCTTTCATGACATCAAAATAAAAAAAACCTTCCCCGTATGAAAGGCTGAATACTTGTAAAAGAGTCATTAAAAACAGAGAGTTGCCTCTGGCCACACCTGAGGAAATCACATCTGCCTTAGGAAGAGATTGGGTCAGTGATGTCGTAGAATCACGATAAAAAGGAAACGGGAAATCATAACAACAGGCACGTATATCCTAACTGTCAACCAAAAAGTGACTTGACCAAAAGAGTTGTGACTACAACCCCTTGTCACGGCAGAGATACTCAAAATCTTGGAGAATTATCAAGGCGAATTAAATAAAAAATGAGGTAATCAAAGGCGTGATACGGGGAATTAGAGCAATCTATCCACGATGACAAAATATAAGGTTTCGGTTAGAAATTCCAATAAATATCACCTAGAGAAGGCCGGAGCGTACAATAGCCGAAAACACTGTGAATGTGACAGTAAAAATGAGGACAAAAACAGTGTAAATAGCTACAATATTTCATCTCAGAATCCTGAAGAAGGCCAGGGCATACAACGGCTGAAACGTTGTGAATATGAAAATAACCATGAGGATAACAATGTAAATAGTGAAAATAGTTTCTTCTCAGAAATATTTTAAAAAATGCGTTAAAATTTTACTGAGTTTCTTTAAAACAATTATCCAACATTTTAAATTTTACAAAATTGTATTAGAATAAATGTTTTATTATTTCTACGCTTTATCCAATTTAATTGTATACCTAAGCACCAAAACAATTGAGAAATGATAGTATCAGCAACAGAAAATAAAATTTGACTCAGAATTGAAAATGAGAGTGACGATTTCAACAATTCAATTTACTGTGATGCAACTTATCAGATGTCTTACCAACCAACAGAAGATATTTCGATATTTCGAAAGAGCTGCTTATCTATTGCGTCGTATAACGTGGATTGTTCTCAAGAAAATATAATTCGCTGTCCGCCAGATAGATTCGCAAAACATTCTGATTCTTTGATGATCAATTTGAAAGAGCGAAGGGAATGAGCAGTTTAGTTACGCTTGATAGTAAAAGAAAGAATAAAAATAGCTGATGATTTCGGTGACAATTTTTGATATTGACATTGGTTTGCCGTTCTTATTTAGCATAGACAAGTAATTTGAATATTCAGCTTTCAAAAGAAATTTTGAAAAATATTAACTGAGTTCTATTATCAAATTGATTTATTCATTTTCTAAGGCTTATCAACATTTTGCAGGTTATTTAAAGCCAGAAAAGTTTTTTTTAGATATTTTACATTGTACATTGTATATATAATAGCGGTTTAATTATGCAAGTTTTACTAATTAACCCATAGCTGGAAGAGAAGTGGTGGATTCATGCCTTTTCCAAGGACTTTGTCCATAAGGGAATATAACGAATCCAACGAGAATTGAACTCGGCTCTCTGGTTAACAATTCCGAACTATTATCCACTAGTCTGTTTTAACAAGGCAAGCTTAGTGCAATCTGGTATTCTTAAGCGGCCATCCATTTAGGTACTGACCAGGCTAGACGTTGCTTAACTTCGGTGTTCGTACGGGTATGCCGGTGTTTCCACACGATGTGACAGTAAGCCTTCTGAGAGAGAGATTCCCATCGATCTTTTGTTATATCTGTAAATAAACGATATTTTATGGGTCTTATAATTAAACCACTTAAATATTCTTCCCGAAAAATGGCAACCACCTGAGCATTTCGATCTCAGTTTTTGAGTAACGTACTTATACCCTATCTAGAACTGCTTTAATTACGACAATTTACGTATTACCATTTTAAGGAATATGGAAATCTCTCAAAGAAAAGACTGCATAGTGCAGTAGAACAAAACAACCGAACGTAACCTGCACAACGACTTATATCTTTGCTCGTAGACATATAATTGAATCATACAATTAAATTAATTTTATTAAAAAATAGGAAATTACCTTAGAAAGAAAGACGATTGTATTGAGATATTATGTAATACGGGCCTAGACAATCATGTCACAGTTGAGATTTGAAGCAACAGAAATGTGGTTCTACAGAAGGATGCTGAGAATACTATGTGAGTAACGAAAGTTTTAGGGAAAATATAAATAGAAAGTTTGTTTCTGCTCACACAAACTTCAAAGCAACGCTAAGCACACACATTCTAAACAAGTGGCAACGGTTATGGAACTATCACCCAAACAAAAACTTGACAAAATTAAAAGGAATTAAAAAATTCTAGGAGAATGACACCATGGTCTCAGATATTCTAACAAGGAAGAGGTCATCCTATAAAGCATCGGAATAGAACACACCTATATCATTCCCTCATATCTCCTAAAAATATTAACATCTTTCTGAATGCACAGCATATCAGAAGGCATCTTTGTGTCAAGTCACTTTGTGTCAAATCACCCTCAACCATCGCTGGGCCATATATCCTTCGGGAAAATTAATATCACATGAAGAATCTCGGAGCTTAGACCTACCGAAATATCGTGAATATGGCAATAAACATGGGGACAATAGTCTGAACAATATAAATAGTGTAAATACTCAGGAAACTTATACCGTAAAGTATATTCTAATCGATCGTTGGGACCTTTTGTATGCCAGCCATTCTATGTCATGACAAGTCTAGATATCTTTTCAAGAAGATAAAGTTAAAGGTTATCCTAGACTGCGGGAAGGATTTTGGTCTATACCACAAATTATAACACTAATTAACCCCGCTCTAAAGGCATGAACTGGAAAGTGATAGAACCAGCGACCCAAACGATTATTTACAAGCCATATATTTAAAAGAATAAAATATTTTCGGTATTAAACAATCGAAAGAATTGACAAGCCTTTCAAACATAACAATCGAATACTTCTACTTAGAAAGAAAAAGACAGTTTCACACAAGAAAAAGGAGTTGGAGAATTTGATACTCACATGTCAGATTGAAGGTTTGAGAGACAGATGGAACCTGCGAATAACCTGCACAACGAGCTTGTGTAGTTGGCACAACAGGAATCAGGGGAGATAGCGAAAAGAAACTTTAATACTTGCTACAAATAACGGAATGTTGTGGATATTTAGAATCTCCCACTTCTTGAATAGACATTGGACATAGAAGGAGAAGACGCCTTAAAAATGTTATTTAGATATAAAAAAGCGACATTCTGTAGTTAAGTAGTTTTAAAATGGCCCACAAAACGTACGCTTTGCTCTCGGAAACGTAAACAAAACGTATGACCTGCTGCCGGAAACGTAAACAAAACTTAATAGAATTAAACACTTGCCAAATATGTTTATACTAATAGATGTAGCAGTAGGTGAAAGATGGTGTAACGTTTCTAGAGTGTGCAATAAAATAGGGTATCATTCTTGTAGTTTTCTTCCTCTATTTATTATCAACACTGTGTTATCTTCATATCTTGTGTTGTTAAGTTGCTGGCATTACGTTAATAATAATATTGTTTATTATTCGTTCCTGTGCTTTGTTTTTAATATGTCCGTTTTTATTGCAATTATTATTATGTTTTTAGAAGATAATTTGGTTGAATATACGGATACAAACGGGGATATTTGACTTTCAATATATTGATTCCTTCTTAAAAAATTTGCTCTTATAACTTAATAGAATTAAAATTTCAGTGACTGTTAAATTTGCATTTTTTTTAATATACAGAAGTTGAAATGAAATAAAACTTTCGTTATTCATTGCATCAATAAACGATTACCAAAAAGGATTTTTCGTGAAAGATCTTTATAAAAAGAAACAACTTACGCTTTTTATAAAATTTCATTTCGCCCTAAGTAAGGCAATAAAGTCACTAAGACACAAGGGGTTAATGAATGTGAAAAAATATGAAACGAAAATGATTATCAAGGAGGGATAACAATAGAAGAGTAAACAAGAAGACAGTAGATAACGATTGACATTCCATTTAAGTTTTTGAAGATTAAAAAGCAAGAGCCCGGAAGAGAGTGTCATACGCGAGAAGTGTGAGAAAAGAAACTGTTAGCATCGAACATATGGTTTCATCTAGCAATTTAAACTGTAAAATTTTCAGATTTGTTTTGAATTCAGAGGTTTCTCTCTCCAAGTCTGTTTGATCTAACAAGGCAGAAGAGTCGAGTCCGACCTGTTATTTAACTAATCTAGACAATGTCTACCCCAGTGATCGAAATAAAGGGTTCAGTTCGAAATTCCAACCACCTGAAGAAGGTCGGAGCGTACAACGGCCGAAACGTTGTGACAAATATGGCGACAAAGATGAGGACAATAGTCCGACTAATGTAAATACTGTCTAGACAATGTAACTTTTTTTTATTTTTTGAATCAGTTTTAAATCTTTTAAAAGAGTTTTAACGGGCGACTTGAATCATTTTTATACAAAAATAATCTGGCGAAGGATTCAGGTTTATTCTCCAAATAGAAAAACTGAAACCTTCGACAAACAGCTTTGTTTAACAACTTTTAGTTTTTATCTGTTTAATTATCTTGTAAACTGTATATAGGAAGAACAAAACATTAACAATTTTATAGTGATTTTCAAACAATTAATCCATTGTTTTAAATGAAAAAAAAACATCAATCAATTCTTAAAGAGGTAAATCTAAAAACAAATAAGAAAACAGAAATAAAGTTTTAACTGGTTTTCATTCTTCTTTCGACAAAGCTTTATTAAGGAACGTCGTCGTCGTCTAGTACCATGGATGATACACCTATAGGTAAATGATGTGAAGGAGAGGACCACGCCACCATACCTTGTCTCAGTCTTGTGTTTGTTCGAAAGATTGTACTAAAACTGAGCGGTCTGTAAGGAAGAGAGAACGCCAAATATCAACTTAGGAATCTTTATTCAGCTAAATTGAGCCATTAGTGATTAGACAGCTTTTATACAGGGTGGTTATTATTGAAATGGGTAGAAAAGGATAGGGCCATTATTATCAAAGAATCCATTATTTTCTGTCGCAGTTTGAAATAGGGGCAGTTTCTTTTTTAGGGATAACATGCGAGGTGGATTTGTTTTTGAAATTGCTTTCTTTTAGACTTTCTTTCTAACCTTCTACGAGACTACACGTGGTTTGAATTCGGAGTTTTTGTTCTCCCAGACTGTTTAGCAAACAAAGTTATAGGGACCAGTCTGTCCATAGCAGGGTGGCTGAAAGAGATGGATGCATACATTTCCTAAGGCTATTAGCACGTAAGTGAATGCGCTGAACTCGATTGGAATTTGAACTCAGATCTCCGAATCCTCAATAGCAGCCACTATCCATTAGTCCGCCGCTTCCACATTGGCGAATGCACATAGCAAATAAAATAGACAAAACATCAAAGCCAGGATATTATATATAGTAAATATTTAAACACCAAAGTCTTCACATCCAGGCCTAAAAGACACACCTGTTTATATATTTAACCATCATGTTCGCAGTACTGAGAATGTTTAATTCGTGTTTCTATCTAAAGGTTTTAGATTTAAGCGTAAAATGTCGGATTAATAAGTAAATCAATTACCGCTGTAGAAACTGTTTTGTTTACGTTTCGGATACGAGCAGATATGAAGCTTCGAGAAAAAAATAATCTGGATGAAGAGGAAGTTGACTTCCTTAAACAAAAGGGGAAATAGGACTTCGCTTACCTCGTCCCTCTTGTGTATAATCTCTTTCGCTCTAGTGAATTGATCAAGTATCACATAAAAAGTGGCAGCCCAGCTAACACACAATGGTCTTACAAAGGTTGCGGACGTGTTGTATTTTGTTGTGTGTGTGCTGGTGATTCTACCACGTTACAGTAACGTCGGTACAATCAACTATTTCTTTGACTCCAAATTGACCGCTCATCACCAGCATTGTTATAATGTTCTGGTAATGTTGCGAAAGGCAGTAACAGAAAAGTTTTCGCTCTGCTGGAGGAACAACAGAATGTTATTTTTCTTCACTTAACAGTATTTATAAAAAGGTATGACATTTCTTTTCATCTAGTTTTAAGTGAGAATCACTGATTTAGATGTTGAATGTGTAGAAATCCTTCTATTCGTTTTTTTGTTTTTAAATGTTTAAATTCGGAGTGTCGAGATTTGATACAACATAAAATATAGTTGTGGAACTGTTCGTAATCTCACGATTTTCAATGAAAGAATAACATCGAGTAGAGAAAAAAACAACGTAGTATCAACAAATATATTTAATATAAAGACAAAAATACAAGAAGTTAGTTATGGATTTGAAAATAATATCTTTTTATTTTGGTTAATAATGTTCTGGAATAGAATATAAATTGTATTTGTGTACGCATGTGAGAAACAGTGAAATGTTGTTATATGTGTGTTAGTGCGAAAGAGTTAGTACGTGTGTGCGTGCTTAGTAGTAAGGGGGACAAAAGAGATAGTTAGAATTTAGTTCTTACTTTGAACTGTGTTGTCGTAGTTTGGAGAGGTCCCTTTGTAGTATGTCAGCGCGGTAGCTTCTTGCGTGTGGACGTGAATGGGGTTTTGAAGACAAGCAGCTAGAATGACGTGAACCTAGGTAACCTCAGTGCGTCTCATGTTTGGGGCCGAACATCTTGAGTTTCATAAACTTTTTCGTAAGAATTACGAGAATTATATTATTTATTTCTTTTTAAATGGCTCTAAAATGCCATGTGGCGTGTCTTCTACTACATTCTCACGATATTTTGGTAATGTCTATCTAAATCATGATAAAATATTTTATTAAATATTTTAGTGGACACGACAAATGCATGTTCTAATATCTTCCTATCATTATTTTTTATTCATTTTCTTTTGACGTAAAGATACATGATCTTACTGTCAGGTGAAATCAATTATTTTTTTTTACCAAAAACGGAACGCTCGTCACCCACGTTGTTATGGTAATATATGCACGTTCTTTTCGTCTTTTTTCACACCGATTTAAATAATGAAAGCTAGTTCTAAAATCTTCATGGGATTTATTAGCCATATGTTAGTGTAATGTTATAGGTTGTGGGGAGTCTACGAAAAATGATTTGGGCAAGTTCTAATTAACATTGCAGGCACGATGTAGCAACATCTTTTTTATTAACTGGGTACGAGGATAATATCTAAAGGCACTTATAGGAACAGTAAGAGAGATTCTGAGATGATATATTTTTCCATGACAGTTCACGATCATGAGTAATCTTGCTTGTTTTCTTTTTTTAATAATTTCATCTCAAGCAAGGCAATAAAGCCAGTAAGACGCAAGGGGGTTAAGGAATGTGAGAGAATATGAGAAAAAGAAAGCATTAGTAAAGAAGAGAGAACAGGGATTAAGACAGAAGATAACGATTGACATTGCATTTAAATTTTTGAAGCTCAAAGTTGACTAGAAACAAGAGACCGGAATAGAGTTCCACCGGCGAGAAGTGTGAGAGAAGAAACTGTTAAGATAGAACTTAAGGTTATACTTAGCAATCTCAAATTGATGAGACCTTTTCAGGCTGGTTTTGAATTCTACTAGTCTCTCTACTCGTCTGTTTTAACAAGGCAAAACAGCCGCGTCCGACCGGCTATTTAAACCAGAGCAGAAAAAATATGTATTTCCGCCTTTTTCAAGGCATTAGTGATAAGTGTACGACATAGACTCGGTCAGAATTTGAACTCGACGCGCCTATTTCAGTTTCAGCGACGATAATCGTTGCACTACAGGAACATCCCAAAAAGACAAATACCAAAGGTAAACTAGGATATTTACCGCGAATCCACGAAACTTACAACTTACTACGAATTAATATAGAATATTAACAAGGAGTATGTTTTATCTGATTTCCATAGTTATCTTGTGATAAATATTTCTAATTTTATATCACATTTGGACATCCATACAAGTGAAAGAGGTACTCTTTGGTATGAAGATAAACTCCAACTAATAGCGATTGCTTCTGATCGGGATGTTTTCAGGAGCGTGGAACCACCTTTTAACTGATGTTGTTCCCAGGGCCACCCTGATCAGGAGTGGTAGTACCTGTTATTTATAGGAAAATAATTAACCCTCAAACTGGGGTCAAAACCCTATGAAAGTATAAAATAGATTTTTATATAAAAATAAAAGCAATACATTTAAAATATTACCAGCTAACATTTTTTGAAAAAAAATTACCAGCAACACATTTGACTCTCAACAAAAACCCTCTTTAGAAAAATACTTCAATGAAACCTGATCTACAAACTGATTTCCTACAAAGAATACATATTCTGTTCATACAAACCTATCCTAACAATTGTTTCGGCATTAAATAACCCATTGAGGTTGATATACCGTACAAAATAATACGTGAAGGGGTTAGTTGATTTTGTTTAGTGGCATATCAACGTCTATGGTTGATTTAATGCCGAAATCTAAATATGTTATATGTAATTTTCTGCTTTCAAGTACAAATATCTTTTTAGATATATAGTTTGTAGATCATAAAATGTATTGTTGGTAATTTTTTATTAAATGATTGCTATAAAAATGTATTGTTAGTCATTCTACTATAAAATCTAATGCTGGTTATTTTACTATAAAAATGTAACATTGGCAAATTTTTTTATATAAAATGTTAATTTCGATTAAAAAATGTATTGTTGGTAATTTGTATTACAAAAATGTATTGCTGGTATTTGTACTATAAAAACATTTTTATTTTTGTTTAGGGGTTGTATTGGATTAATATTTAAACTACCAGTTACATGTGCTATCCGTTTTGTTGTTTTTGCTATTACAAGTGTATCAAGTGATATGGTTCTTCTTATTTCGTATAGTAATATATCTTTTACTTCTTTTATTTTGTAGCGCAAGGCTATACTGTCTGATGAAAGAATCCATGTTTTAACATTTAAAAGACTCGTTCGTTTGATGACATTTATCTTCAATAGTGAGATGAGAGACCAAAATGCCAAATGAGTTGATGTCTTTGAAGCAATTTCTTTTGCTTTTGATGAGGTTGACGATAGACTGTGTTGCAGAATCAGAATTTCATTTATTTATGAATAATTCCTGACAGTTTCATTAAAATCCGACAATTATTTGATTTTTGCAAGAATTTCCAAATCAATATGTTTTCACCTGAAAAAAAGGGCAAAAATTAATTGTAATTATTATTTCCACCGCTGACGTAAACAAAACAAAATTTTCAACCCAAATTTCGAACTTGCTAGAAAGGATTTAAAAATTTCAAAAAGATAATAAAAATACCTTGTTCTATCCTGTTAATAATAACATAAATATTTTGATGATAAAAAGTTGGTGGACTTTTTCATTATGCTATGCTGTTTTTTCGCGAAAACTGGAGGTGCCTAGAGGAAATTCCCAGATTCTATTGGCATTCGTTTGTCAATATTTATTTTCTTGCTGCAAAATATTCAAATATAAAATCCTACATAATGTATGTAAACGCGAGACAGAAATAAAAATAATTGATATTCTTATCAAGAAGGATATTCAGTGAGCCGTGATCGTTTTCCACCTGAGATTATTTCACTAAAGTATTTTTAAAATTATTAATCCATTTCCCGAATTTGTGCATATATTGACAACATATCTCGTTACTATCATGTCACAGCTGGAGCCGGATGAAACATGTAGACAAACGAGCTTCTATTTAAAACAATTTACTAGGCGTCGATTAGTCTGGGAAAATCTATGACAATCTGCGACAATCAAACTCTTTATTCATTCTTAAACGTTTTCAAAATTTGTTTACTATATACTAAACCACTGACCAGGCCTTTAATCTTATCTAAGACAACAGCTGTTACATACATCAGCATCTTTGATGCGGCATCCTCTACGAAGTGTTCTAAGAAATAGGACTCAAGAAAACCTTTCCAAAACAGAAACTGTGATCTAGGGTTATAATGGCGCCTACTCTGAATCAATCATAATAAATAAGGTTGTGGAATGAGTAAATTCTAAACACTTCAAATAACTCGGTATATGGGTCATTTCTAACAAATTTAGTATAGTAGATGAGGAAATTGATCATAGAATAATCGGCGCTATCCAACACTACCAACTGCTAAAAAAGTAACTCAAAATTAGATTCCTGCTCTTAAATAGTCTCATGACATCAACTCGTTCAGAAATATCTAAAGTGTCAGTTATATAAAACAGCAATGAATAAAAGTTGTTGCAAGCGAGTGAAACATACAGGCCTTCGCAAGGACTGTCCTATTCCGAACCTTATGGCAACTGAAACTATGTCAAATAACAAGCCACATTATTGACGGACTTTCAATAAAAGCAACAACTAAAATGGTCTCCCCACCCTATCATTACTGGAAAGAGCGATAAAAGTTACTGGACTTAAGAAACTTATTTTACTGAAAAATTGTCTTAAAAATTTTTATGAATTTCAACCGTAATATATCTTTATAAGGAAACAGCTAATATTACTATTACAATTAGATATTGGGAAAACAGATTGTTCACTTTGATCCCAACCCAATGGCCCTGGAATGAAGAATAGTTTAACTCGTATCACTGGCTGCTCTTTTAACGAAGGCTAACTTTTCCTTATAAGGAAACGGTCAAGTCAATCAGTGAAAATCTATTTATAGTCAATATGACTGAAAATTCTACTTTCATTAAAATCGTTAATAAGTCATTGTCTTTAGTCACATACTGAGAATAGATGCTAACTGAGAAAATAAATTGTCATGCTGAAATTGTGCTTAAAATGCCTCACAAAATATGCTTCGTGTTACCGGGCGCGTAAACAGATAAAAAGAGAATCAAACACTTGTTAATTCTAAGAAGTTGTCGGAATTTTTTTGATTAATTTTTACGTGATATCTGTCCTCCTGTATGGCAGCAGAAGATTGTCCAGCATTGGAAAATCTTCTGAAACACCGGGAAGAGACTTGAAGCAACAGAAATGTGTTTCTACAGAAAGATGCTGAGAATATCATGGGCCGAACATATGAGCAACAATGAAGTTTTGAAGAGAATGGAAGCAAAAAAGAAACTTTATAATTAACATCAGGAAGATGCAACTAAAAGTTTTTGGGCACGTAACAAGGAAGGAGGGCTTGGAGAATCTGATACTCACCGGATAGATTGAAAGAATGAGGGACAGAAGAAAGCAGCGCTACAAAGGACAGGAAGATGTGGAGGGCTGTTTTCACCTACGTCCTGAAGTGACACGGCATATAAAAGAAGAAAATGAGTTTCTCTTTCACCTTTTCCCCTCCACTTTTGCTTGTTTACAGCTACATTTCTGTAGCCAGAATACAAGTTCTCGGAAGATTCATTTTCCCGAACGATTATTTTTTCAAATACCCAACTCCGCGGCACAGTGGTTATTTTGTACAGCACGCTTATTACTTTCCAGGCAATTTTCTCCATGGTAAGGTTATTTTGTTTCAAAAATTAAAATTTCCCGCTCATTTTACGTTGAACCACGTATATCGGCATGGTTATTTCAGATGGCACTTGTATATAAAATAGAGCCGTAATAATAGGTAAATAATATTACGTCATCCTAATATCTTAAATGAATCCTTGTCATTATTCCTTTTTGACCACATTTAGTCTTTCTTTCTAAAATTCGAATTCTGGTATATTATGATTATTTTACGGTCGTAGAGTTTAAAAACAACCTGCTTGTTATAGTAAAAAGCAACAAAGATTAAAACATATCGTAAATTGTGACGTACAAGTCAAGTTTTCACGTCCAAAAACTCTTTCAAAATTAGGGGTCGCTATAAAATACAAACCTTTACTTTAAGAAATTTAAGGTGCTAGAACGTGTATCATCTACTTTTGAAAGAGAATGTAGACGTTGGACTCTTGCTTAATTTTTGAATTTCGAAAATATTTTTGGTATATTTCCGACCCAGGAAGAAAAAAAAAACAACGTAGAAGAACTTTTACAACCACCAGACTAGAATTGAAAGGAACATCAAAGTCGCTCCCACATCAAGAAAAAGTCTTCGGCTGGGGCAATTGTTCTATTCTTCGCTGTTACCACGAGCTTTGCTTCGAAAATTATACCAAATTATTCTTTGTAAGCGATTCAGAGAATTATTTTCTCTTTTTCTTCATTTTATGTAGTTCTCTTTTCTGAGGACCTTATGCAGCATTATATTTTTTATTGTAAAAAGGCACAATTCATTTTCATTGATTATTTACATACATGTTATTCGCCATCATTTGGCACGCAATGCTCTTAATTTGTGTAATTCATTTACTTTTTGTGTAACAATAAATTTAACGTATGTTTTTAAACTCGACCCCTTTCGTCTGACTTTGTTGCGTGCTCATGTAGATTAAATGTTACCGCAAATATTTGTTTAAATTATTTTTGTAGGGTTGTTTATCAAATAAAATATCGAGTTGTAAACAAATGAAACATTACTGCACACTACTTGCTCTAACCTCAGCGGACTGCCACAAATATATTCTACCAAAAATTACTTTTAATGAACATATTTGACATATTGACAGACAATTTAATATAAAATAATAAAATAGTAACAGAAATTCAATATTCTATTAACTACAGCGTGCATCGCGTCCAACAGACTTTAAATGTTTGCTAAGATATGCAGGTACAATATACTGTACCTACCATTGTGCGTTGTAGTTTTTTGCTATACAACAAATATAGAAAGATATTACGGTTAGTATCTCAATGTAGAAGTGGTGTGACCTCATGTAGTTTTGTATACTGTAGCCTACTGTATATTTGGGGGTCAACCTATACGGTAGGAATAGGCCTATCTCAGGCTTGAGGTAAAATACTGAGATCGATTTCTACACGGAAATTTACGGTATGTAAAAGCATTACATACTAGGCATATTTAGTTAGAAAAATGAAAGTAGAGTGCTGAAATTTGTCAAATCTTCAACCCCTCCCAACCCAACATGAACAGCAGATGAAGAATAAACTGAAAGCGACAAAGGTGTTTTTATACAGATGCACGCTGATAATACTATAGACAAAACCCTGCGCGGGTAGGAAGTTCTAATGTTGCTGGCGGGTTGGTTGGTTGGTTGATTGATTGATTGATTGATTTTGTTTAGCGACATATCAACCTCGATAAGTAAATTTACTGCCGAAATATAAATAGTCTGTACGTAATTTTATAGTTTCACCTACATATATTTTGAATGCGATTGCATCCCTCCAGATACATATATTTTGCACGCGTCCAGATACATATATTTAGAACGGTAGGTTTAGGGTTTAATGACGTGAGAACGTGCATTGTGAACACAGTCGTTCAAAGCGACTGGAAGCACCTCGTGTTAGCGACCAAATTTTTGCCACTGTTCCATGAGCAGACGTTCTACTCACAGAGAATGGACGAGTCCATGTTTCAATAATAAGTATCGAGAAGTTAAACAGTTTTTTCTACACAACATAGATGATCTATTGTAGATGTTGTTTGTTTTGGTATAAATCTATTTCTTTAAGGTAGGTATGTCCAATATTTCGCTAAAAAGTGGTATACCTTGACGACAAAAGGTCCCCAAATTGATAAAACAATTTTTAAGGTTTAAATATTTATGTTGTTATTAAAGAGGAAAGACCAAAGTATTTTCTGAATATTTTTTCAGATTTTTTAATCCTTCCTATAAATGTTAAAAATTTTATTAAAAATCTTGTTTTTTTTTTCGAGTCAAAAAATTTCGTAAAATCGAACTTATCGACATTTCTGTCGGAAAGATCATAGTTTGTTAGTTAAAAAATCATGAAAAATAAATTACACCTTTTTCTTTTGTTATCTTAGGAAATTTAGAATGATTAAAGTATACTTAATGTAATTTGAAAGAAACATTACTTACATTTTTAGCAGAAAATTTTTTAAGAGAGATATTTCCCACCAGGGTAGTCTATTTTCACAGGCGTTGATTGATGTACGTCAATATATTCACAACTTACGGTACTGAAATTTATTGTACGGTACCGCCAAAGTGATATAATTCGTTCTAATTTTAAGTGAATCTGGTTAGTAGATTTTTTTTTTAAAAATTCACTTTCAAATTTTTTTTTTTTTTTTTTTACCTTACGTTTGAGGAAGAATTCTGCACTGAAAATAACATTTAAATTATGAAAGAAAATCAAATTTTACAAGTAAAAATAAAACAGTAAAAAAATACATTTTTTTAAATTGAGGTTTATTATTTCAGTCATGAAATATTTTTCTGAGAATATAAAAATTACATGAAACACCATTAATTGAAACGGGTTAACTTAATGAAATGAGATTTTATTTCTTTTTTATTAAGGCAGATTTTTTTCTATTTATTAATAATTATATGGCAGTAATATGAGTTTTATTTTATTTATTAATAAAATTAACATGCTAATAGCAGCTATGTTGGTTTTGTTTTGACTCGACAAGTATTTTTTAGTTTGAGTAGTAGCGAGCTAACTCCAGAAAATTTAAACTCCAAAAATCGTTTTAATTGATAATTTGTCGTGTGGATAATAATTCCAAAGTAATGTACAATGAATTTATGCATTCGATTTCAAACTTGAAAATTTGGGTGGACTTCCAAGTGCGTTTTTTTTTTTTGTAATTGTAAATAGTCGATATTTTCTTTTATCCCACTATTCGATTATATTTGAATAGAAAAAGAAAAAAATTGAAAATAATACGACGATATTCAGAAAACTTGACAAGCGTTGTTTTCTTGTTACAAAGCCATTTCTGAAGTAAAAAAAAAACTTGCTTCTATCAAAGGAAACTACTCATGTGACATTATTTCAACAATGTGCATCCGTACTTTCGTTGTAGACGATTTTAAATACAATTTTGGAATATTAAAAATTATTTTTAAAATAATTATGGTTGTCAGATTTTAATAAGCTTTCAAATTTATGATCTTTAAAAAGTAGAGAACATAATATATCATTTCCATAAGGTTGCAGAAAGAACTTAATGTATAAATATATAACAACCTTTTGTCATATTGTGTATTTAAAATTGAAAAAAAAAGAAAATTAATGTAAAAATTTATTGTTCATCAAAAAATTTTTTTTCTTTCAGATAATAATTACCTTCGTATATATTATTCAGAAAAGCCATTAAAAACTTTCTTAATTAAATATTGTCTTAGTTTTATTGGGTTTTGTATTTTTACAATTGAGGTAAAAGTTTGGACAATTTCGGACATTTTTTTAACAAAAAAATCGATGATTTAGATTTTTCAGAGTTTTGTGCATTTAATTAAAAAAAAAAATTGAGGTTGCAAATAAATTTTTTTTTGTGTTTTCATAAAATTAAGTTCGAGGGGGGTAACAGATATAAAAAAAAATATTTATACCATGACTTTCAAAGAGACAAACATTTCTAAATTAAGTTCATTCATTTCTGAATAAGTTCTGAAGTTTTCATTAAAATCCAACAAGTAGTTAATTTTTACAAGAATTTCGAAATTAATGTGTCTTTCAACTGACAAAAAAACAACTAAAAAAAAACGCTAAAAAGGTCAAAATTGGACATACCTACTTTAAGGTAAAACTTTATGTTGGCTGTTTTAGTATTTTCAAATAGTTTTTTTCAAGTTAGTTCTCTTGTAGTATTTATTTTTACGGTTGCTAAGATAGTACATTCAGTTAAATATATTTCATTGTGAGTGTAGTTTCAAAATTAGAAGAAAGTTTAAATTTCTAGGACATATTATGAGGAAGGACAGGTGGGAAAACGTAATACTCAAAGGTCGTATTGAGAGGAATAGTTAAAGGGGATGACTAAGAAGAATTCAGACTATTGCATCTTCGAAAACAGAAACGATGACATTTAATCAAGCAGGTGGGGATCTTATAACATTCAAATATGTCAAGCTAATTAAAGGAAATTACTTTTTATATCTAGAATCATGGTTAAACATCTTAAAGTAATATGGTAGAAAATGCTATATCGATTATTTTGTATACCAGAATAAAGTTACGAATGCATTTCTTGCCAGATTTTCTATTATTACAATGTCGGATACTTAATAACAAAGGGAAATAAATGAAATTACCTAGACTCTATACCCAAACATATTAAAAACAAATTAACGTTTAAAATTTCCGTGTCTCCACTCTCATTCGGGAGCATGCCTAATTGCCAGGTAGGGTTCTTGATTTTCAATTGAAAATCAGGAACCATACCTGGCAACAAAATGAACTCATCCGCCATACATAATACTTATTATTTCTCAATTTGCGAACATCTGATAAGTAGCAGAAAGTGTGCTATGGAATTTAGTGCGGATTGGTTTTCTGTTTTAGTCAATTCACGTTTTGGAAGTACTAGAGTTGGTTTACATCAAGCCTCGCAGACCCTCGCTGTGTAAGCAGCGAGAGTATTTGCTAGGCCTTTCTGTGATGTTACTAATATTTTTCCCCATTCCCATCATTGACAAATTCATATCTCATATTTTACTTTAAATTCTCCTGATAAAGAGACTTTGATAAGCGGGAGCGAAACCGGTTGCTTTTCCCTCTTTTTATTTTTTTAGCCCTCATTATGCCTTGTAATGTTAAACTTAATACTTTAAAGCAGTATATATATAGTTTTGTAGATTGTTATAACGTTCATATAAAACTTTAAGGAAAGCACTGGAGAGAACGGGTTGGGTGAAGAATGGTTTCATTAGAGGAGAGCATGGATTGAGAATACAATAGTTCAATACCAGTGAAAGCGCTACGATTAGCGACCCACTGTTTCATGAGCAGACATTCTACTCATAACAGATGGATTAGTCCATGTTTCAGCGTAGCGGAGTTTATACTGTCTTACTACACGACATAAAGGATCTACTGTAAGTAAGGGTGATAATTAATAACGAATGTGAGACATGATTTTATATTTTAAATGTAGTCCTTTTTCAGATGGTCATCTTTTTGTCCATGCCTGGGGACCGAACAGGGACTAATCTCTGCGATTCCAAGCCATTATCTAGTTGTTGTGTCGGAAACCTACCACCCCTCTTGAAGATGAACTTGTCTGTGAACAAAGACTTTAAGTAGTGGCATGTCGAGAGACAGGAAGACAGAAGTTCCTGCTGAGCTAGCTATAGACTACTCAGGTGATTTCTGTACCTTTGTACCAACCTATTAAAACCCTTTTTATTGTTACGTGTTATTTGTCGTTTGTCTCTATAAACCCCAAACCAACATCATAACACTATTTCACCTCCGACATATCAATGTTTACACCACCACGTATTTTCTCAAGTGATCACCCATCTAGGTGCTTAAACATGCTCGATGTTGCTTAACTTCGGAAATCGTACGGGAACCGGTTTTTCCAAGTTTGCCGGACTTATCTCTGACCTGACAATCATGCAGTTATAAATTGTTTTTCTTGTTGAAATTTGTGTAAGTATTATTTACAGTCGGCCTAATGTCATCACCTGTGCTATTGTTATCATTTCGGCTATATCAGGGGATATCGAACTGAATGGATATAGATTGATCTCGTCCCGCTGTCCGCTTACAATGAAGCGGCAGCAAAAAAAGCTAAGCTTGACAGCAAGGCATCGTCAGCAGTAATACAGGGTAGAGGCGACAGAAAGAATAAATGTAAAGTAGGTTTTTTAGCCTTTGTATTGCAAGAAATAATAAAACCGTTGTTTGCAAGCATTAATGATTGTTTTAAGTTTTGCCCTATATCAGATAACACAGAAATATATATGTGGAATGAGGCGGCAAGACATAAGTTTTTTTTTTTTTTTTTTTTATGGGTGATTTGTCATATGGCATGCATATTCCAGTAACCTGGTTCTTTTGATGCCGGATTAAAGAGGTCGGAGTATAATAGTAATTCAGCTAGTCCTAACTTAATAACCGTGTTCCATTCCAAAGATCTGGTCGCTAAATTAGAAGTTGTAATTGGCCCGCGCTCTATTTTCAGATATTCTACACGTGTAATGGGTTTGCATTAAGCAGCTTCAGATAAATTTAATGTCACTTTTGAGCCATTTGCAACATTTCTAATTTATTTCTCAATCTTTATACAATACATTAGTTTACTGAACAAAAAACACAATATACACAAATTGAAAAATCAACTCGATATTCTGTAGATTACAATTTAAATGGATGGCGCAACAGGATTTAGGGAAAATAATGAAAAGACAACATTTATTAAGAGCTACAAATGAGAGAAAAATGTGGATCGCCCACGTCATAACGAAGGAGATAGACGTCGTATGTCTTGGATCGCTAAATATATAGGCCGTTAAGCGAAAAGTTGCTGTAATGATAACTTTCACAGTCGCGAATGAAGTAGTAAATTTATGCTTCATTATAATGGTGCACAGACCCACTTCTTCTTGAAACGTAAACAAAAAGGGAATTAAACGCTTGCCAATTATTTCAACGCAGATAGATGCAGCAAAGAAAACGTTGAAAGATAATCGTCATAGAATTTAACGAGGACTGAAAAAAGAAACTAGAAAAATGTAGGAGCAAAAACACAGCAAATACAAAATTTAGATAATAATAATAAAACACAGCAAGCAAGCACACAGCTAATTCTGACTTGTGTACAGAAGTCCACAAAACACGAATGCAATTAATATCGCTGAAATGTAGGTGGAATTAATGAGCCTTCCTTCAGAGATAGCTATATGGAAAAATCTGTCACGAGAATACAATGCTTATGATCAATATAGACATAAATATGGACAATTAAAATTGCATCTTAAATAATAATGTATTTATTAGAAAACACGATTATATATAATGGCAACAAATACGAAGACAGCCTAATCATTACAGCATGAGTGAGTTAAGCAACGTCGAGCCTTGTCAGCACCTAAATTGGTGACCGCTGTTAGCTTGGATGTGCGGGTGGTATAATGGATAACGTCTCGAAAGTGTCAATCGGAGAACCTAGTTCAAACTCCAGTTGGGTTCATTATATTCACATCCGCGCAAATACCTTTGAGAGAGGTATGAATTCACCTCTTCTACCACCTCCACCAGATATGGGTTAATAAGCAAAACTTGTATCGCTAAATCATTATTATCTGGAAAAAATCTATATTAATCTTAGCTTAGTCAATATAATCAATATACATAATATCGCTATTCTAACACTATATATTGTACCGTAATAATGTGCTTAATTTAGTATTTCATTTCGAAGAGGAATGCTTGTCAATATCCACGTATTGTCTCAAATTATTTTTCTCATTTGTCTGATATGGATGTTATTATAGACACAACGTTTCGACCAAGTACCCTCTGGGCATCATCAAGTGTCCATTGATAGGCTGATATGTGATATCTTGAAAATTGTGCTATCTTGTTCCTGTGATATCAGTTATTGTTCGTTCATTATTTGGACGTCAGCCAATCAATAGATACCTGATGATGATCACAGTGTACTTGGTCGTGTCTATAATAGCAGCTATTAATATTGGTTTAATGCAAACTTGCTACACTAGGTTGCTGGTTCTTCATGTGCGGTGATCATTGTAGCTCTCCACGACTGATCTTTGTACCTCTTATTAGACTTTATTTATACTCTACTCCCTGTTCTGCCATACAAGTTCGTTAGGGCGATTTCTTATCGTTTCCGTATATTTTTCGGGTACTGAGTATGAGAGTCCTTTTTGTTTCCATTTTCCTTAAAACCTCCTCGTTGCTGACAGTTTCCATCCATGGAAAAAATCTGACCATATTTCTGTAGAAAAACACGTTTCTGTGGCCATCAAGTTTTCTCTTCATTCGTGAGGAAGTCGTCCAACATTCCCTGTCATATAGGAGGACATATATTGCTGTTTCTTCAAGTCTCTTCTTCATCTGTGAGGAGATTGTCCAGCATCCCTGCCATATAGGAGGACCAATATTGCTTAACAGTTGAGCACGTTCTTTCTAAGGAAACGAAAGTTAAAACAACTAAATGCATTTTGGTTTAATTTGATGCCAAATATTATCGTTCGAATACGCATAAGACCGAGTTCGAACCCTGATTGCCAAGGAATGTATGCAATAATCATTTATTTAAGATGGCGCAGCATAATTTTCTAAACTCATTAATGTATTTCGCTATTGCTCTGCCCCGAAGTCCGGAGGCGCAGTGTCTAGAGCAGTTGCGATGCTGAAAGCCAGTCGTCGTGGCCAGTGCCAAACGACGCACGGTGGCTTGGTCTCTTTGTTGATTGTTTGATGTTGGATTCGTCGAAATTTGCAGAGATATGGTGGACAATGGCACGCCAATACAGTCGGCCAGTAGAAACGAAACTCCAACTCCTTTGGTTTGATCTTCAAGCAGTGTAGGTTAGTTCCGATTGAGACTTTGTACCATTCCTTTGTTGACATTGACGCATTTGTTTCGTAGCAGCTTTCCGTAAACAAGCGTTTGGGATTACGACGTTGTTCCAAGCTTTTGACGTAGCCACGAAATAATTAAATTTATTTTACTGGAATTCTGAGTTTTGTGTTTTTTTTACACTACTGGACTCAGCGTTGAGCAATGAGAAGTTATAATTACTCTCCAAGTTTAACACAAAAATTGTGATGAAATTGGTCATAAAAGAATATGACATATTCATCATTATGAAATAAGGATCGGAAGCTAATAAATTAATGAAATAAAGTTCATGTATATATATATATATATATATATATATATATATATATATATATAGATATAGATATAGATATATATATATATAGAGAGAGAGATTTCCAGGATCATTTTCCAACTTATTCAGGAGGATCGCCACTCTTTCTAACCTAACTTTTTGTTCTGGAGTAACAAGGTGCCTCACTCGTTTCACGTACGATTTCATTTTTAAGTTTTTTATCACTCGTCTTTGGACTGACATAACTGAAACCCCTCTCTCACATGCCAAACATCCTACGGATTGAGTTGGATCTTTTCTAATTAATCACTTTAGTTCTAAGTTGAAATGATGAGGCCTCCCCTTGTTGTGACCGCCAGATCCAGTTTTCCTCTCTACTTTTCCATCTTTTCCCTCTTTTTAAAACTTATTCACAATTCTTGTAATGCTTTCGAATGGACTTCGAAGATGAAACACATAGTATGAATGTTTGTACTATTACCGAAGGCTTGAATGGTATTTTTCCTCTCACTATTTGGGAAGACAGCTGGTCTGACACAAAACACATTTAATCGGCTCTATCTTTACCTGAATAACTATGTTTTTTCAGTAATTCTTATGCTAAATGGTGTCAAGTTGGAAAAAAGAAACTCAAGTGATTTTTTGTTTTTTTAGATACATTCAATTCTCTTTTTGCACAGTTTTGAAATTGGATGCCCCAACAAAAGGACCGATTATTTTTTGCACTATATTTTTTCCTTTAATACGGTTTAAGCATCTATCCTTATGTGACAACGGAATTCATTGCAACGATTAAGCAGCATCAATCAATTTACAAAATGATGAAACTCTACGTATCATGATCAAGTAATAATTTAACGAAGTGAAATAGAATCAACTCTATTATTTCCGTATAGTGATCCCTCACTCTCCGGTGTGGACGGGACTTATTCACTGTACATACCTCTGGCTGCATGTAACCGCTTAATTAGACGGCGCGCAACGGTATTAGTTAGTATCTCCAAGGCCTCCAAATAGTCAATAAACATGGAAATCATTTTTTTACAAATGATAACAATGTTGAACAAGATGTGCAATTCCAACGCGATTTGAAAATAATTATGGTACGTTATGAAAAATCATATAAAGAACAAGCAAACACAATATCACAGCGTTTGATAACCGAATTCTTTGTGAATCAGTTTTAAAATGTTATATATTAGTATTCATTTGGATTACATGCCTACGGATTATATATATATATATATATATATATATATATATGATGGATTCTCTCGTCGTTTTCGGCGTATGAGTGTTTTTCAGTTCATTTTATATTTTATATTTCGGATAAGACAACAATTCTGCGAGTGATTTGCAAACAAATCCACACAAAAGGCATGCTAATGTGGGGTGACGTATTAGCCCGAGATTTAGTGTTAATTCTTAATTCTCTCAGATGGTTAAGACGATTCGTTTTAAATTTAGTTACACCTCGGTAGCAGATGTTTCCCCAATTTGTTTGGTTTTCAACAGCAAGTTTGAACTCTTTCATAGGGATATTTGCAGCAATTAAATTGTATTCAAGTTTTTCCTTGAAGCGTAACCAAGGACGGCCTACATTATGCTTACCAAGTTGACTATATATGAGGATTTTCGCCATCCGATCATCACTCATTCTTATGACATGACCAACCCGTCTGAACTGTGACTGCATCAGAAAGGACTCGATAATGTCGGTGTCACATTTGATGAAAAGATCAGGGTTAGAGATTTTGTCCTATCGTGTATACCGGCATATTGAATGAAGACAGCATCAAGTTGATTAATGTGCGTCCTGTGTGGCGTCCAAGATTCTGACCCATAAAGTTGAGAATGACTACTTGATAGACACTGATTTTCGTTTTCAGTGAAATCCGACGAACATCCCATAGGCAATGCTTACGCTTGCCAAAGGCATTGGTTGCCTTTGATATTCGGTTAACTATTTCGTCATCCAAAGAGGCACTTGAATTGACTTTGCTTCCTAAATACGAGAATGATTTCACACTTCAGGTTGCTGTTGCCAACAGTAATGGGAACGATTGGAAAGGTATGGGCAGGTGGTTTTTGTGTTACACTCTTGACTATATATATATATATATATATATATATATATATATATATATATATATATATATTTATATATATATATATATATATATATACATATATATATAATTGTATAAGTTAAAAACAACAAATCGGAAAACTTTTATTTTAATATTTTAATAATTCATAATTAATTTCTGCCGAAGCGTTAGTAGAAGCGAAATAGTTTAAATTTATGAACGCTTCCTATGTGTTCTTTATCCTGTCGGAATAAGATCTGTACTTGATTCCAATTCATATATATGTATTAATGCAATCAAATAACACTAACACTGCATTCTTCAGGGCTGAAGATTGCATTATTGCCGCTTGGTGTCCACCTCTATATTTACATCATATATTGACCACTTTTACCCATAAAATATTGTATAATTTAATGCTACATATATATATATATATGTGTGTGTGTGTATGTCTGTGTGTATGTATGTGACCAACCCGATCCCGTTTATACGGTTTTTACGGGAAATTTTTGGCCGAATTTTTCGGCTCGGGAAACTCACGTTAAACCCAGCCTTGTGTCACATGCAGCCCTCGTGGGGGGGGGTGGCTATATACCGTCTGTAATAGAGGAGGGTAGCACAAGAGTTACAGTTAGCGAGCAAGTCGACTCAGTAAGGAGTCATACCGCGATACTTCAATACCAAGACTGTATATATATATATATATATATATATATATATATATATATATATATTAGTGCTACTAACCCGTATTCCTGGATCTACTAACCCGTATTACCAGTTTGTAGTACGTTAATACATTTATTTTCCTTATCCATTCCTGGCGTTTGTTATTCATTGATATCGGATTTCATCCCTCGTTGTCTACAACAAATTGGCGACGAGGAATTTGAACTCACACGGGAAGGAAAATGAAACAAAATTCTCCCTCGTTGTCCACAACAAATTGACGACGAGGTATTCGAACTCACACAGAAAAAAAAACAAAACAAAAATCTCCTTTTTTTGCCAGTGTCCACAACAACTTGGCGACAAAAGATTTACGCTGACTAAAATACGGAAAAGCGAGTTTTTCGTAAGACCTTTATCATGAAGGATTTTAAAAATATTTTAGTAGAACTAGTAAAATACCAAAATGAACAACAATTACAATTCCAGGATAGAATGGAAGAAAAATGGCAAAAACAATTACTACAAACGCAGGAACTAATATTAAAGGTAGTGGGTAACAAACAACAAAATATCGAAACCGACTTTTTCCCAAGACGCAGTAGTGTGGAATACGATAGAAACATTCAATTACTCCCTAGAAGAGGATACAAATGTCGGGGATTATTTCAGACGTTATGAACACGTCTACAACATCGATTGTCAAAACTGGACAGAAGCTACGTCTGTTGCTCAGAAAATTAGGAAGTGAGGAAAACACAAAATTTGTGGATTACATTTTGCCAAAAAAGACGAACGAATTAACGTTTGACGAAGCAGTTACATGTCTTACAGAGCTTTTCAGTCCAAAAACGTCACTCTTTCACAAGAGGTGGAAATGTCTTAACCTGGTAAAGGGCGAAAATAAGGACTATTCCACGTTTGACGATATGGTGAATAAACATTGCGACGACTTCAAGTTAGCAGAATTAACACCGGACAATTTCAAATGCCTCATCTTTGTTCAAGAGTTAGTCTCAGCAAAAGATAGTGAAATGCGCAAAAGAATGCTTTCAAAACTACAAAATGAACCTGGACTAACACTACAACAAAATCAGAAAATTGCCAAAAATGCCTGAGTATAAAGAAAGACTCGAAGAACATTGAGGAGTCAGGAGTATCACATATACGTAAGTTAAACAAAAGTTTACGTTCTTCACCCTCCCCGGAAAGAAAACAAAAATTCTATAATAAGGGAAAAAGTACAACATATAGGGCAAATTATGACGAAAATCGAAGCAAATATAAGCCCCACCCCCACCATCTGCATATTATCGATGTGGAGGACTACACTGCAATAAGGATTGCCGTTTTAAATATAAAAACTATCATGTGTGTGGAAAAATGGGGCACAAGGCATCCCAATGTAGGAACAGAAAAGCTACTAGTAGGATAAGAGCTATTAGGATGCATGACGAAGACAATACCAACATAAGGAAATATGTGGAACTTGAAATCTTAAATAAAAAGATAAAATTGCAACTAGACTCGGGTTTCGATCTAACGATAATTAACCTACAGACATGGAAAAAGCTTAACAGACCAACTATGTTACATACACAAAAAATTACTAAGTCGGTGACAGGAAAGCGTATAAAATTCGAAGGAGAAATAATCGTAAATGTTAAATTTCACGGGAAAACAAAACCTCAAGATATACGTAATGAAAGATACAAAAAATCTAGTGGGTACAGACTGTATGCAAAAGTTCGTCGTATGGGATTCACCTATCAGCTCGTTTTGTAAGGGTGCAGCTAGAATTGAATCGAAAGAAAATGTCCAACCAGTACGTAAAAAGAAGCGAAACGCGCCATTTGCTACTACAGATAAAAACAGTAAAGAGTTATACAAGGCAGTAAAGGAACTACCTGTGACCTTGCGAAAGATAAGAAAAGAAGCGAAAAAGGATGAATTTATTCTGAGGACGAAGGAAAAAATAAATAAAAACCGGTATACACCTACAGTACTCAAGAGATCATTCAAACAAGAATGGATCTATTTCAATAACAATATGGCTTATGAGGAAAAAATACAATAATTAACAGACTAGGAAACGTGATGTACACAAAAGGCGAAAAAGTTACCCACAGAAAACATATTGACCAAATACAAAAAAGACGGGTTGAAGAGCAAAGCCCGTCACCCGCAGAAAATGACGAGTCGACGTGGGCGATCTTTGAAGTTTTTGAGATTCAAAGACCACAAGAAGACACAGAAATTGGAAGGACTAGCAGGAAGAGAAAATTTACAGTGCCTCCAATTGTCGACCGTAAGAGAAGGGAAAAGATACTAACTCCCTATTTAAGGAGGGAGGTATTGAGGGGTCTCCCCTTTTTACACAAATGGACTCACCGGAGGTATACATATACTACTACCAGTGAATACCTGGACAGTCTGCAACAGAATAGACGGCGACGTTGACGCTGCTCGGCCGGGAGGCCAGGATCAGAGTGTAGTTTCTGTTCGCAGATCGCTCGCTTTGTCGGCTTTTTGGCTCAGAGCGTCACTTGATACTTACCTGGTGTAGGGATTCGTCCCTGCGCTGGTATTATCATGGCTACGACTAGCTTGGACCGGCTCCGGCCTTGACCAGCTTGGACAAGCTATGACCAGCCAAGACCAGCGGCCCGGGTGAAAACACTCGGTCCCCACGTTAAAAACCGACCTTGCGTCACAACCTGACTCAGTCGGGGGTCAAGTAAATACCGAGTAGACGGCGACGTCTTCTCTGTTAGACGGTCGAACTCTCTGCCTCTGTGCAGAGAGGAACCCGGACGAGGCTCCGCCGAAGGGCAGAGCCTCGTTCAGGGAGGTTGACCAACCCGATCCCGTTTATACGGGATCTACGGACATTTTTTGGCCGAGCCTACGGGCTCGGGAATACCCCACTTTAAACCCGGCCTTGTGCCACATCTATCCCTCGTAGGAGTGGGCAGAAAATACTGTCTGTAATAGAGGAGGGTAACACAAGAGTCACGGTTAGCGAGTACGTCGACTCAGTAAGGAGTCATACCGCTATACTTCAATACCAAGACATATATATATATATATATATATATATATATATATATATATATATATATATATTATATTAATTGATTTAAAATATGGTTTTATCGCTACACAGTGATAACCATGTTTCGAAAATGGAAGCCGAAGCCCTTGAATTTAATTTATTTTACTAAATCAAAGACATTAGTTCCATTTCCTCGTCAAGCGAATTTTGGAGTAACTTATTTTTTTATCTAAGGTTTTAAAGCACGGCAAAGATTGACAATTGAGGGTTCCCATGGATTCCGAGAAATCCATTCATCTAGACAAGGGGTGGCAGGGTGTTCAATTCTCTAATTTTCATTGTATCAGTCAACAGTTACATTCGAAAGCGGGGTTATATCTAGGGATGGGTAGGGATGTATTTTTCAACATATTCTGACATCTGCTAAATGTTCAGAATTTAACCACATCTATAAAAAAACTTAAGTTTTAATATCCAATATACTATATATTTCTTTTTAAAACCAAGCAAATGTATTAGAATTGTAAAATTATATTTTCTTATCGAGTATATGTATGTATGTTACCAGATTATTATTATTTTTTATTTTTTTATTTATTTATTTTTTTTTTGGTAAACTTTATGACAATGACGGCAAAGATAGCTAAATTATTTCACTAATTCAGTAAACTTTTATTTTTATAAATTTAGTAATATAAATTTTCCATGTATGTACAAAGGACATGGGTCATTTAATGTCCTATATATTCTAACTTATATTAATTGCATTTAACTTTAGGTGTTCTATTGGATTCTTTTAAGTGTTTGAATTGCTTTGAGAGAGGTGTTAAGTTTAGAGTACGTTTTATTTAATTGTAATTTTAATGTTTAGGTTAGAATCCGTTTTATTTAATTACAATTTTAAAACCAATTTAAAAAATTCTACTTTTAAATTTAACTTTAAATTTAATCGGCTATACTTTTTTATAAAACAAGTAAATGTAATATAATTACAGTATTTCAAATTATTTAAAATTATTTATTCACATCGAATATGGGTATGCATCAGATCAATGTTTTTTTGTGTTTTTTTTTAATATTATTTAAAGAAAATTTTTAACAATGACGGCACAAAATAGCTATTTCATTTCTCTGATTCAGTAAATATTTATTTTTTATAAACCTCGTAATATATAGTTTCTCATGTATGCAAAAAGGACATGGGTCATTTAATGACCTACATATTCTAGCTTTTCTTATTAACTTCCATTTTACTGTAGGTGTTTTATTGGATTCTTTCTGGTGCCAGAAGTACTTCGAGAGAGATGTTTGATTTTTATATTTATTTATCCTAAACGAACTTTGGTGTTGGTTGAACCTTTTTTGAACTCATGGCTAGTGCAAGCTATATATATTTTTATGTTTTCAGGGTTTTCAATGGAAGATATATTGCATTGGTATACTAATGATTCCGTGCAACATTTATTTTGTAGGGGACAGTTTTGAGGGTTTCTACAATTACATACTTTTTGTTTACTCTCATTTGTTGTTGTTTTTATTTTTCCATTGTCTAAATTTTTTTGGTTCTGGTATAAGTGTTTATTTAAGATATTGGCATTATGTTTCTTAATAATTTTTTCTAGATTATCAGTACAGCTATAACTTAATTGTAGTATATTTTTATTGAATATAGTACTTAGCTTACTTTGACCGGGGAAAGGCTTGACTATTAATGCGAGGAATTTTTGACCCAATTTGTTTTTTACCATTTGGTTGTATGGGGGTGTATACCAAATTATTTTCCTGCATCTGTTTTTTCTATGCTTACCATTTTCATTTTTAATATAAGTTAGTTTTAGGTTTTTGTAGCCACTATCTTTTAGAGCTTTATTATAGAAATTAATATGTTCATCGTAAATCTTGTCATTTGCTGAATTTGTACTAATTCTTTTTTGAATAGACAAAGGTATATATTTAATTATAGATGAGGGTGATTTGATTTAGGGTGTACATATAAAGGATTGGTATTGAGCTTTTTATAAGGTGTGTATGTACTTTTTTACTCTTTAAATCTAATGTTATATCAAGGAAGTTAACTTTTTTAATGTAGTGCTGACGGTAATTATTAAACCCATGCTTTTAAATTCTTTATATAATACCTTTCCAATTTTATTTATTTTGAAGTTAGTAGAGTTTCTAATAACCATAAGACCATCGTCTCTGTATAAACCAATGTCTGTTGAATCAATATTACGGTGCGCTGTAAGATTGTATAATATAAAAAGACCTATGAGATCAGAAGACTTAGCTGAGTCTAGTGATCCTATTGTGATGTCAAAGTGGTCAAATGAATTCTTAATCCATTGCTCACCTTTATCAGTTTGTATTATTACGTTAATACATTTATTTTCCTTATCCATTCCTGGCGTTTGTTATTCATTGATATCGGATTTCATCCCGGAATCCACAACTATATATATATATATATATATATATATATATATATATATATATATATATAGGATATTATACTAGAACATGTGTAAAACGTCTACATAAATACACCCATAATTCGATGCATATCATGGCATATCATCAAGCAGTAGTAAATGAGGGTTATTATAATTTTTAATATTTACATATAAACAACCTCTTTTCCCGCAAAAAAACGAAGAAAGAATATAAGAAGAGCAAGTGAGAGAGAAAGACACAAGATATAGTCTCTTCTACAGAGACAAGGAAGAAGAGAGAAAAATATAAGTAAAATATAGAAATGTAAATTAGCAAGGCATTCTATGTTGATAATTGGTTCAACCAATAAAAATGGTTTATGTTAAATTAGATATCATGAAACACATTGCAACAGTTAGGATTAGATTCTCTAACCCTAACACCAACGGATACATATGTAATATTTGAATCAGAATTTCTGCTACAATGTTGACGACGAATGGTTGACATTTAAGCAAAGCAATATAACAAAAATAATTTTAAAGCTTGTCAATAATGTCTTTTTAAGAAATAAAAGAAGGAAAAAGCAAGAAAATATTTAGCAAAATAAGGAAAACAGAAAATTAAAGCAAACTATTTAAATAAATAAAGTAAACAAAACTTTTAAGTATATAGATCGTATAGAATAATAAAATATATAAATTATACTTAATGGAATGCAACTGATAAACTAAAGGGTATTTTCATGGGATATTAATAAACCAAAACTATAGATAATGTTAAAACGCCAGTCAAACGTATAAAACTTTATATAAAATATACCCAGTAAAAACTATAATACATCGAAAAAATAAGTTGAATAACCTTGTGGTAAACATTTAAACCTTATCCTATGTAAGGATATATATATATATATATATATATATATATATATATATATATAGTTACTTACAATCGCCTGAAGAAATACAATCATAGTATTGAAACATGAAATATATATATACATACACATATATACATATATATTTAAAACATACACACACACACACACACACACACACACATATATATATATATATATATATATATATATATATATATATATATATATATATATAAAATAATAGAAAAGAACAATTATATTTATAATTCAGAATTCTTAGCTTTTATTTTTATCTAAGAAAAAAACAGTGCTCACTACGATCCGTATAGCTTAATATTATAATTATTTGAAAAAAATATGATTACATCGCGACACGGAACAGCCTATGCTTCAAAACGGAAATCTAGAAATATTATAATAATTAAATCTTCAATAAAGAGTTTCGTTCCCTTATCAAGCAATTTTAACAATGATATTTATTTGTAATTATTTACATAATGTGGCACGAGGCTAAAATGTTGAATGGGGAAAATGGCGCTCGTCATCCGTCTTAACGTTAGCCTCAAACACTGATCCAAACATACCACAATATAACAACAAAACAACGCATCTTACCTTTCTTACTACATCCACCATATCTCATTGTCTCTTTGAAACTCCTAACACGTAGCCATATATACAATTCATTGTCTGTGGGGGGAGGAACTAGTCCCAATGAGTATTTACAATATGAAAACAAAAGTATTCATGAGAAACCAAATAAAATAATGTTAGTAATAAAAAAAACACAATACTTAAATGTGGTAGAAACATCAGTTCACTGGACAAAATCAATGCAGAACTTTAATAATATAAAATATTCATTCACCCCATGTACTCATTCAAACACACACTCATTCAAACACGAAAAACACATCCAAAACGAAAGGCGCCCCGCATCCACCAGAGAATTGACCTCACTGACCACCTAATTAGGGAGGGGATGGTGAATTAAACTAAAGAGAAAGAGGAACTGAAATAAAAAGGGCCAATGAGCATACAACCCCTAGTTAAGTTAACTGGAATGAAGAAACTAAAGATACAAAAACCACCATAGACTAGACTAATTTCGAACGTGGTTGCCTAAGTTCAATCCAGGAAGAACAATATCAAGTCAGCCCCTTTAACTCGACACAATCGTGCAAGATTCACCACCTTTTCCCAAATTCTGATGAAATAAACCACCGCCTTTCCATCCTAATACTGACTTTAAGCTGATGCTTAAATTACAAAAAATTGGGAAGAAGTGTCGTCCAAATTACGACTCTCATAAACCTCAGTAAGCAAAAGAACACAACGACAAACTTACACAACGGCGCTACGACCCTGCAATGAAAGAAGGCGTGACCTAGGGTTTCGTCTTCCACATCACAGCGTCGGTAGTTTGGAGATTTCTCCAAGCACGCCGAACAAAGTCTTTTGGCGACCTAGAGGGCCCCACGAATCACCAGCCATGTAAGGGATGCCTCATCGTTATTCAGGCATTTCAACCCAGGTGCCCAAGGCCATAATGCCCGAACCTCCTGCTCCATAAGACCGAACTCGTAAGTCAGCTCACCAGAACGGACCCCCTAACTAAACCTGATATAATGCCCTACGAGACAAATCCTGTACGCTGGACAGGCCATCCGACCCCAGCGTACAGAGGCGTTTCAGAGCAAGACGACATTCGATATAGAAGAAGCATCCGGTTCGGGGTAACAGGTGGGCCTCCTCCACGCACAAGTGTGCTCTTTTCAGGGATGGGAAGTTCTTACATGCGTCTTCCTTACAGAAGGCGCTTTACTCATTCGATTCGCAACACATTCGATCCAGGAACTTGATGCCAAGCATATATTGATGAATATCAATGCTAAGCTTAACCAGACCGCCTTCAGAAGGGCGGAGACAACAGATCTCCCGGGATCCTTCACAAGAAGGAGAACAAGAGCCTTAGTAATGAAATTGGCGTGGTAGACTGAAATGGAAGCGCAGAGCGTTGCTAAAGGAGAATCGTGTAGATGTACGAGGCACATACTTCTGCCCTCCCCTTTAAGGAAAGATTCCTCCGAGACCACAGACGAATTACGATCTCGGCATTCCCTCTTATCGCCGACTAATTCATTGCCAGCTGGATATTGGGACCGAACCACAGGCCGTGAATCTTGGCCAGCCCGTCAGTCCAGAGGAAAGATTCAAGGAAGAGAAAATCCCTTCCACGCACACAACCGCAAGCCAACAGACGTATCGCGGTTGATCTTGGCCCCGTCACCGTCTCGTACCCTCTGATTTCTTTGCTGACTTCGTCCTGACCTACACAGCACAAGTCTATTCGGGGACAATCAGACTAGATTGGCCAACCTGTAAACGATTCGCTAAGATCTTAACCAAAATCTTTAACTCTATATTTAGCATAGTTAAAGGACGAAAGTTACCTAACCTATAGCTATGCTAAATAAAGAGTTAACAATTTTGGTTAAGATCTTAGCGAACCATTTACAGGTTGTCCTAGCTAGTCTGATTGACTCAGAACGGACTTGTGCTGTGAAGGACAGGACTATTCAGGACAAACTGCACTTGGTACGCTTGATCATCGAGCAAGTCGAGAGGGAAGCTGTGCTGATCAATTTAGATCAGTCCAAGGCCTTCGATAGGGTTGACCATCAATTTCCAGAAATTGATGGTCAACCCTATTGAAGGCCTTAGACTGATCTAAATTGATCAGCACGGCTGTCTTTACGGCGGCCGGTTTCAAGCCGTACTTTCGGAACTGGACAGGCTTTTCTATGCGCCTCCTGGTGCGCTGGTGGAAGTGAATGGGGTACGATCGGTGCCTTTCGTATCGTCGCGCACCATTCGTCAAGGTTGCCAGTTTTTGTCTTTGCTTTACGTTCTCGCAAGTTAAAGATGGTCCGGTCCTACGCAAAATTTCCCTACCTGGTGCTACCACCTCGGCCAGGTATTCTGCCTATGCTGATGACGTTTCAGTTCTTGTGTCGAGCAGAGCCGGGATTGGCGAAGCCAGGAAAGAAATCAGAGAGTACGAGACGGTGACAAGGGACAAGATCAGCAGTGATAAGTCTGTTGGCTTGCGATTGGGTGCGTGGAAGGGTTTTTCTCTTCCTGACAATTTTCGCTGGACGGACGATCCGGTCAAGATTCTCGGCGTCTGTTTCGTTCCCGATGACCAGTTAGAAATGAATTGGTCGGAGGTTAAGGGAAGGCCGAGATCGCAGTTCGTCTGTTGTCTCGGAGGAATCTTTCCTTAAAGGGGAGGGCAGAAGTATGTGCCTTGCGCGTCAACACGATACTATACCGACTTTACCGACGCTGCTTAACACACTAATTTCATTTCTAAGGCTCTTGTTCTCTTTCTTGTGAGGAGACAAGGCCGCTAAGGTGTCTCGAGATTATGTTGCCTCCACCCTCCTGAAGCTGGTCTAACATTGAGAAGCCTAACATTGAGATTCGTCAATATATGCATTCGTCAATATATGCAATCCTAGATCGAATGCATTGCGATTCGAATGAGGAAGAAACCTCCCATCCCCGAGAAATGCGCACTCCTGCGAGGTGGGATACCGTTTACCCCTAATTGAATGCTCCTTCTATGACGCATGTCGTCTTCCTCTGAAACGCCTCTTACGGGCGTCGGATCAATAACAATGAGGCATCACTCACCTGGCTGGTGACTCGCGGGGCACTCTGGGTCGCCAAAAGACTGTGTTCGGCGGGCTTGGAGAAATCTCCAAACTGCCGACGCTGTGATGTGGAAGACGAAACCCTAGGTTACGCCTTCTTTCATTTCACGGTCGTGGTTCCGTTGTGCAAGTTTTTTGAAGGCCTCATGGTTCGCATTCTGCACAGGAAGTTCTTTTCTTTGAGGCCAGTTCTGTTTGTAGGAATGTGGTGCCGCCGTTGACAAATGTTGAACATTACGTTTTCTTTTGCTTGCTAGGGTTTATGAGAGTCGTGATTTGGACGACACGTCAGAAAGGATTCTATAGAGACGAGAAGTTCGTCTTCTTCCGAAGTTTTGTACTTTAAGCATTAACTTAAAGTCAATATTAGGACAGAAAGTCTGAGGCTCACTTCCTCAGAATTTGGCAAACGTGGATGAAACTTGAAAATGTTTGTTAGGTATCAGGATATTGTTCTTCCTGTGTTGAAAATTGGATAACCTCGCCCAGATTAAACTAGTTTAGTGTCGTTTTTGTCTCTTTAGTTTCTTCATTCTAGTTAACTTAGCTAGGGGATGTATGCTCATTGGTCCCTGCCATTTTTCGTTACTTTAATTCCCCATCCCTTCTATCGTTAGTTGGTCAGTGATGTCAGTTCTCTGCTGGATGCGGGACGCCTTTCGTTTCGGGCGTGAATTTCGTATTTGTTGTTGTGTTTGAATGTGTGTGTGTGCTTTGAGAGAGTGCTTGTGTTGATTGAAAGTTTTTATATTAGCAAATTCCCGCATTGATTTCATCCAGTTAACTTATGTTTCTGACACATTTAGGGATTGTGGGGGGGGGGCTTTATTATTAAGATTATTTTGTTTAGTTTCTTGGAATATTTTTGTACATTTTGTAAATATCCATTTAAGTTCAGATTTTTAATTGTTATTTTATTGCCCCCCCCCCATAGTCACTGAATTGTACATAAGAGGACTTGTTAATAATTTCATGGAGATAATGAGGTATGGTGTATCAAAAAAGGTAAGAATGTGTCTTTTGGTGTAAGGAATATTGTTGTCTGTTTTCCCCTATTCCCAATTTTTGCCCTTGTGCCACATTTTATATTTTATTACAAATAAATAATATCTTTAAAATCGCTGGAACAAAACTCTATTTTGAAAAATAGGATGTACTGTGTTGCGATGGAATGATATTAAAAAAATAATTAGAATACACAAACACGCACACACATTTATCTGTCTATCTATATATCTATATCTATATATATATATCTATATCTATATCTATCTATATATATATATATATATATATATATATTTTTTAAATATATATATTTTAAATAAAAACAGATTGGTTCAAGGGTCCATATAATAAATTATTTCACCACAGCCCTTTTAAAGGACAGTGGATCATCAGATTTATTTCCAAATGTTGAAATGAAAAAATGAAAATAAATTTACACATTTATGACGGCCAATAATAAGGAAACTCACGAAGTGGGGGCAGTGTAGGGGGTAGAGAGACAGCATTGAGTTACATGTAACATTTCTATTGTTTCAAATTTAAATTTTCGAATTTTCAAATTTTAAATTTATATATATATAATAGAGAGAGAGAAAAGAGATGGTGATTGTCAATATTTGAAAGAAGAAAACCGTCTCCACAACAAATTTCTTTCGTTTTTTTATTTTTTTGTTATATAACTTTCTGAATCACAGATCATGAAAGGCCAGATTAGTCTTTAAACCAACATTACTTTTACAAGCTTTTGCGAAAATGTGGCACTGGAATGAAGATCCCCAAGCCCAACAGGCATGGCATCAACGTGATTTTTCATGTGACTTGTTAATTTAGAAGCTGACTTTATGGCTGAGTGTACAACACACACACACACACACACACACACACACACACACACACACACACACACACACACATATATATATATATATATATATATATATAATTAATCATCGAATAAATCCTTTTACCTCATATGGGAAATAGGCTATTAATACTGTTTATTATAAACAGAGGATTTACTTAATATCCGTATCTATAAAAATACATACATACACAGACATGAATATATATATATATATATATATATATATATATATATATATATATATGTACGTCTGAGTCTGTGTGTGTTTATTTATAGGTACTTTGTTTCAATAAATTCATTTCGTTTTTTACCTTGAAAAACTTCATATTGGACGAAATGCGTCGGCTAAAACTACAGTTTGCTTATTGCCTTTTTTTATACATATACATATATATATTCATATTTACATATTTATTCATATATACTTATGTATTTATATATATATGTACATATATATACATATATATATGTACACATTTATATACAAATATATACACACATATATATACATATATACACTCATATATATACGTATATACACTCATATATATACACACACATATATATGTACGTATATATGCATATATATATTATATATATATATATATATATGCATTTATATATACATATATTTATTCATCTATATACAAGTAAATATATATATATATATATATATATATATATATATATATATATATATACTTAAAATATATAGACATATATTTATATACATATGTATATATATGTATATATAAATAAAAAGAATGAACAGTAAGATATATAATGCTTTTAATTTAATTATATAATTACATTTGAAGTTTTAGCTTCCATTTTTGAAACATGGTGTCTTCTCGCTAGATATTTGAAAAAAAAAGACTACTTTCAATGAATATAATCAATGGGCACAAAAAGAATCTAGCAATAAGAACGAAATGATGTTACTGCTTTCAGGTAAACGGAAGTTCACCAAACCTGCCGGAGACAAAAACAGTACGTTCAGTACTGAAATACTTTATGAACTCTAGCTCTACGAGTAACGCTTTCGGTTTCATTTAGTCTGGCAATAAACCACAAGAGTCAGGTTTAGTTTTGTCTGGCAGAATGCTTGAAGAAAGTGACAGTTTTGCCAGACTGAGAATCATTTGGAGGGGGGCTTAGCTTAATCTGTTCCAGATCGAGCCTCGTGCGTCTAGTTTGTTCTGGCAGAGAGCCACAATTGTAGTGTTAGTTTTGTAAGTCCCTTAGTCAGATTAATGTGCCTTTTCCGCACTTGCTATAATTTTATTTAGTAGATAGCAAAATAGCGGGAATTTGTTTCGTCTGCTAAAGAGATATTATTATGTGTCTTATTATTGTCTGACTGTGAGTTAGGCGTGTATGACTTGCTTTTGCTCTTGATATAAAAGCGATGCATAGTTCAGTCTTCTTAATTGCTGGTGTTCCTAGGTCGATCCGGACCCAGGGTGGTAGCTATGGGCAAATAGTTAAATATTACCAGCAATACTTTTTTGAAAAAATTATTACCAGCAATAAAAATTTGAAGGAAAAATATTACCAGAAACAGATTTTTGACAAAACAAAATATTAAGAGCAATAAAAAATGTTGTCGGCATTAAATAACCCATTGAGGTTGATATGCCGTAAAACAAAATAAACCAAACCATATTATTGTCAGTACAAGAGTTACAATAGTTTTGTATGGTAGAGAGTCAAAATAGTTTTGTTTCGTAAAGAATTACAATAGCGTTGGCTTAAATATGTTCGAATGTTACGTCACACAGCAACATCATCTACATCATAAAAGGCGATGTAGACTTTCGTTAATTTTTTTTTAAATTAATAAAATTCGTAAGATTTTTTTACTTTCTAAAACACGTAACGTATATAAAATCTTTACTAACGCATATATTATATTACAAAGATTGTCATACCGGGGATGATAGTGGAGCAAACGCCCACTGTCTATAAAAGTGGTGTCCAAACCGCGGCACGCGAGCCCCATGCGGTTCTTTAAACTTTAATATGCGGCTCGTGGAAATATCTTAGCTGAGCTTCTTTTTTCATTACAGTCAATATAAAAGGTAAATAAATATAAAAAAATTAAAGCTTAATAATTATTTACTGGGTGTGAATTGAGACTCGACTTGATTAAAACATAAGTTTTATCTTCATGGCTATAAAAATATTTAAGAATTTAAACCTCATTTCATGCCTCGGCGCTCGTAAATATCTAAACTTTATCGTGTGTAGCTCTTACATTAAAGTTTGGCCACCCCTTCTCTATTAAAAGCTTCTGTAGCATGCATCTCAAATAACCCCGTGACAACTAAGTCAAGCTGTAAGCCGGAAAATGGGCGAAGGCGGAAAACTGACGCCTCATGACCAGCTGATTTTGATAGGTAAAGCTCGACAGTCCAGGAAGTTAGTTCCTCTAGGGGAAAGAAAACTCTGAATTTAATCCTCCGCTGCTTTTCAGTCATGGCCCAAAACATGGAAAAGACTATGGAAGTAAATCCAGACAGAAAAACCTGAGTGAAGCCCCGATGGCGATCACTGTCAACTTTCCGTCACCTCCTGCAGCTAAGTTGTCCCCAAAGGTAACGCACTTTATCCTTTTGGATCTTTTCGGTACAACAGAAGGGAGTGGGCATGGAGTTTGGGCAGCGCACAACCTACATATATCATCATCTACCTAAGAGAAGGAAAACTCTGAATTCAAACCACCAGCTGCCATGTAGGTCTTGCCTTTTTAACTTCTAAGAGCAGAGACGGGGTAATATCAACGCCCTCTGGGCAAAAGAAACCGGCAAGCCATTACATTATTCTACCTTGAATGTCACCATGGACCACAATTGTTAGATCGTGAGTAACCACACGACAATTGAAAAAAATGAAGTCAGAAAGAATTAACAATAAGAGATAAAAGAAGCTATTCTCTAAATTATTTAACGACTTAACGAGAGTTTGTATTCCGCGTGTTGCTTATCATTTGTGTTCATTATTCTTTAAAAGACATGAATCGAATATGCGTGTAGTGTTCTTTGAGGTTTAGTAATAGTTCTATTTTGTTGCGATGGATCTATTCTAGTTTTACACCGTCTATTCTTATTTTAAAGTCTTTCTAATGAAATACGTCCGTTTTGCCTCAAAATCCGGTAACGTTACGACTTTTGGAACTAGTTGCTACCCTATTTCTGTATCCTAACTTTGATTGAATAAAATGAACGTATGTTTCGGTTCACATAGTCCATAAATAATTTCTTTTTATTAAAGACTTATTTAATGTTATGGTGTCTCATAATTTATTCTGGTGCTTCGGTGTAGGTAATGACCTTCTCTGGTTGATCTTTATTACTTTGTAGAGAGTTCAATCATCACTGGATGCTCCAGATGCGTGGCTACCAGATAACACTAAGATCGCCTTTGTATTTATTAGACGAGCGTGTTTTTGGTGGTGTAATTAGAAAACTAGACTCAGTGACCATTTCATAGTCAGTTCTGTGGTAAACAGTTGTTCATTCCTTTCGGGCTTGGAGCAACAGCAAGTAGCGTTGAAGTAAATGCTGGTTAACAATTAGTGGCTTGGGGTTAGGCTTAGTGTTTTTAATCCTGTTTAAACATTATTAGTGATAAGTCATTACGTTCATCACTGTTTAACCTGAAACTGGCCCTGTGCCTGGTTGACCATTAGTACGACGTAATGGTTTCTTTCCTCACTGGGTAGTTTTCAATTTTGGTCCTGTGACTGAATGACCATTAGTATAGCCTAATGATTTCTTCCTCAATACTGGTCTATACTTGCGGCAAATTTCCTCGCTATCCATTACTATTGTGTAGTATTTTCGTTCCTCTCTGGGTGGTCTAAACACGCAGTCTTTGTCTGTTTAATAATTACTATTCCGACGTATCTTTATAACTGGCCTTGTGCAAATCTAAGCAAGGCTCACAAATAATGACTTATCCCAGTCAATATAAATCAGTGGTACACTCATATGCGTAGCTGTAAATTAACTTATCAGCTCGATACCATTGTCCAGTTAATACAAGTTCCTTTTACACTTTTACCACACTCGCTTGGTTCTTTTCTTGTTTCTAACGCTTCATTAGTGTAGATTCTTGTTGATGAAAATGATATCGTAGTTGTATAACGAGTGACAATATTGTCGCATTATCACACGACTCTAAAAATAATGCATTCTAAACAGATTTTTACAAATATTTGACAAGATAAATCGCGTAGCATTTTACAAGTATATAGTATTTGTTTTGGTGATTTTTTTTATTTTCTTCGCTCAGCACGAAGTTTGTTAAAAAATCGATATAAAAGGCAGACCAATGATTCTTGACGTAACGCCTCTCTATGAACTCAAGAGAGCGATGAGTCCTATAATTTAAGATGACTTAATATTTAGAATCAGCATTAGAACACATCACATTATATATACTTCTCCTTTGACATACATTTATATTTTGGGACGTATTATAAACAATAAACTGCGATTGTCATATGTGTATGGAGAAACATCCTGGAAGCTTTTGGGACCTGTCCAGATGATTGTCTCTTGGCTGTTCTGGTCAGAGTTTAACTTCCTGTGCCTGGCATTGTTATAATGCCACAAATGGTAAACACTTGACAATTTTATTTAGCTCCAATTTTAGCTGAATAATACATAGTATGATGAAATAGGCCGAAAACTTAATAAAAATCAAAGTTTTATCGTAAAAATATTTATATTACTGTTTTTATTAAGAGAAAAGAACAAAGTATTTTTTACTTATTTTTAAAATATTTTTTAACAGGTTCGAAATTTTTGTTAATTTTTTCATGTCACGGTTTACGTAATAATTACGATTAGTGTTTTTGTGCTTTTTTCTGGTGCAAAAACACGTTGATTTAGAAATTCTTACAGAAATCAAATAATTGTCGAACTTTCAGAACATATTCACAAATGAATGAAATTATTTTTGAATTTTCTTTTTCAGAAAATCTTGATCATTTTTTTTACGTATGTTACTCACCGCTCACTTCATTCCATGAAATTTCGAGTAATTATATTTTAAGCCCAAAATTATATTTCAATCCAAAATTTGTTTAAAAGATTTTCTAATTAAATAATGTCATAATTTCATTGCATTTTTCATTTTACGGTTTGAAGCAGATTTTCGGGAAGTGTTTAGAAGTTTGAAAAAAATTAAGGTTGGAGATTGTAAATCATCATTTTTTCCAAATACCAAACATTTCCCTAAAATCAGCTCCACATCGTAAAATAGGAAATGCAATAAAACTGTGACATTATTTAATTTAGAAAAAAATTTTAATTGCTTTTATAGATAAGTTGTATTAAGGACACTATGTTCCTGGAAAAAAATTCTTCGATGAATAATGAATTTTTACAAGAATTTTTTTCATTTTAAAAATTCTTAATTATAATAATTTATAATATTAAAAAATTGTTTTTGAAGTTCTGCATTAATTCCATCAGGTTGAGTGATATTGTTATTAAGTAAAGAATATATTTACGAACCAAAAATTGAAAACCTCAATAAAAGTCGTTTACCCGCAATAATTTTTAAACATTTAATCTTTTTGCGTGTGTGTGTATCCGCAATGTGCTCCTGTTTGAAAGTATGGTCAATCATAGAAGACATAATCAGAAAATAAGAACGATAACTATAGTAAATTTAAATTCAACATTCCTAAAATTAGATTACGGGTAAAATTTTTAAGTGTACTTAAAATTTATATTAAAAAGAATTTACCCTTCATTTTCTTAAATTATGCTTTAACAAATAAGGCTTCCTTAGAATAATAATAATAGCGTCAACAACACGTAAATCATTCGTGAAGTGATTTACGAGGTGTTGACAAGCACTTAATTGCGTTAATGTTTGTTTTTAAAATCCATTTCTCTGTTACTTTAAACTTAAATATGTTTTCAAATCAAATTAATTATACATTAAATCAGCTAATATTCTTCATATAAAGTTTCAGAAACTATATTTTATTTTTGGAAGGTTTTTAAAATTGAGAATTAACTTTTGTTTTCAAATGTATCAAAAATTGTTGAATTTAAAACAATTTCTGAAAGAGAGCAAAAAATTGAGTTTCTAATCAATATAATTTCTATTTGAAAGTTGTATTTTGCTTACTAGAAATAGTAAATTTAATCATTTAGCTTTCAATTAAAGCTAAAAACGAAGTTCAAGAATGCTTTTCATTTTTATAAATCATTTTAAAACTTTTATGTATCGAAAGTACTGGGGATGTACCTACATGACATTCACACTGTTGTATTAATTATACTCTATTACCAGAGTAAATTTGACACAGGGTACTCCGGCCCGTGCAAATGACCGAAAAGATTTTATTTGATTTATTCCGTTTTACGGTTTACTAGCCCTTTGCAGTTTATTTAAATCCAGAAAATATTTTTAAATTGTAAGATGATTTTTAAATAATAATAATTTAGTGATAACAAATCTTACTAATTAACCCATAGCTGGTGGATTGGAAGAGGATTCATACGTTTTCCCCAAGTGTGCGTAAGTGACTATAACGAACACAAATGGAATTAGAGCTTGGATCTCCGATTAATAGATTTGTAGAAAAATTTTATTAGCGATTTTATTTGGTTTATACGTTTTGGTAGAAGCCATCAAGTTAGCGGAAATATATATATATATATATATAGTTATTTTCATCCACAGACAGAGTGTTTCGCAGCTCTTCAGTGTGGCTAGACGTCCGGTTGCCTTAAGCTAGGATCGAACCCCGACTGAATTGGCGTCAGTCGGAAATTCTACCACTAAGCCGTCGGCGCACGACAGAGACGAAGGTGAATTTTAGCGTATTTACTTTTAGATAAACACACAACGATATATATATATATATATATATATATATGTATATATATATATATATATATATATATATATATATATATATATATATATATATATATAATATATGTTTATATATATATATGTATATATATATATATATATATATATGTTTATATATATATATATATATATATATATATATATATATGTTTATATATATATATATATATATATATATATGTGTGTGTGTGTGTGTGTGTGTGTGAAATTTTCTCTTGGGTTTGCTTTGCAGAGTGTACCTTTGCATTGAATGCTAAAGAATTACACATTTTCTATTTACAAAAACACATTCAACGTAGTGTTTCCTTTATCTGATCAGTAAACATGGCAATAAACATTTGCAGTGATGTTCCTGCTATGGTGCGACGGCTCGTAAAGAGCGCCACCCATTTATATTTCAGTTCCCGTTTTGCTGTTGCCACTGGTTTCTCAACTTGAGACAACAGCTCTTTGTTTTTCTTTCATTTTTTTTCTTTTCATCACCTGTAACAATAAAACGATGCAAAAATGAAAGGTTCACATTCCCGGTTGCAGATGGAACGCTGTGTTGGTTCACAAATTAAAGCTGGAGGAGAACACTAATTCCCTCTCTACAAGTTACCCCGAAAATTATTTGAGATGTAAATAGACAGATAAACATGATACATTAAGTTCTTTCCCTGTAAAATCCCTGGAGTTTTAATGGGGATCCAGTTCAGTAGCCTCTTTCAACACTTCTTCATTCAAAGTGGATCGTCTTTTAAAACAAAAGTGGATGGTTATATCAAAACAACCGTGGTTTTAAACATCTGAAACCACAACAGACATATACGAGCCTTCACTGCATCCGTATACAATGCACAATGGAGTGCCTCTCTTTCCTTTGTCTATCATTTTTGCAAACATTTTTTTCACATTTACCGATAATTTTATTCTTTTATCCTTTTTCTTATTTATAGATTGTAAAATATGTAACGTAACGTGTTTTATAGACAAGGACGTATTTTCAAATTTGTAGGGAAAGCGTTTCTAATCGTAACATTATTTCGTTTTGTTTACTTCTCTTCATTTCTTTTTTTCTATTATTGGTTCAGAATAGTCAAATTCGTCGTCTATTATTTATCTTTCAAATATTTTTAGAAACGAGGATAATAAAAAGAGGTTCTCGTATATTTGATGGTGATTTTATACTTTTAATTCTTTTCTTAGTTATATTATTGTCATTAAAATAACATTTGATAACCAACTGTTTACTACGACATACAGTATGAAATATATATGTGTCTCTACGTGTATGTTTTTATGTACCTCTGATGGTCGCTCCTTGTCGTGGTGGACGGGCTTGCGTAATCTAATGACTCTGAGAACGAATCCGTCGGCAGTTCTAAAATCCTGGTAGGGTCACCTTTAGTGTCAAGGTCGAAGACGATGACCCAGACTAAGGGCAACCAACCCCGAAGACCCCAACGATGAGACAAGCGTATGATGATTAAAGTGGTCGAGCCAGCGGTTGAAGAGGGCTACGCATGACGGACATGCTGCAGAAGGTGTCACTGGAAATTATAACAGATTCAATGGCAGTTCGTTGCCGTTTCATTCCATATGTACCGCAGAGGAAGGTCATGAAATCAGGTGTGTTTTTCACTTCCTGGCAAGCTGATGTCTACCGTAAGTAAATTCACACTATCGGCACTTTCTTCTACTCTGATTTTCTTTCACCCCCAACCAACTCTTGCAAAGCCAAACAACGATAGGAAATTGATGACGGGAGAAGGTTTTGGTGAAACTGGAAGCTTCTAGTCCTGAACCTGCACTTTGGCGGTGAATTTAGTCATCAACACCATTATCAGAAAGGAAGCGATCAGCAACGAAAAAAGTAAATTCTTGGATACGAGATAAAGACGAAGACTCTTTTTTATTATTCATTTCACCCAAACAAGGCAATAAAGCAACTATGACACAAGAAATTACCGAGTGTTAGAGAATGTGATAAAACACTTTTAAGGAGAGAGAATAATAAAAAGAACAGAAGACTGAAGATAACAATTGAGAGTTGACTGCGTACCAAGAAGCCGAAAGAGTTTTCCATAATCTTGAAGTACGACAGAAGAAACTGTTAGCATAGAACTTATCACTACATCTCACCAATTTCACTGTAAAATGATGAGACCCTCCCACTAATCTAGTACTGGGTTTGAATTCATAAAGTCTAGTTACCATAGAGAACAATGACCGTGAAATAATTTATAGAAAAAGTATAGGGAGGCTATGTTACGGCGGTGGGAAAGTGATTGAAGCCAAGATGCCAGACCAGGACCAATAACATTGCAGATTCTTTGAATTTTATCAAGAATCTCCACCTATGTAGCAGACGCACTAGAGCAGATGTAGCAGAAATATTCAATGTAAGGAGAAATTGTAGACTTATAACGGTAGACCCTTTCGGAATGGATACACTAATCACAGTTAAATATGTTTCTTTTAATTCAGCATGAGCTTAAATGCTGAAATGTATTATCTAATGCACACTGTCGGATAGGAAAGATAGTAAATTAACTCTAGACTCAGTTTTTAACAGGCAACATTGATTTTGCGTTGGTTGGTTGATTCAAATTTAATAAAATACACAATTATTCTCCCAATACTCTTATAAACAGACACATCTATTTTAAAAAAACAGAACTGTAATTTAAAATTGTAAAAAAGATATACTTGCACAAGATATAAAATGTGTGTTGTCATTCTTAAGTGAGGCTTAAGGCCATATCACGTTGAAACACCGGTTCCCGTACGATCACCGAAGTTAAGCAACGTCGAACATTGCCAGATGGGTAACCGCTTGAGAATACCAGGTGTTGTTAGCTCGGATATGCGGTAGGGTCATGGATAATGGCTCTGAACTGTTAATTGGAGAGCAGAATTCCAATTGGGTTAGTTATAATAATTTACGCGGTATGAATGAAACCATATCGTCTCCTCCCAACTATGGTTTAATTTGTAAAACCCGTTTCACTAAAAGCATTTTTATTTCCAAAATAATAAAATTGCGTACAAAATATTTAAATTTCGGCATTAATTAACTCATAGAGGTTTATATGCTTCTAATAACAACAATCAACAAATCGTTATTAAGTGAAAGCTTCTTCATGACTTTTCTCCAAATAATATGCGAATGGTTGTACTGGGTTTGATAATAGTAGCAACAGGTAATATTCACTTATCTGATCTTGTGGCTTATCCCACTTGACTTAAAAAAAAGAAAAAAAAACGCCGCTAGGGGACTCTCCTTAACCTATGAATAGGAAATGTTATTCTCACTCATTCTCTGTTTTCTTTTACAACTCTGGCTATAGGATGCAGTCGCACGTGGACAGAAAGTATCCGCCACAGAGGCACGTTCATTTTCAATGTCTTACATTTCTCTCGTAACTTTTGTACTCTTTCGCACACGTGTCTATCGCGTAGGCCTACGCAAATTTCACACACGAATGACATTCCTATTTTAAATGTTTTATTTTATTTTAATTGTAATTCTTTTGTTAATCCATGCATTATCGTTTATTTTATATTGTTTTATGTTTCTCATTTTTACTTGGACACACATTCGAACGCGCGTCGGTACGGACGCAAAAGAAGCCTCGGATCGCGTGCGGACATGTTTCCCAACATCAGTTACATGCAGATTTTTCCCGTTAACAGCGGAACAGTTTGACATGTCTAGATACGGGCCTCTCTGTCAAGATCCAGGTGTTTGTAAGATACCTAATGCCAATAAAAGCAGGGAAAACAGCAGTCGGTAGTGTTGACAAGATATGATATCTCGTGAAGTCGGTCTCGTGGATATTTCGTTTCTTTCCGATTCAGTCTTATTTTTTTTAACTCCCGTCTTTTCCCACCCTCTTCATTTTCCCCCGTAGTTGCCGGGAGAGCAATCTGTTAGTGTTTTCCCCAACTTTAACATACTCTTGCCTTTCCTTACAAAAACTCTGCAATAATTGTTAAGGGAAAATTAATACCAGGAGATACGTGTTTTCTACATAAACACAGCGAGCATGCCTGTTACAATCTATTCGAAGACGGGGATTTATATCTTGGCCAAATTCGTTTGAGCGAACTGATCTTTTTTATAGTTTACGAGAATAGACAGGAATGATAGCCATTATAGCTAGATTTAAAGAAGTTAATATTTTAGTGATCAGGGAGGCATCCTTTCGGATCTGAATCGGAAGTTGAAATCAGTCTGTTATGTCCAAATTCCTGGCTGTTAAATAATATGCGATTTTATTTAAAATACATCCCTCAAAATACACCCCTTTAAAATAAGTCTTCTTTTTTTTATTCCATATCTATGTTAAGCAAATATTGCACAAGAAAAAGGCAATCTACACTAAAGCAGCCGATCTGCTGTCAAGATAGTTTGCTATCTGTTTTGAGTGATGCACAAAACCCTGTGGCGAGAACGAGTTTCCGCTTTCTTGATTTTCTTTTCTCATTATAAATCCAGGTTTTCCACTTTGATAAAATCTCGTCGGCTTTTTCATAACGGTATCAAATGCTCCGGCATTAGATTCATATTCTTGTGCTTCAGATTCTCATTATTATTGCTTTTACTTCTTCTCCTTAGTATTATTCATTTTTTCTTCTTATTTTCTTCTACCTCTGCTACTCCTTCGTTTTTTATTTTATTCTTCCCACCTTAACATTATTCTTTTCTTTCCTTCTCTTCATTGGAATTATTCCTTTCTTCTTTTTCGTAATTTTTCTTCTCCTTGCTTATTTCTTTTCTTCTTCTTCATTTTTCTTCTCTTTCTCCTTAGTATAATTCTTTTCTTCTCCTAAATATTATCTTCTTTATTTTTATTCTTCTCCTCCTCCTTCGTATTTCTTTTTCTTCTTCATTTATGTTTTCTTCTCATCTTTAGTATTATGATTTCTTCCTCTTCTTCGTGATTTTTCTGCTCTTTCATCATTTTTCTTCTTCTCTTCCGCCTCCTTAGTATTATTCTTTTCTTCTTCATTTTTCTTCTACTTATTCTCCTAAGTATTTTTCTTTTCTTCATTTGTGTTCTTTTTCTTACTTTTCTTCTTCATTTCTCTTCTTCTCCTTATTAGTATTATTCTTTCTTCTTCATTTTCCTTATTCTTAGTATTACTCTTTTCTTCATTTTTCTTTCTTTTCTTCTCCTCCTTAGTATTATTCTTTTTCTTCATTTCTCTTCTTTTTCCTCTCCATAATACAATTTTTTCTTCATTTTTCTTCCTTCTCTTCTCCTTAGTATACTTTCCTTCTTTTTCTCCACTTTAGTGTTATTTTCTTCTTGATTTTTCTTCTTCTTCTTCTTCTTCTTCTTCTCCTCCTTCTTAGTATTATTCTATTCTTTTTCTTCTGCCCTTATTGATTTTCTCATTATTATTATTATTATTATTATTATTATTATTATTATTCCTTTTACTTTTTTCTTATTAGTTTTTCTTCTCCTTAGCATTCTATTCTTCTTCATTTTTCTTTTTCTCCTCCTCCCCCTCCTTTGTAGTATTCTTTGCTTTGTCATTTTTCCTCTTTTCCTCGTCATTAATATTTATTCTTTTATTCTTCATTGCTCTTTCTCTTCTTCTCCTTCTTAGTATTATTCTTTTTCTTTATTTTCTTTCTTCTTTTTCTTCTCCTTAGTATTATTTTCTTCTTCATTTTTCTTCTTTGTCTTCTCTTTAGTATTTTTCCTTCTTTTTCTTCTCCTCCTTCTTCTTCTTCTTAGTATTATTCTTTTCTTTTTCTTCTGCCTCTTATTGATTTTCTCATTATTATTATTATTATTATTATTATTATTATTATAAATTTTGCTTATATTTTTCCATATTTCTTTTTCTGATGAGTTTTTCTTCTCTTTAATATTATTCTTTTCTCCTGTTTCTCATTATTTTTTCATTCTCCATTTTTCTCTTTCTCATTATTATTGCTGTATTTTCTTCTTGTTTCTAGCAGTAACTGTTTTTCTGTGTCCACTATGACTAACTTATTTGTAGTCGATTGATTTTATGCAAAATTGGTTAAGTCCATTTTGGATATCTCGCTACAATTATCATTCTTTTATTTTATTTTTTCTGCTTGTTCTTTTTCTTATTAGTTTTATTCTTTTATTTCATTGTTTCATTTGTTGATGATACTTGTGCTGCTTGTTTCGGAATAAGAAAAAACAATAATAATTAGAAGAAAATAACAAACAGTAAAATAAAAGGAGGCCGAAAGAAGATCAAAGAAAACGAATTATAAGTGGAGACAGGATACTAAGAAACAGAAGAAGAAACAGTAAAAGATGGAGGAAGAAAAAAAATGAAACCGTATAAGATACAGGAAAGACGAAAAAGAAACAGTAAAATAAGAGGCAGCAAAGTAAAAGAAAAAAACAGTAAAAGAAGAAGCAGAAAATAAGGAAAACGACAGCAACAAGAGAAAAAGAAACAGCAGCAAAACAAAGAGAAGAAGCATCAGCGGTAGATTAAAAGACAGCAAAAAGTCAGTTATTTGTATAACAGTGGATTAAGATGCCTTAGGTACCAATTTCAAAGAAAAAAGAAGCAAAAATTCCTTCAATATCTGATATACAAAACCGTGTACTCATGATTATTCCTTGTGTACTCAGAAAAAGTCAATGAAAATGTGCTCCAACTTTCTAAGAAAAACACTCACGACTGCAGCTAAAAGTCTATTTGTGAAGAATTGCTTAAAACAAAATAGTAGTAAATTTATTTTTCTTTTTTTTAACATTAAAACAATTTGAATGAAATAGAACACGCAAACACACAAACAGACAGACACACACAAACATATATATATATATATATATATATATATATATATATATATATATATAAAGGTTCAAAAACTAATATTCCATGGTTACATTGGATTTGTAATCACGATCCAATTCATTAGACCTACAAATTCAAAAAGAAAATCTATTTCTTGGTATAATAAAAAAAAATTTTAGTGAAGGTCTATGTGAGGAAGTGAGACAACAAGACTGAGAGGGAAATGTATGAAAGCTCCAGAGAGGTGTAACTCAAGAAAAAGAAGAACAGGAGAGGCCTTAGCGTCGGGGTGAGGAATAAAATTGAAAAGAAATTTAAATTTTAAAAAAAGAGAAGTTAAATAACGATTTAAATGAGTGAAAAGCAGATACAAATTAGGTATCATCAGTTGCATAAATCGACTACAGATTCGTTGACCTAAATTTAAAAAAAGAAACAGATACCGGAAAAGTGTGGATATATTTGTGGTGATATTAGACGCAATAAATGATTATACGATCAAAATTTAAAGTCTAGCCAATTTACAATGCCTATGTATATATTAAAATTTGTCGTCTGGATTTCATTTACTAAACTTATGTATACATGAAAAGAGAAAATGTGATGAAAAATAAGTGAAGTTACCTGCGCTCATAGGGCGGCCGTTGGACGGGGAAACTTAGTGGTTGACGGATTATGGTTTATCAAAACGAGGTACTGATATTGTAGTCTTTTGTTAACGGAAAGGGCGGAATGCGCAGGTCTGCTCTTTGTTATTTAAGCTCTGCTTTCTCTTCCGTTCCTCTATCTTTTTTTAAACGTTTTTGAGAATGACATTATGCGAACAGTCGTTTTGCGCGTACTTCTCTCTATTGTTTGATCCCTGTTTAAAATTAGGTCGTGAATCTAGTGTTTCACAACACTTACTGCCGGACCGACTTTGATTACCCTGGTGTCGACGAAATTTAAGACAGATGACAGAAAGGAAGAACAAGACACAAGGAAAAAGGTTGGGAGGAAAAGAAAGAAAGAAGGAAAGAGTAAAGGCCAAATGAAAACAGGTGCATTTATCAGAGAAATGATGTGTAATCAAGAACAATTTGAAAAACATGTAATCTTCCCCTACAGATTACAAATTTATCATGAACATATAAAAATGTTAAATCCAGTAAAAACCCTACTATTTTTACCACATACGCATATACATATACACACACCTACACACCTAACTCTCTCTCTCTCTCTCTCTCTCTCTCTCTATATATATATATATATATATATATATATATATACATACGTATATATATATACATATACACAATTATACACTTAAACATATGGATACATATACACAGATAGACATACACATATGTACACACACTGACATATACATACAACCATACACACATATATGCATGCATATGCATACACACACTTATATATATATATACACACATATATATATACATATATATATATATATATATGCATATAATATATATATATATATATATATATATATATATATATATATATATATGCATATAAAAATTTATACATATATATACATATAAAATAGAGGGGTAAATTTTATTTAATGTCTACTTGAAAAACAAATTAGAAATAACGAAGAAATAGTAACAATAATGGTAATATTAAAAATAATGGGACCATAATAATGATAAAAATAAATAATGATAAAAAGTAATCAATAATAATCTGATTATAAATAATGATAAAATAATACTCATAATAGACAACAGCAATAATATCAGTAGTAAAATGATAATACAACTGATAAAATATGAAAAAATTAAAAATTCAAATCAAAACGGTAAAATTATGCCAAAAGGAAAAAATAATAAGAGACACGGCGTGATTAACGAGTGTAAGTCTATTAAGTTTACAAATTAACCTAAATTCTAAATTCATATAAACCTCCGTATATAAAAATATCAGAAAATTATCCGATATCAGTTATCTCGAAATTAAATAACACATACATACCCACATACACATATACCAACATATAGATTCAGACCGCTGAAACAAATTAAAAAATAAAAAATATAGAGAGAGCACCACAGCAATACAGACAATGAATTTTTTTATTTAGGTTAACGAATTGGTTTATACAACTGATGATAAGTCATATTTATCTGTGTCTCACTCATATAAACCGTTATTTAACTTATCTCTTTAAAACTTTTCTCTTTTAAATTTTATACCTCACCCTCACCCTCACCCTAAGGCCCTTCCTGTTCTTCTTCAGTTACACCTCTCTCTAGTGCTTTTAAACATTTCCCTCTCACCTTTATTTTTCATTTCCACACATACAGTTTCACCTATTTTCTTTTTATACCCGGAGATATATTTTCTGTTTTCTTTTTGAATTTCTAGGTCTAATGATTTTGGATCGTGATTACGATTCCAATGTAGTAAATTATAACCATGGAATATTTGTTTTTGAGCCTTTTATATTATATTCTTGTTCTGACTTGTACATAGAGCTCTACCTGGATTTTATACTCTGATATATATATATATATATATATATATATATATATATATATATATATTAAATAAAAACAGGCCACTTTAAGGTTTCATGTAATAAATTATTTTACCACAGCCCTTTTAAAGGACCACGGATCGTCAGACTTTACTTCTAAAGGTTGAAACGAAAAATTAAAAGAAATTTACACATTTTTGATGGGCAGTACTAAGCATATGTAAATTAACGAAGTGTATAAAAACTGACCACTTTAAGGTTCCATAAGTTGTGCTCTCTTTGGTATACTTCCACTCGAACTACGTCTATTTCAACCTAATCACATGGAGATGGAAAATTTACTCCGGAGTATTTCTTGAAAAACATTCCTTACTCTTCATTGCCTCTTTTCTATGTCTCCCTTACAGACAAAATTATTGACCTAATTAAAAGCATGATGTGGAAAACATTTTTCCTCCTAAGTCTCAAAGGTGATCAAATGCAAAATCATGAAACATATAACCTGTAATCCCAAAACACTCCACCATGTAACAATCTACTTGAACCTTTCAAAGGAGATATGTTTAATTTAATTAGGAAGATTAAGTTCAGAAATACTTCTAACTGTTACCAATCTAAAATTAGTAAAGACGTTAAAAACATAAGAAACTACAAAAAAATATGGATTAAGGCTGACAAATTCAAAAATGTCTATAAAATTAAACCTTCTGAATATGACGAATTCATCACTGACAAAATTACCAGCACTTATAAGAAAGACAAAGACAATAGCACTTTATCCTCTATCAATGAAGACATCACCAAATTTGCTAACAAATGTGGAGTTGCCGATAGAATGGGTAACTTTAATGCATACATTCTATTCAAGATCATAAACCTAACTTTATCAATAGCTTACAGTCCCGTTTAATGAATCTCTCAAAATCTAAGTTAAGATTAATTTCTAAAAGCATTCCTAAGAGAATAACAACATCTGTGCTAGATAGAGATTCTGCCAATCTTTGAAATGACTCGGCAGATCAATTAAATGGTTCTTAAAGGTCCGTAATAAAAGGAAAGCTATTTTCATCAAATTTAACATCTTGTATTTTTACCCTTCTCTTTCGGAGTAAGTATTAATAAATAGCCTTAATTTTGCAAATATATATAGAAATTACGAAAAATGATCTCGATATTGTTTTAGTGTCAATGAGATCAATACTTACGTATAATTACGCTACTTAGATGAAAAAGAATAATGAAAGTTTGATGTATCTATGAGGGCATTCGACTCTGCTCAAATTTCAGATTTGGCAGGCATATATATTTTAGAAACATTAAGTAGAATAATTAACCACAATTAAGTTGGAATTTATCGAGATTATGGCTTAATAATTGTCCCTAACAGCAATGATCCCTTGACTTCCAACTTACATAAGAGGATTATTAGAGCCTTCAAATACCCAGGCCATAAGATTGACATATCTTCCAAACTTAAAATAAACAACTTTTTAGACATCACCCTCAGTCTCTCTAATAAGATTTTTAAGTCCTTCCATAATAATCCCAGTTAACCAGACACCATTTTAGCCAGAAAATCTTTAATGAAAATAAGTTTACATACAACCTAGCTCTCAAGATTAGTGTTTTTAAACAGGAATTAAACTATCGAGAAGACCTGAAAAAAATAGTGTTAATAGATCTAAAAGCAGAAAGAGGAAGATAATATTGTTTAAGCATATTGCTGGCTTTCCAACATTGGATTACAGACGTATTATTGTATCGGGCTCTATAGGGACAATTGCCTCATGGTTGTAAATAAATCGAATGGAAGTAAAGTTGATAAGTTTAGAAAATTAATCCATACAGTTTTAAATCTTTTGATCTTAGAGTAATAATTAATTCCAATATCATTCAAGTTGGTTTCTTGGACGTAACGTTAAATTTGGTTCTCAAGCCTTACATGAAAAACAATGCTAAACCCTAGCTCTAATCCACCGTCTGTAATCCAACATATTCCATCAGCTGTTGATCGATGTACTAACATACACTCCTTTAGCAAAGCGATATTCCAGAAGCATAAAAGGGTTTATGATAAAGTTCTTAGGGATAGTGGGTTCAGATCTTCTGAAATTAAGTTTGTAGATTATGGTGGTTCCAGAAAGAGAAACAGAAACAGGAAGATCATATGGTATACTCCTCCATTCAATCAACTCGTAGGTACTGAATTGGGACATAAAATCTTTAACTTAATTGATAAATATTTTCCTAATATTGATTTTTAAGTCAAATTTTCAATGGGAATACTCTAAAACCAAGTTATACTTGTATTAATAATGCAGAGAAAATTAAATCGCATAACAATAAAACACTGCATTTATATAACAATAGTAACTGTAATGCTAGTGCTGATCCAATTTATCTCATATAACTAACTTATGTAGTAGAAATCCTAACCAATGTCCTTTATTTACCAAAATCTCTTGTGTATATTTGTTCTATTTAGAAAATCCAAGGGTTACTAAAATACATATTGGGTGTTCAATGAATACATTTAAAAATGTTTGTATAATCATCTCTCATCCTTTACTAATGCTGACAAACGAAATATAACGTCACTTTCTAAACATTTTTGGAAATTGAAATTGGAAAGCAAAACACCTAAAGTTAAGTGGAAAAATCTCAAAAAAGCTAGAATCTGTAGATCGGTGAATGAACTGTGCTTTCTCTGTCTTCATGAGAAAATGGAAATAATTAAATTCTTGATTAGCGATAAATTATTAAATAAAAGATCTCGAACTACGGTAAATTGTAAGCATATTAAGGAATTAACCTTACAATCTTGATAAACTTTATAACTCAATAATCATTCCTCTTATGTTATATTTTCCTTATATAATAATTCTAATGTTATCCTTAGTGGCTTATTCTAGTTTTAAGGTAATAAATTGGTTAGTAATCGTAAAATACTGGCAATATGGTTAGCCACCAATTGGCTTATTATTATTTTTTTAACTTGATAATACTCTTTAATTTAAAATAAATATTTAAAAATCATATAAATTTTTAAAACTTACTTTGCACTCTAAATTGTAATGTAAAGTTGGTATAGTCAAGGATAGATTTTTTTCTTAAAGTGTCTTTTATTTACATACTATGTATAATTTTATTTGAATACGTGATTTAATTAAAAATGTCATAAAATATGAGATGCGACAATGTAGCTGTAATATGTTACTAACTTCTAGCGTTTTATTTACGCTCAAATTTGAATTTTCTTTCTCAGTGTGGTTCTGTTGGTTTAAACATCTCATATCTTATTTTCTTATCTTTTCTTTTCTTTTGTATCTGTATAATTTGGATATACTCATCTTCTTTTTCTTTCTTCTCTTTCTATTCTCTTGGTAGTATGGTTGATTTCTTTTGTTTTCTTATGCTTTTCTTTTCTTCCTTTTCTTTTTATTGATTTCTTATTTTCTTTCCTTTTTTATTAAAGGAAATTATATGGAAAATTTTCCAAAAATGTAAAAAGAAGTGATGTTTCATAAATTGTAATTTTAAATAAAATCGGTTATTACAATCATTGATGATCACTGATGAAACTTGTTTAAACTTCGAAACAAAATATGCAATTTTGTATTAGTAACTTGCATGTTCTAATGTAACAGTATATAATAAATATTTATTGCTCTACTCTTGTGTTGATCCATTTTTTTTATATATATATATATATATATATAATATGTTCCAAATTACCTCATATAGGGAATATATATGTCGAATAGGCTATTTCGACAGACGAAGATATAAGTCGTCTGTTTTATCAACCCTGGTGTGGACCGATTTTGTGTCTATACAGATGGGCGGGTGCAGGAAGTAGAATTCAACTGTGAAACCTGAAAAAAACTCAACCACTTGAAAGACTAAAACAGAATTTATCCATTATTCATTATATTGCTCTATATTAATAAATACATTGAGCTCATTTTGTGAATCAATTTTAATATTTCCTTTCTACTTGGATTATGTAATAACGGATTTGTTACATTTACTATATATATATATATATATATATATATATATATATATATATATATATATATATATATATAGTCAAATATCTGGTGGAAATTGACCGAACACGACTTCCAGTTTCCTGCCCTTTCACGCAATCAACAGGTGGTCGGTAGCTACAGTTAGTAAAATAGGAGCCCTTATACCACCAGACGAGTCCAAGATGATAGCCTACTCACTCCTCAGAGGCAGTGTAGCCTATCCGGACAAGATCAAAATAGACTAAATTAAAAACATATATATATAAATTTTCACCAGAAAGGTTTGTTGGTGCGGCGAAATGTGCTCAATGGCATAGTGAACAATAGCATCACGGTAGAACAGCTTACAGCATCAAGCAAAAATGTGCTCTACAATACTGGCGTGTTTGGGTGGCTTTCCATCTTGGGCTCGCCTGTTGGTATAACGTTTCCTATTTTACGAACTACAGCTACCAACTGCCTGTTGATTGCGTGAAAGCGCATGAAACAGCATGTTGTGGTCGGTCACTGCCCACCCGTAATATTATTTAAAGTATGTTAAAGTTTTGCCATTTTTATTTTATTCAGTACTCTTTTTTTCAGTATGCAATCAAGGTAGTCTCTTTTGGGAGCTTCTTATTTTCATATCTATCTATCTATCTATCTATCTATCTATATATATATATATATATATATATATATATATATATATTTAGACATATATATTTAGATATAGATATAGATATATTAGTAGAAAATTGTACTTATTGTAACTTAAATTTTTCCAGGTGCTCAATTCAGTGTAGCTTTTTTTACGGTAATATCTAAACACATTTATATATATATATATATATATATATATATATATATATATATATATATATATATATATATATATTTATATATATGATCTTCCATGCACCATGTCCTTAAAAGTCATAGGTGATCATGACTTTTCAACTTCTTATCCCTTAGTTTTCCCCCGCTCCCCATTCCGTCAATTATTCACATAATCTCGACAGTAGCTTGCTACCTTCACCTGCTTCTCTTGTCCCCAATATGCCCCGTAAGGATTACGATTTCTGGTCATCACTTACCTTATTAAGTGTCCAAAGAATTTCCGTGTTTTTTTCTGTGTATAAGTGTCCTTTCTGTTGTCATTTTCTTTCATGCAATATCAATTCTCCTATATTGCAGTGAATGATGGCCATGCTCCTTACAGTTGAATTCACTTGAATCAACAGAAATATGGTTCGACGGAAGGATGCTGAATATACATATGGATTGAACAAATGGGCAACAATAAATTTTTAGGGAAAATGGAAATAAAAATCCATTTATACTTAGAATCTGAAAAGAAAGATAATTAAATTTTCTAGGACACGTGATGAGGAAGGAAGGTATAGAAAATATGACACTCAGAGTCTATATTCAATAGAACAGAGTAAAGTGACGCATAACCTATTTATAGTTTTGTTTGGTTGATTATGTGTCATTTAATGTCTATATTTATTTTGGTGGGGGGGGGGCTTTGAAATAATAAAAATATGATATATGTTATTCTACTTTCACAATTAAATACATGTTAGACGATACTCAGTTTTTTCGCATAGACATTTCTGTGTGCCCATAATTACTAGAGGCAGTAAGATGCGTGTTTTATGCTGTATTTTTTAAATTAAAATCATACTCAGAATCAGAAGAAACTGCTGAAATTCTTTGGACACTTAATAAGGAAATGTGTGGTATTTTTGCATTAAAAATTATTTTTATACTTTCATAGTGATTCGTTTTTGTTTGGGTTTCACTATTTTCCGATTGTTTGAACCCTAACAAATGTTACCACTCGGGTCAGTGTGGGCCTGGGAAAAACAACAATTAAGAGGTGGTTTCATGATCCTCAAATCTCCCAGACCCCTAGCAGAGACCTTTCTGACGGATGTAGTTTATCGCCATAGCCAGCACTTCGAGTTTGTGTAAATGGTTGGCAGAAGAAGAAATATTTTGTAAAAGATAGAACAGACTTGTTTTGGATAGCCATGATAATAAACATCCATGAAGGGACACAACGCATAAAAGTAAATGATGCATACCCTTGATAAACCTAGAACATTTGGAAGGAAATAAATTAATGTAAGAGAAATTAGAGCCCGTCCTCATTCTGTGATCAGATTCCGTTCCAACGAGCTGGTCGATGAGTGAGATGTTTTCCCTGGCCAATATCTCAGACATACTGCACGTGTAATTGGTTTGTAACTGCCAGAAGCAGATAGCTTTAATATTATTTCTATAACCATTTGTATCATTTCTGATTTCTAAATGTTTTCTCTAAATTGTTCGGATGAACTTCCATCTATGGCATCTGGAATTAATGAATTTAAACACACTACTAGATTGGCAGCAAGATCTCATTATTTTAGTGTTTAAATGGCTAGACGTAACCGTGAACAGTTTCTTCTATCAAACCTCTCGCATTTAGAAATCTCTTCCAGCTTCTTGCTTCCCAGCCAACTCTGGTCTTCAAAAATATAAATGCAATGTCAATCGTTATCTTCTTAATTCTTAGTCCTTGTTCGTTTATTGTCCTCTATAGTTAATAGTATATATTTCTAATATTCTCTTACACTCAGTAACCAAATTGCGTCTTAGTGGCTTTATTGCCTTCCGTGCGGTGAATTTATTAATGAAAAAATGTTTATGACATACGGTAGTGTATGGTTTGTTTAGAGTATAAGTAATTTAAAATTTATTTTTCCCTTTATTTGTTTACTCATTTTATTTAATTTTATTCATTTTGAAGAAAAAATGAAAATCACAGTTACGATCAAAGTTTTCGTACAACGTATAATAACTTCTTTATTTAATATTTTATAACTTGTCGTAATTCCGGGGTCTTTAAGTAGCTAGGTCGTTATGTGAGCTACAGTTGTACTTAGTCCCTAATAAACATGCGAATGTAAGAAGAAAGTTCATTAAAAAGCCAATCGCCTAAGAGATGCTAAAAATGCAAGATTCAAAGTAAAAAGTTTGTCTCCAGCAAGAAATACATGAAATTATGGCACGCGTAGTTACTGAGAATATGCGAAAAGGGGGGAAATCGCAAGAGGACGGTGTAATACTTTAGAAAGAAATAATGCATTATGATGATAACGAACCAACAGAAACGAAAAACGATGGAACTGATGACAATAAAAGGCTGGCATGAATACAAATGAAGATAAAAATGTCATAGTAAACAATAAGACTAAAACGAAATGAAATCAAAAATGCTCTTCGCTAACACAAAGAGTACAGAAAAAATAAGTGCTCTCATCTATTAGATTGAGGAGGGGTGTTGGCTTCTATCATGGGTAGAAATGTTTATTAATGTATCTTTCAGTACAATTGCGGCACAAGGCCAAAAGAAGAAGTGGGTTGAGGCTGGTCTTACACGGACAATCCTAAACCTAGCTAATCAGATTCACGACTCATTCATTCATTCATTAAGATTTACTCATTAACCATATGAAATCATTCAATCCAACACATACCACAATACCGTATACTCACAGGGATCCTGCTGAGACACGTATAGCATAAAATGTCATTATACATACAAATCTCTTTTTTTCTCACAAAAATAAGTAAAAATATGAAATCATGAAGTGAGAAAGTATGGGATGAACCCAGTAACGAAAGCAATATAAGATCGAAACTAAAAAATAAAATATGTTAATAAGACCCCTGAACCCCTCTGAAAAATTAGAGCGACCGCTGAATTCTGCTAATAAGCAGAATCAAGAAGCTCGATCTCTAAAGGAGAGGGAAGAACAAAATAAATTGTGGAGTAGAAGAATCAAAAGCTGGCACAATCAACATAAAAAGGGGATAAAAATAAACTGAAGTGGAATCTTGAAATGGATCATACCAAAAGAGAATGCCTGAAGGAGGCCGGGAACAACAGCTACTCACGTTAACTAAGTAATAAAAAATATAGTCTAGCCTAACCAGGAAAGGAGACCGACAGGAAACAACCCAGTTGCGTCAAAAGGAGACTTAAAAAGAAAATAAAAGCTGGCCCCGTTCACATGAACCAGGCTAGCAATTTTCACCCACCTTTCACTGAAATATGCAGATAACAAACGCTTTCTATCAGCTCTGATCTTCATAGGTAGGAATGCATATTTATAAAAATACAAATGTGGCACAAGGTCGAAAGGGGAATGGTATAGTCTTGTCATTACTGATGTAAATTTAACTTACCTTGTCACATTCATTGACCCAAGCATACATTATAATAAATCCTTCCACCACAACACCTCATTTATACAGAAAATACATCCATACAACTCAATCACGAAAACAATGTGTGTTGACAACGAGACCCTTAACTAATTCCCCATATTTACAAGCACGTGAAGCGTGAGATAAAAGTATGAATGTTTTTTTAATTACAAACTAATAAAAATAACCACATGATGACATGAAATATTATACAATGAAAATATTAGTATACGACAGAAAAGCATGTTAAGTAGTCGAAAAAGTAAGTGGTAACGTTTAGAAAAAGTAAGGTAAAAATAAAATAAAATAAAAACATGTAATGAACACACCACTCCAGAGAACTCTGGCTTCTGTCGCCTAAAGCAGACGAAAACGGAAAATGATGGGAACTGAAACAATAAAAAGTGGCAAATGATCATTCACAGTTTTGAAAAAAAAAAAAAACAGAAGACAAAAACATCTAAACTATCCTAACTGGGTAGAGCGAGAATGTTTTTCATAGAACAAATACTTCAAACAAAAAGCTCAAGATGCCATTCGGGGTTAGCATCATTTCTGCGCAACAGTCGAGCAAAGTCCTTAAAAGAAAGCCTCTCCCTCTCAGCGCCTATCTTGACCTTCAGCGGGTGCATGAAGAACGCAACCAGGTGATGAGTGTGGGAGAGAGAAAAAAATGCCCCGTGAACTTCTTTCATCCTCGTCGTCCATATCATCATTATCACCAGTGCTTTCTCATGACCACCAACTGCTACAAGCAGAACTGGCATAGGAGGCAAAGAACTGTCCGCGCAGTATGCGAACTATGTAGCCATCAATAAGCTCACACAACGGACGTGAAAGAAGGCGTCGTCAATGGACTCCTCCATTACACCACACCTGACGCATTCTGTAAAGCGACCAATCCGACTGCGAAAGACTTTTGCCGAACCAAAACGTGTTTCGAATCATCAGCCAAGTGAGTGATGAGTTAGTGAGGCATTTCAACCCGGGCGTTCAAAGCCATATGGAGTGAAACTTCCCCACTTGTCAGACCGAGAACCTTGATCAAATTGTCGTGAACATTCCCACTAACTAACATCCGGATCCCAGAGAGGCCAACATGTATCCAAGAAAGAACCTTCAGTGCAAGACGGAACTTGCAATCTACCGTGTGTCCGGACCAACACCTATTACTCAATCCTTGAGTCCTCCACACTTATTTTTTTTTACTTTTTAAAAAGTTTGGAGAACCCTGAGTTCTTTCAGCCTTTGAGTGTGTAATTTTGTTTTTCTCCGCTCCACGTGGTCTTCTTCCAATCTATAATATCATTTTGATCAATGTTTTGTTGAGGTAGCTCTTCTGAGCTCTCCACATTTGAGCTCCGCGGTCTTTTGCTTGCAGTTACTGGTGGTGGAGAAGGTAATGGTATGAATGGTGTTTTGGGTGAGGATGTGGGTGATGATTTTGGAGTGGGGGAATAAGAGGAACGGGTGGGGGATACGGATTTGGTCGGTTTACTTTGTGGGGTGATGCGGTTTTAGTACTATGTAAAGATGTATGTTTACTTTTTAGGGAGGATGATTTGCTGTGGGACGGATTTTCTTCTCAATTATTCCTCGTGGAATCAAGTTTTTCTTTGTCTGTAATATTGTTTTTCTTTTTTATCCTTTGGGGAATTTTCCCACAGAATTGGAATTTCTGCTCGGGGTGGTTGGATTATCTCTGCATGGGTTTTCATTGTCTCATCGGCTGTAGGTGGTGTTAGAGGTGTAGTTTCTGATGTTTTTTTTCTTTTTTTTCGAGACAGTCTTCCAATCTCCATCAATTTCTCCAATCAATGAAGAAGATGGTGCCGCATCACACGATTCTTGTTTTTGTCTTTGTTTGTCTCCATAGGGGCTAAGGAATTAGTGCAGTTCGCACCATCCATTTTCGTTTTATGGGGGCAGACAAGCAACCACACTACCCGCAATGCGAACGAGCCGGCTTTCTTCCCAACACAATGTCAGCATATGCATCCAATTGGAGACCGCACATTGAAACCCTTGTGGTCCATCATTACGTTGTTATGCCATTCTTCCATTTTTCGGTTCGGGTTGACCTCTAAGATGGTTCCATATTGCATTAAGAATGCTCCAACCTTCTGGCCAGTCTACTTCAAATATTGTAATTCGAGTTCGTCACTGACATTTATATTCTACTATGAGATTACTCTCTTCATTCTGTAAATTCCTTTCAGTGAGGGCTAGATAATCTTCTGGTGAGGGAGGAAGTATCTCCCGTGTCCAGAAGTCCTTTACAAATTTCAAATTTGGACAAAGTTTTTATAACATAATCCTTACTTGTCTGGACAATTTTGTCTGGTATTTTATCACAAACACTGTGATGATACCGTTTTCTACCCCTTCAAAGTCTGGTGGATTTATAATTAATCCATTTGGTATAACCAGCTGAGCATATTGTTTAGCCTGATTCATGAATTCTTCCACATCTCTATTACAATATGGTGGAAAATTCCATGCACTCGATTTTCCTTCCCTCGTATATTTTATGTATCCAGCCGTTGGTTGTGTTTTGACTATGTCTTTCGCCACTATTTCTCCGGGGTTGTCCTACTGAAATCCTCCTCGTGCATTTTTGACAAGGAATTATTGTCTGTATTAATCTAAAAATGGGTAAGTAAGAAATAACTCCAACAGGTCAATTTGATCTCGGTACGTTAGAAATGAAATCGCGACAGACACAACCAATTGAAAAAGTAAAAAAAAAAAGAAGAAATCTGGATGATAGTTTTGATTTATTGTTTGAAATAAACAAGTTTAGCACAAGGCCGTATGAGAAGTTGGGGTAAGGCTGGTCAACATTAACTATCCTAGACCTTTGCTAATCGGATCTGCGACACATTCATTCATTAAAATTTATTCATTCACCACAAGAACTCCTCCATCACCATTCAATTCTACATATACTAAAATACCACATCTTCATAAGGAACCTACAAAAACGTCATGACATAAAAATATCAACATTCCAAAAGTCTCTTCTTTTTCTATTTCAAAAATAAATAAAAATTTAATGAATCATGAAATGGAGGGGAGGGGATGAATCCCAAAATAAATAGGTCTTTTGGGTATATAGTCTAACCGAATTCATGTTTTTATTTGTGTTTATGGTTTTATCACTTTTATTAATGCTTTCCAATTTGTCATAGATTTTCCTAAAATTCTTCTGATGTATAAAATTTTTATATCCCCGCCCAAGCACAAAGTTGTAAATTTATGCAAAATTTTATTTGTATTTTATTTTACTACAGTGTAAAACTAGTAATAAATCAACACTAGTGACGCTTTAGAAAAAGTTACAGGCCATAATTAGTACTTCTACTAATCCTAATAATATTAACTAATCGGCAGCAGAAAGAAAGCTTTGAACAACGTCAAAGTTGTACATTTAATTGATTGATAAATCATAAAACAAATTAACTTTTTTTAAGTTATTTAAATCCAGAAAATACTTTTAGATTATAAGAATTAGGGGGTGTAATAATGATTTCCTGATATAATTCCTTACTACTTAACCCATAGCTGAGGGGTGGATTCATACCTTTCCAAAGGGTATTTACACGTAAATGAATATAGCGAAACCGCTTGGAATTGGCACTCGACTCTCCGAATTCCAATTCTGAGGCGTTATCCATTGCACCACGCATATCCATGCTTACAGCACGTGATATTCTCAAGCCGTCACTTACCTAGGAACTGACAAGGCTCGATGTTGCTTAACTCCGATGACCAGACGAGCACCGGTGTTTTAATGTGATATGGCCGTAGTCCGAAAAAGCTATAAACAAACATAAGAGAAGCCCTAGTGCTATACGTCAGAGACGCTTGGGTGATTCTGTCCCTTTCGATACATGATTGACTAGTCAAAAGATTTCCCCAAAATAGGCGTTTCTTTCTGCGGTAGACTGGTATCCAACCAAGGCTGTAGAAGCCTGTCTGTCCTGCTATTTAACCTATTGCTGGAGGCAGAAGAGATGGATCCATATCTATCCTAACGCCATTTGCGCATAAGTGAATGTGATGAATCGACTGGAAATCGAACTTGGCTCTCCAATTCCGAGCCGTTATCCATTACACAACACTACGCTGAACTCAATACTACAGATTCGATAACACTACTAGTTTTCTTTCTTATTACTTAATATCAATATTAATATTATCAACTGAACTATAGCTGAAATGAGGACAGTGTATTTCAAGTAAAGAAATGGTACTTGACACCATTCAAATACTAATATTGGTCATGTTTATAGTACGACAAGAACTGACGGTAACGGTTTAATCCGACTTGACGGGACCAACGAAAACAATAACTATTATTTGTAAAAAATATTTGGAGACGACATGGAACTGGATGTTACAACTTGTTGTTAGTTATGAAAGAAGTAAAGAATTTACTGCAGAAAACGATTAATTCTTAAAGTTCAACTAACAAATGCAACTAAAATGATAAAGAGACAAAACCATAAGTTTTACACATCAAAGAACAACTTCCCTACATGGCTAATATGCGCTCAGAAGTAACGATGCCAACATAGATAAAGACAAAATATGTCTTCAATAGCTGACAAGTAAGGCTAAATGCAGAAACGGATTAATTGCTACATAGTAGCAAAACTTATTTAGAAGGAATTTCTAGGCAAATATTTAAAAAAAAATGTATGCTGCAGAAGTAATACGTAGATTGAGGAAACAATATGGTGAGGTCATTAACCACTTAGTATCTGGATGTTAAATTTGGGCATCGAAGCAATACAACAGAAGACAGGGCCGTATATATTCATTGAAAGTTATGTCATTATTACTGGGTGCCATATACCGAAAACAATGAAGTCAATATTCCTCGTAATGTTACCAAACATTTTTAATACTTTCAAGCAAGACAATAAAACCATCAAGAGGTTAATGAGTGTGAAAGAATATGAGAAAAAAGAAAAGAAAAAAGATTATTAATGAGAAAGAACAATAAAAGTACAAGAATTAAGAAGAAAATAACGATTGATATTACATTTAAATTTATGAAAATCAATCTTGACCGGAAAGCAAGAAACCGGAAGAGTGTCCCACAAGAGAATTAAGTGCGAGAATGAGTGTTATCATAAAATTTACGATTACATTCAGCCAACTGGGAAATGATGAGACCTAGCTGCCAATCTAGTACTGCGCTTACATGTATAAAGTCCAGCCACTAAAGATGAAATCTCATCATAATAATTAACATGAAAGTATTTATAGAAAATGACAGGGAAGTTACATTACATCACGACCGATAACGTTGCAGATTTTCTTTGTACTTTATCAAGAATCTCTAAATACAGGGTGCCCTACAAATAAAACAATTTTTTTTAAAAAAAATCAGTAAATTTTAGATTTACTATATAACGAAAAACTTAACTAACATATTCAAAAACTTAACGATACATTTTACTATATGAACGAACTAAAAAAATTAACTAACATATAAATTTTTAAAACATTTGTTGTTTCAGGTTGCTGCAGTTTTTAAATTTTCAACGCAAGGTGATTGTTCGCTTTAATAAAGATCGTCCAGCTTGGGGACTGAAAAAATGCCAAGAAATTTTACCACGGAAACCAATATGATTGCATTCGCGGGTGGTGTTATGTACAATGGCTCGGAATTGTTTAATCGAAGAGCCGTGCTTCAATTCCAGTTTGATTCGTTATATTCACTTGCGCACAAATATCCTTGGGAAAAATACGAATCCACCTCTTTCCCCAATTATGGGTTAACTGGCAAGATTTGCATCATTAAACCATTATTAGCTAAAAACATCTTAAAATCTGGAAATATTTTCTGGTTTTCAATAACCTGCAAAGCTTAATAAGTCGTGGGAAACGAATCTATCAATAAAACAATTGCACAGCATTAATATCTGCACACCAAGTATTAATCCGTAGCTATCATAAACACATTTTCTTTTAAGACTTTATTTAGCTTCGTAATACTGCAGATATACGCATAATATAAGAGTGACAGGCTCAGAAAAATAAGTTGTCGAACCTTGTTTGATTTTCGGTCTAGTTTATCACGTCCATTTTTGCACAAATACACCAATGGGAAAGGTACAAATCTTTATCTTCTCTCCACCGCTGTGGGTTAAGTAGCTGAGAAGACTTTTGCCCTAGTTGACGACCAGTCTTGGAATAGTAAGAATAAAGAACAATGACAGCCTGCCACTGGTGGAGATGCATTTGTCGGTAAACATTTACACTGATTGAAATTCATAAGTTAATGTGAGTTGTTTTATCTGACGCATGTGGATGGCCCATTCAGTCTTTTTTCTTTCTTTCTTTTAGCTTTCTCACAATGAACTGGAAGAGCCTAGGCAAGAAAGACTGTGCTGTGACGCACTTTCAAATTGAGAGCGAGTTAGCTTTCATGCTCAAAAAATCAGCATTGGAAATCCAGCTGATTTTACAAGGTCTTCAGACACCTAGTTCTGAAACACCGGCCCTTCTACTACGCGGCCCTTTCAGCCATGCTGCAGCGTCTTTAAAATTCGCTAGCTTAGTCACTTTGTCAAAAATATTTTATCTTGACTATAAACTAGTAAACAAGATCAATAATCGCAGAAACAGTATTTGTTACAAAATCAACCAATCGTTTCGAAAACAGTTACAGAAAAAGTAAGAAAAAAGAAGCGACGATAAAGAGATCAATCGTGACAGCAGCTATGGAAGTGACATCTAGGAAGTTAGAACTTGAGTTTTTAAAGTTCTGGTTTCCGGATTGTCCCAAAGAACAATAGCTTAAGGAATCTGTTCGTGAATTCGGTGGCAGAGTAGTTTTGAGTTCAATCTCTGGGTCGGGTAGTACGGATTCAGACTCAGTGGAAATAGGAAAAGCAATAACTGAGCAGCACTAGAAAAACAAATGAACAAAACGCTATATCCCTGGAGATGAAGAACGGAAATGGATCAATCTACCTCCACAAGAATTGAATAAAGAATGTTATCTGAATTGGCAAACACCTGAAGAAAGCCGAACGTCATAGTGGTCGAAACGTTGCGATAACAGCAGCGGTGAGAAAACGCATCCCTTAGTCTTTGTATTGTCTTTAGTTCAGCTGTAAATAATGTAAATAAGCTAAATCAGTATAAAACTACACGAGTGCATCACACTTTAAATTTAGAAATAGACGTAGGTGCTCATGGCTCTCCACATCTTCTTTTATTCGTTAATTGCCATGATGAATAGAAAATATATTTGAGTGGTCTTTAGATGACTACTTCACGGTTTGCAATTAGTTTTACTTCTGCTAGACTGGCTGCCAACCAAGGATAGAGAACCTGTCTACCCTGCAACTTACCCTATAGCTGGGATGGAGGGGATGAATATGGATGTATCCTTTCCTTCATGAATATTGTAAGTTTAAGCTGAAATTTGATCCCGGTTCGTCGAATTCAATGTCATATCTGATAGCTGTTACACTACCGACGCATCCTGTAGCGTAAGATGTAGTAGACACCTTTCTTTGGTTGTTATTAGACATAGCGAGTTCACACAAAGGATACCTGTAACATGTCCGGTTTATTTAAACCGGAGATTTAGTCATAATTAGAAATATCCAGAGATTGAATATTATAAAATCTTCAAGTTAATCATATTCATTCTTGTGACTCTGACATTTTTTATCACTCTGGACTGTGAAAACAATTCGCAGTCCGATAATGGGTTTATTGTTATCTGAGCAACCTCTTCATCTCTCTCTCTCTCTCTCTCTCTCTCTCTCTCTGTATCTCTTTCTCTCTCTCTGTATGTCTCTCTATATTTTCTTCCTCTCTCTCTCTATTTCTACCCTCTCTCTCACTGTATTTCCTTCCTATCTCTGTTTTCTCTTTCTCTCTCTCTCTGTATTTCTCTTTTTGTGTATTTCTCTCTGTCTCTATATTTTCTCTTTCTGTATTTTCTCTCTCTCTTTCTGTATTTTTCTCCCTGTCTCTCTCTATTTCTCTCTCTCTCTCTGTATATTCACTCTCTTTCTCGCTGTATTTTCTCTCTATATACATGTTTTTCTCACACTATTTATCTCCCTCTTTCTCTCTTTATTTTTCTCTTTGTCTCTCTGTCTCCCTGTCTCTCTGTCTCTCTCTCTCTCTGTATTTTTCTCTAACTTTCTATTTTCCAATACTTTGGGTTATGGGACAGACTTCTATCAGTTCTATAATGGGTGGGTTATTCTAATATGTGCTACCTCATCAATTCTTAATTAAATATTGAATCATGTCCGAAGGTATTTGTATTCTACTTCTGCAAAATGTTTTGCCCAATCTAGCATAGCATCCCTTCAACCTTCATACCTTGTTCAGTTGAGATCAACCGCTATTACATCAAGGTTGTATTTCTGTTGATATGCCTTTGTCGGCTTAGTTCTAATTGTCCTTTTTCACTCAGAACTTTGGCTTTTACTTCTGTAAGAATTTGCCTTAAAGATGGCGGGATATCTCGCGTCACCACTTCCATACAGATCAGATCTTGCTATGAGAACGTACAAAGGTACATCTTCAATTCTTGGCATGCTCGTTCCAGTTAAGTTCTTCATTTCTACCTTTCTTGAATGCTTAGTGCCAAGTCTAAACATGAATGTTTTGAGTGTTTGTTTATCATGCCATTTTTAATACTTTAGTAGTGTTATGGGAACTTATCTATAACGATAATGGACTCTTCCTGACTCTATAAATACTGCGACTCTCTGAGAAAGAGGATAGGCACGAGTCGAAACCTAACGAGCTAAGACAATATTAGTTCACTCTAAACCAGACAGTTAATACTAACACCTTCAACTTATTGTATTATATTTCTGTTGTAATATATCTTTGTTATTTTCTACGCTTGTGTTCGTGTTATTCTTCCTTGGTCCTAACCTTGGATTATAACCGTGGTGCAAGGATATTGGACCATAACAGTGGCGACGAGGACTGAAGAAACAAACTCTACGCGGAGAAATCTAAAAGTACATTGAAGAAACGAAACTCTACGCGGAGAAATCCTAAAAAAGAATATTGAAAAAAAAAAGTTCTACGTGGAGAATCTACAAAAAATCTTTTACTATCGGTCGTCAAAACTAAAAGAAAAATACTTACACATTATTACGGTAAATATGAAAGACTTTAAGGCAACCATATTGGAACTTATGAAAATACAATTTGAGCAGCAACAGAAAAACGAATAGAAGCATCTTGAACTACAAGAATTATTGCTACGGGTAATAACAAATAAAGGGCAAAATTACGAAAATGAAATAGTTCTCTCGCAAAATGCTATATCGAGCTCTATCGAAGACTTCACGTATGCACAGGACGAAGACAAAACCTTCGCAGCTTACTTCAGAAGGTACGAAGATTTATATGAGTTTGATTGCGGGAATTGATCAGACGCGAGAAAAGTACGTCTACTACTAAGAAAATTAGGGTCAAGCGAATACACTAAATTCGTAGACTACATCCTACCGAGCAAAACAAATGATTTAACTTTCAAAGAAGCCATAAAACTGTTAACAGAACTATTTAGCCCAAACACCTCACTATTCCACAAAAGATGGAAATGTCTGAATCTAACAAAAAAGAACAGCGAAGACTATATAACATTCGGTTCCATTGTAAACAAACACTGTGATGACTTTAAGTTATCTGAACTCAGCCCGGACAATTTTAAATGTTCGGACAATTTTAAATATTCGTTCAAGACCTGGTTTCGACTAAAGACGCGGAGATCAGGCGCAGAATTCTTACAAAACTTGAGAGTGAACCAGAAGTGATGCTACAAAAATTGGCTGAAGACTGTCAGAGATGTATAAGCGTAAAGAAGGACTCGAAAGATATATAAGAGTCTGGCATCGCTCACATACGTAACGTATGACGACAAACACGTTTTTGTCCCTCCTCAAAAACAAATCAAACCAATTTTCCATCCTCAAAAACAGATCAAACAAATTTTTCTACTTCAAAAAGTCAATATCAGAAAAAACTACCACCCAGTCAATGCTATCGCTGTGGGACTTTGAATTGGTATAAAGATTGTCCATACCACTTTAAAACTTGTCTGTCGTGCAAAAAAGTGGGCCATAAAAGTTCTCATTCTTGGACTAGGAAAGAAAGCAAAAGTAGAGTAAGAGTCACTAGGACTGACCAAGCGGACGAGACAAACATACGAAAATACGTGCAAGTAGAAATTTTAAACAGAAAATTCAGACTACAATTGGATTCCGGATTGGATATAACTATTATTAACGTACAAACATGGAGAAAATTGAACAAACCAATCATGTTGAGAACCGATAAAATTGCTAGGTCAGTAACTGGAAGAAAAATAAAATTTGAGGGAGAAGTTATTACAAATGTGACATTCAATGGAATGAACAAAAAAAATTAAAAATGTATGTGCTAAGAAATACAGAGAATTTATTTGGAACGGACTGGATGCAGAAATTCGACCTCTGGGATTTACCAATAAGTACGTACTGCCAAAAAGTGAAAAGTTTATTGACCAAGGCAGTAAATTAAAGGAAAAACCTAAGAGAGTTTCCCCGAAGTATTTTCAGCCGGCATCGTGAGGTGTAAAAAAATGTCAGCAAATATAGAAATAAAAGAAAATCTACAACCTATCTCCAAGAAGAAAAGGAACGCACCTTTTGCTTCAATAGAAAATATAGATCAAGAGTTGGATAGACTCGAAAAAATCGGTATATTGACAAAAGCGCAATATAGTCAATGGGCCGCGCCTACGGTTTACGTCAAAAAGAAATCGGATGAGATACGAGTATGCGCTGATTTCTCAACGGGATTGAACGCAGCGATTAAGGATTACCACTATCCTCTATCCAGTCCAGAAGTTTTCACAAAATTAAACGGAGGAAAATTTTTCTCAAAAATAGACTTTTATATAGAATATATAAAATAGAGAGCCTCTGATAATAAATCCAAAGAGAAAAATATACTAAAGTCCCCTGCGACGCAAAAGCTTTGGAAGGGGGGGTGTTATGGAAACTTACCTATAACGATAATGGACTCTTCCTGACTCTATAAATACTGCGCCTCTCTGAGAGAGAGGAGAGGCACGAGTCGAAACCTAACGAGTCAAGACAATATTAGTTCACTCTAAACCAGACTGACAGTTAATACTAACACCTTCAACGTCTTGTATTATATTTCTGTTGTAATATATCTTTGTTATTTTCTACTCTTGTGTTTATGTTGTTCTTCCTTGGTCCTAACCTTGGATCATAACCGTGGTTCGAGGATATTGGACCATAACATGTAGAAAAACAGATTTTATGCGGATAATTATAGAGTGTACGGTGCTTTTTATCACGCGATTTATCTAACTTTTACATCGAAACGATCCTAAGCAACAAAAAAAAGCATCGGGATTTATTATCGGTGGATGCATTCATAACAATATAAACTACGCCGATAATGCTGTGTTGACGGCACACTCAGAAGGAAAACCGTAAAAAATGAACCTCAATGCCATTTTATGCCATCTCGAGAATTTTGTTGTCTTTAATCAATTCCTCATGCCCACAACGCTGCATTGCAGACTAAGCGAACGACATACAGTTTCCCTTAGGTTTATTTTCCTGGCTTTATTTCAGATAGCAGCACAGTAGAAGTAGCATATTTTCTTGGGGAGAAGCAGCACAGAGAGTGAGATGGATAGAACGGTTCTTCAACGGGTCTGATATCGACTTGACATTAACCTGTGGCGCTTTTCTATTTCTGTGCAACACAAGGAATCTGTGAGCGGAATGCGTCTTCTCTTCACATTTGCGGCAATGGCACTGAACAACTTGGCGAGATTGTATGTTATATATTGAAATTTAAATAAAGACAATTCATAACTCATAATTCCGCTCCAACATGGTTTAAACCACAACTACTCAGTTTGGATCGTCAGAGTTCTAAACAGTACGACAGGGCTTGGAATTTGGGGCCGGCCTACGCATTCTGTAAGAAGAAGAAACCAAGAAAAAATAACTGTAAGAAAACAAAATGCAAAATTTGAACAAAAGATATTACCCACCCAAGGGGAATAGGGTGAGCTATGTATTGGGGACGGTCAAATCAAATATGGAGAGAGTAGACGACGGACGACGTGATACAGAAGTCCAAATTCGCATAGGGAAATCGAAAAATTAGTTTCAGAAAGTAAGTAAACTATCGAGAGATAAGAAAATGTCCTTAAGTAAAATGCTAAACTGCTATCTCTTATAACACACAAAATAATATCCTCACAGATGTTGGCGAAGAGGAAACTGAATTATCCGGGAATAAAGAGTAAAATAAATAAATAAATAAATGGAAGGAACTACAAGGAAAAATAAATCTAGAATCAAAAACATAAATATTATACATAATGAGTAAAGAGGGCCTGGAAAAATTAATACTCACAGGATCTATTGAAATGAAGAGAAAGAGTAGGAAACAGTTTCGTAAAGTCGTTTAGCTTCACTAGCGTACATATATCGTCAATGACGTTCTAAGCCATAGGTCATTAGCAGTTTCCGGTCTGCAGCATCAAACCTTTTCTCTGCGGTGACATGATCAATACTGTTCCACAATATCGATTTGTGTACCAATGGCGAGTCGCAAAAGCTATCCCCATAGGAAGACAATCAATTTGTTGCAGTGCAACAGAACACATAAACTTTTTTATAATTTTCTTTTTTAAACTTCTAGGGTTTCTTATACTCCAGTCATGTAAGACTTCCGGTTTAACATCTTGTTCGTACTTCAATGCAAGAAAAGGAAAAGTTCGCTGCCGTTCATTTTTATTATGAATTCCCCAACTTACACTGATGTCTTAACAAAACGGTTGAAATGTTCGAATATTGATACAATTCAACAGTTGCAATGTTAGAATACCGGTCAAGTGCATCGGTTTCAGTGTTCGAGTACTGTTAAATTGCATTGTTTTCGATGTTCAAATATTGTTAAAGTTCAACGATTGCAATGTTAGAACATTGTTAAAGTGCATCGGTTTTTATGTTCGAATACTTTCCAATGCAAACCAGACATTTGATTAGCGCCAGATAGATTCACACGCCGTTATAATATTTTCATAGTATTTCGACTCTAAACGGAGATATACTAAGTTTAGACTTCTTTCGACAATATATTTTATGCGTTGACAATTTAAATTCTGAGCTCTTCCAACAGACAAGACCTTATCTTTATGGTATATTAAGAAGGTTAACTTTTGAATCTCGGTTTAAAAAATAATCATACGTTTCGTTCAATTAATATTTAAGTCTAAGATTTTATTTGGATTTATTTTGTGTGTGCCAGAAGCGTTTGCACATAAAAGAACAGTCTTTTTTGTTTTGTTTCAATCCGGCAGCACTTTTTTCTTCAGTTCCTGCTAAAGGCTTTTTTGGTAGACACTTCCAGTTCGATCCAGTCTCATCGCAATTTAGATTTGATCATGAGTAAATCCTTCTTCCTTCCTAATGGTGCGAAAGAAGATGTTGTAGCTGCATTACAATCTGCTGATTTGATTTCGCCGTCTATAGATAATTGCCTAATGCCAAGACGAAATATAAAACGATTTAGCCAGCCGCAGCTAAATTTTCAGGCTAAATTTAGATTTCATTCATCATTTAACGATTTGGCTTTTGCTATGAGCATCGGACCTGAACTCGAAATGCCTTCTGAACGCTTCTCAGAAAACCATTTGTACAATTTTGCGTCTAGAGTAAGAGTCTTGGGTTGATGACTTTATTTATTTCCTTGTTTATTGTGACAGATTGAACGCTGGAGAACAGTTTCTTTGGAAGTTATTATATCATACAACGTTGACTTTCTTATGTTGAACTCAGCCATTAGTTTCAATGAACCTTCACCAGCATCTAGTCTTTTAAAAACTTTTTGTGATAACTCCAAAGTTGTTCTTGTCTTCTTATTCCCATGATCTTTTGCACCAATACAAGGCATTCGGGTGAAATAAGCATAAGCAATTATCAAAAGTTAATTTCTTGAAAAACAGAAATTTCAAATCAGTTACATATCACCCAAATAGTTCAAATATACACATCAAAATCATGTCTGGATATGCGGGATTCCGAATATGAGGCACTCTGGATATGAGGCACTCTGGATATGAGGCACTCCGGATATGAGGGATTCTGGATATGAAGGATTCTACTGTATTAAGAAACATTTCTGTTTTTTTTTAATTTATTTTATTCATCTGTTCCTGCTTATATTTCCTTCCTCATATGCGATAACTACCGGAAAACATAAAGTTCATAATATATTATAGAAAAACGAAAGTCCCCAAAACTCGTCGTCACAAGCCGAAAGAACCCCCATCAAATCTAAACTAGACTTTGTCACTTGTCAAATACGAATAAGCTATATCAGACACACCACTACTTCACTGAGTAGATATCTTACATGCCATCTGTCGCAGCAAAGTTCAATTAATAAACATGTATTAACTCATAAATTCCCGGAAACTATAAGGAAAATTTTAGTTGATAATACAAAGATCTATTTCAGGTCACATAGTCATACACAGCTCATCATTAGAGAGTTTCAACTTATTAAACTTTTTTTTCACACTATTAATCTCACACTGTTTAGCAGAGGAGACGGCGTGTGAAACGTGTTCTAAAGATAGAAGTCTTGCTCCGGTAAACTGGCAGTAACCACACACACAATTTTATAAACCACAAACACATCCTTGATAATGGCTAGAGAATTAGCCGAAAGCGCTCAGAACAATTATAACTATGGACAACTCCTATATTCTTCAATCTCTGAAAAACGGAAAAATGTTAGAATGCTGCAAAAACTCAATAAAAGATTAATTAAATCTACCTTGTCGGGCGTTTCAATGAAAAATAAATATGTAAATATACATATTTCATTAAATAGTAATACATAATTATATTAATGTATCTTGAGTACCTGACTAATGGTCACTTGGTCGGCAATGTTCCCCTAAAATGATCTTACTTGTGGAGGATTAGACTTATCTGGAATATGATTCCAGGATAATAACAACATGTCCTTTATCGCTTGCAAGTACCGTGACGATCAAACCTGTTAGTACAACACAAAACTTAAGTGATCAGTAGGATCAGAGCTGGGAAAATTCGGTTGCCGGGCCATCACTGTGAATGAAGGCTTCTACATGTTCTTAAAACCATTCCTATACAAGTCAAACAATGGTAGGGAGAATCTGTGCTGAATGATACCATTGCCATTATAGAAGTCATGCTGTTATGAAGAGGTGCGATTGCTTGATGAAGTTAGTATGGCAGCAAACTAATAACACGAGATTTGAATTTTTCATAGTAACATTGCATAATTTTCAACTCCTGCTTTTGCCAGTTAGTTTCGGCCAGTCTGTGGTGATGACCCACAGAACCCTTGTCCAATATATCGACCTTACACTACAAGTTTTAGGTAATCCACAATAATTTATTCAAACGCGATCTCCAGTAATTTATTTATTCGATTTGATCCACAGTAATTTGTTATGTTTTAGGCACGATAAAAAAGTGAAACTCCTTGCTAATGCAATTCCAAAGAAGCTCTCTTCGTTTGCAATGCATGAAAGACTATCCCCTCTTCTCTGGCGTGGTTGTTTATATATGTATCTGTTCAACAGTTTTTCTCACGCATGCACATATCAGGTGTAGGCTTGTCCACATGCGTTCACCCACGAAGGTCACTACTGAAAACAGGTGAACCACGGATCGCTACCCATCTGGTGTAATCTCAGATGAAATTTAAACCTGGTTGTCAAGTGTGAAACTGAAACCAAGCTAGATTCCAGTAGAACGTTAATTCAAACGATTAAGTATTAACCGGAATTTTTTGATAATTTATATTGTTTTCATTGCCTCTCTCAGAACAACGGCACACGTGTATATTACAATCTATCATATCATGGAGAAAGCGAGGCTCATCGGACTAGGAGATATGCCAAGAATATAAATAAAGTTCCGACGCTTTCTTTGATGAACGCTGCTACGCATGGATTGCCTGACTGTTCTCCGTCTGTGCAGTTCCATACACAATAAAGCAGCAGCATTGTGATGCATTATTTCTGACATCTTAATTAAACTCTCTAACCTTGCCATGATAGCCTTTTTATTGACTCAGACCTGTTCCCGTTCTCTTCTCGTATCGATGTCTTGCTCATTCAAGTTCTCGCCAGCGCCTTCTATTTCTCCTCCCCTGTATCACTAGCAATATAAACGAGCCACAGCTTAAATCCAACGCAGGGGAAGCTGTGCCATTTGGAAATGGTACATTCTGATTTTTATGATGGATTAAGTGTCATCACTGCTTTCATTACAATTCCTGATCATATTTTGTTTTTTGGAAAGGGTTATTTTGAGTCTTCTTTTTTGGAACACTTGTCGATTTTCTGTTCTTATCCCAATAATACTTACCGTATATTTCCGAATATGACGACCTTTAAACCACCCTTAAAAATTGGAGGTCGTTCTATACAACAATTCTAAAAAAGAAACCTTAAATCCTGCATGATATTTGTGGGTAGGCTAACCTCGACTTCGGTGAGATAACAATGTACATGAAAATATTCACATTATCAAATAAACGGATAATAAAAGGAATAAAACCATTTTTACCTTATATATTACTGGAATAACTTCATAATAAATTGCCTATTCGAAGAATAATTCCATATGAAAGAAATCAATTTCTATGCATGCAAGCTGAGAAAATGGAAACATTGAATTATGATTGCGAATAAAAAAATGTTGAAATTTGAAGGTACTATTATCTTATTGTTATTACCGGTATATAGTGATTGTCGATGAAGTATAAGTAAATGGTCCTTGGTAGACCAGGCTGTTTGTAATTGCTTGAAAAGAAGAATAATCACTATTCGCAAGAGATCACGTTATGAAACTTAAACAAAACAATGGTTTCCCTTTTAGGGACCTGTGTAGGAAAACATGATGTTGAATCGGTTTTGTTATTTCGTCTATTTTCAGTTTTTAAAGACAGTACGTAAATACATTTCTAGAAACATCATCGTAATATAATCAATAAGCATTCATCTTACACTAGAGGTATACAATAAATTCATGAAAATTTGCTATATTATTTTACCTCGTCTCATCTAAAGGTCGCCTCTGACGCGGAAATATACGGTAACTATAAAATGACAAAAGTTCATTGTAGTGTTGGGGGCGTTCTTTCGAAAGAGGCAGTTTATTTGTATCAATGTTGCGTGCAACATACGTGTCAAGTCTAAACATGAACGTCTTCAGTATTTGGCTATCATGTTATTTTTTTAATGTGTTTTTTTAAGCAAACAGCTTGTAAGTACATAAGGAAAAACAGGTTGGTGAAACAGTATAAGATGTTTTTATCACCAGATTTATTTAAACTCTACAACGAGACGATCTCAAG
>OZ038498.1:700000-755000 GCA_964036315.1 Acanthosepion esculentum | reverse complement strand
AATGAATGTGATAATTGAACATAAAATATCTCACATTGAGTGCTGGTGCTAACAATATAGTGCTCGAAATATAATAACAGAGCTATAATTTATATTAATAATAAATTTTTCTACTACTACACACACATATATATATACATATATATATACATACATACATATATATATATATATATATATATATATATATATATATATATATATATATATATATATATATATATATATATATATATATACCGGTCTTAAGCTATGAATTCGACGCCAACGTTGAGTTGTCCTGTCCGCAAAAATGTATATACCCATTAGAAAAGGAAAAACTTGTCTTTCGTAGTTTTATCAAATTGCGATAACACTTTACTTTAGTAAGATATTTTCTCGACAGGAGACATTAAATTTGCGGCTCTTAGACGAGAAATTGAAAATCTATGTGAAATAATCCCACTGGACACTTTCATCAATCTAGCCCAAAGAGTAGTTTGCAGTACTAATAAATTCTTGGAAATCCGCCATTTTGAGCATCTCATCTAATTGTAGAGTCCAAAGTTAATTTCTATTAATTGATTTATGAATTAATTTAATATTAATTTATCTATAGAATTTTTCTTTCTTGAAATGTGTTTCTTTGACGTACTCATATATATATATATGTGTGCGTGTGTGTGTGTGCGCACGCGCGTACGTGTGTGTGATTTAGTGTGTGTCACTTTCACTCCAGACCTCGTGTGGTACTTATATAGACGATACATTGCTGGGAAGATGTTGGGAAATTGATCGGCTCATTCTATCGTTCCCAGAATACCGGGCTATCCACTGTTATGCTTTATCTTTACAGAGGCAGATTAGATCTGAAATGGAATATTGCTGCTGCCATGTCTAGGCTGGGGTTGCCCAATCTTCACATTGCTGCCTTGATAAAGTTCAAGTTCGGCTACATTGTCTTGTGGGAAAATACTTATTCTCCGCTCTGCAGCATCTTCCCACGGGTACAGGACGACTCAACTCTCGAACAACTCACCACCAGCCTATTCAGCGCGAGTACATCTCAACTCTTTTACTAAACTTATCAAATACAAATAAATTGCCTTCCTGTGCAAATTTTTCTTTTCTTCTTTGACTAAGAATTTCCATTTTGGGTGTGATGAAATGTCTGAAAATTAAACAACAGTCAGCCAAATAGCCTAAGTCAAACATCCAAACTTTCAAAATCTCTATGACTCAAAGCCGATGCACACTATGACAGCCAACGTCTGTCTGAAGCTATGAATTCGACGCCAGCGTTGAATTGTCCTCGTCCTGATTAAGCTGATGATGAATTGTCATGGAGATGAGTTGACCGGAGTTGAGTCGGCAGTGATGAAATGTGTCCTCCCGCTACCCACAGACCCAACTTTACCAGGCTATCGTTATACACTCGCTATTTTCATTGCAAATATTTAGAGCTACAGTCTTGAGATCAACCATTTCATACCTTTGCAGCTAAGAAACGCTATGCGATTTTCATTGAATCGAATAAACTTTCTGTACTAAAAGTTAAAAAAATTCCTCTAAATCCCACTGCAAGAAATGCCCTTTGTGAAACAGACACTCTGAACACTTTAACCTCGTCCTTTTCAAGTCAAAGGTCAATCTTCTCTCCTAATTTTAATTTCTTACCAAATGATCTTCAATTCATATCTCATACAATATTGCTATTTTTGGGATTGTAACACTTTTCTTTCGGTGGCCTTCAAGCATGTCATTAGCTTTGCAACTCTGTAGGTAACTTCATTCATCCAGCAAAAAAAATATCTCATTAATGCAGGCAATTGTAATTGCTAAATAACAGTGTGATTGAATTTTACAGTTGTGCAGTAATGCCCTGCTGTCGCAACAGTAAAATGACCGTGATTAAAAAATATGGTCTAGGTCACTGTCAGTTAATAGCTGCTATATACAATGAAAGGCAAAGTAATACGCATGGGCAATAGCGTTTGCTAAAGGTAATTGAAAAACAACGCTGAACAGTTTCCTCACAGATGAATAATAGATTAAAAGTGACCGAGATGTTGTTCTATCAGGTAACTCGAAGAATACCACAGACAGTGTATGTCAATAACGAGGAATGCTTTAGAAAATTAGAGTCGACAAGGAAACTTATTGTGAAATCAGAAAGAGACAAATGAAATTTATTGTACAGATAATCAGGAAATAAGGCATTCTAAAATCTGATTTTTGTTAGTATTATCAGCTTGTAGATTTATACAGTGATTTTCCTTTTAGAATTATCAACTTGTAGATTTATACGGTCATTTTACGGACATTATACCGTATTATACAGCTATTATCAATTTCTGGATTTACACTGTACTTTTTTCATTTGTGAGATTAAACACCATTATCAACTTTTGCAACTTGCTTAACTGATTAGATAACTATGTATTGGCCACGTGCGCTACAGATCGATATTGGAGTGGAGATATAATTAGAAAAGTCGAATATAAATTTCCAAAATAGACAACAATTCCATTTCCTACGAGAGAATTTTCTTCCAGGCCGTTGGATTTGTCGTAGTTGTTGAAAAATCTCATAAACACCGCATATTATCAACTACCATATTCCTTACCCGATTCTCGCTCAGACGATACGTTAACCAACATATTCCATTTATTGCACATAAAGTAGATAAATTTTCATTATATTTAATATTACATATGAGATATTTATTATAATTACATCTATGGCTGATAAAATGAGTTGCTTGTCCTTCAAAATGAGAAGCTTTATCTTTTATATATATGCATATACGTATGGCCAGAGACAGAGAATGGGATAAGGAAAGAAAGAGAGAGATAAGGGAAGAAAGAGAGAGAAAAGGAAATAAAGAGATACAAAGAGAGAGAATGAAAAAGAAAAGGAGTTTAAAAAACGTAGCCTCTAACCTAATATGGGTATTCACTAAAGATAATATAAATATGTCGGATAAGACATATAAATTGTGTTTAAATCTTTAGAAATATATATTTTTTTCTAAAGATTTAACTAATATAATTTTAAGTTGTGCTAGGGAAAACCATCATTAGATCTGATGTGCCTTAGACCAACTCGACCATGTAGACTTTCCTGATCAAATAAAGCCCCAATAGTGATTCTGAGCACATATCTTCCCGATTCTTGAAATATACATAACTGCTCTGTTTTGTATCCTAACGTAAACAAAGACAATATCTAAACAAATGAATTAAAATCTCTCGGATTTAAACCATTTACTAAAAAAAATTCTTTGTTTACTTTGGGAACAAAAATTTTATACCCATAAGCACTCATTCTCTAATCCTAAACTTAAACACCAAACAGCCCTTTCAAAAAAAAAATTGGAATTGCAGGACTAAAATTTAAACCCACAGATAATTTGGAAAATTATAGGTTCTACAAAAACTCGGAATAGTTTTAGATGTAGGTGTGATTTATGCTTAAAAGAAAAATTATAATAATAAAATACGATAATGAAAGACAACTATTGAATCAGAAGAACGAATTAGTATTCAAAGGTCGACATAAAAACAAATTCAAATTTCCATAATATAGTTTTGCCTTAATTAGCTACCCAAAACTCCCAAACTTTTATACCCTCTAACTCTTCAAATGTTGACATAAAAAAGAAAAATTAATTCTAATTCCCACAGTGGAATTTTGCCTTATCTAGCTAACCTAAGTCACTCCCCTCCTCCTCTAAAACCATTTATATTATATTAATTATAATTTATAAACGTTCCTCTACTTAGAATATCTCCCTAACTCTCTTTCTGTTAATCCCTTACGTCTCTTTATCAATATACTATTTAAATTTTTTTTTGGGGGGGAGGGTTCATTTTTAATTTCTTCTTTAATTTTAAATTTAAATTAAAAAATTGGGTTTTCTTCTAATACCCCTGATTTTTCGTCATAAGGTTAATAGTCTATTTTATTTTAAATAAAACTTCTTCCTTTTAAGATAGATACCAACCAACCTCCTTGACCCTTGTCTCATACCTATCGTCAGACTGATGCATTGAAAAGTGTAAACTCTGTATTAGGTGTTTTCGGCAAGTTAAGGTTGACCCTTTAACTTCCAATATCAATTCCTCACAGTTAACTGCTACTTCCTGCTTCCTCTAACGTTTCAGACGTGAACTTCATTCCACACCGGGATTGAAAAGACAGACGACCACTTTCGTCATCTGTTTAAATAGCCTATTCTCCTTATGAGGTAAAAGGATTTGTTTGATTATTAATTATATTGCTCTGTAAAAATTAACTAAAATACATCAAGCTCTTTTTTGTAGATCAGGTTTTAATATTTTTATATTACTAGGATCCACTTGGGTTATATACCAAAGGATTTTTTATCTTACTATATATGTTTTCTTAAAGACAACTGCGACTGAGGTGTTTGTTTAGATGTACGCCCATAATGGGAACATCTAGCCTCAAACTAATGGTTTAAATATGGGAAATCAGTTCGCACGTAGAAAATATGATAACCTAAATTATATGTCCGTTACGTAGACAATATTTTTATTTTAGCGAAAAACAAACAAGAAATAGATAATCTCAAAACCATATTTGAAAAAACCCTGTCCTTAACTTTACCTATGAACTGAGTTAGAGAAATATACTTCCATTCTTAGACGTTTTCTTAGAATACAGCAACAACGCTCACCAATTCACTATGTAAGAAAACACTAGAAGAAAACACTTGCTACCTTAATTTTAAGAGCGAATGCTCACTTAAATATAAGAAAATTCATCTTGTCGTCCACTTTCCTCAAAGAACTCAATAATGCAAAACAAAATCGTTTTCCTAACTACCTCATCGACCACCAGATTAGACTATTTCTTTCCAACGTAACTAATAACGATACTGAACATATAGACAAAAACAATAACATTAACATCTGCAAAAGCCAAATACACCACAACTACAAAAAAGATGTATTTTCATTTAGAAATATTATGAACAAATTCACAACACCCGAACAAGAACAATTAGATTAAGTATCTATGACAAAGAACAATTAAATTATCTATTACAAAAAATTTAAAACGGCTAACCTTATAATAAAAAACAACAACAACTGCAAAATCAAAACTTTAAAGAACCAATATTATTTATGAGTTCAAAAGCACTTTAAGGAACTGTGTTTCTGATCAAACCAAACTCATAAATAATTACATCGGTCACACTAATACATGTCTATTCAGACGGCTTACGTTACACCTACCCAAACTTAGCTCCATTAGGAATCACTTAAACACGCACAAAACCTATCAGACTCCATCCGAAACATACTAGTAGAAAATACAAGTATAATACAAGTATAACAAGCTTATCCACGTGTAAAAAAAGATTAAAATAATGGAAGCCCTAATAATAAAAAAAGAAAAGCCAACTCTCAATAACATTAATTATGAACACGGCCACAATGAGCTGACCGTATTCGGAAAATAATACATTCCTATAACTTCTTACACATATATAAAAACCTACATATTTAGTTACAAATAAAAAAAAATCGCCCTTGCTAATGACTAAATGAATAGCCGGAACTGCTCGGATATGCAGAACTTTTGGTTAGTTTTTACACTCTTTGTGTCCAGGAAAAACCCTAGAACAAACAAAAATAAAAAAAATAAGCTCAATTGCGGTACCTTGTCAGTCGTCTTTAATAAAAAAAAAATACGCCTCTGTTTCTTAATTCTTAAGATTTATTCCATGCCAGTGTTTCATTAACAGCTTTTTCTAAAGACCTGTCGTCAGTGATGTTGCAACAATTACTAAAAAGATTAACACCTACCGGTCGCTTTAGTTGCCTAGTGTCAGCTTAGGATTGTTAGGAAACTTATATAATCGATCATTGTGAAAATCATTAGATAATCACTAGCATTCCAACTGCAGTGACCAGCTAAAACTGACCTTAACGAAGAGTCAGACATAAGGATAGGTATGTATCAAAATAGAAAGAAAAGTGGTACATGGCTTACTTTGTGGGACATTTGGTCCTGGCACCAGAGTTCGGGGTAAGAGTTCAGGTAAGAAAGGATTTTCACAAACTCAAGTGGAAGAACCATGTTTTCATTTAGAATGCAGTTATGATGAACACCGCTTTCTACTTAATCAGGTTTTAACCCAAGGAAAGCTTCGTCAATATCAGGTACAAACTGTTCATTTTTTTCTTTTTATTTCCATTACATAATTTGTCCAAATATACCTTCGATCGTATTACTGATAATTCTCCTTACAAAAACTCATGGAGATATTTTGTTTTTGTTATTTTTATCATATCACCTTATGCAAGATATTAAAGACATTAAGTCTCACGGGATTACTTAGAGTGAAATAATCAGGAAAAAGGAAACATTATTAAAGAGCGGGAACAATAAAAGATTAATCAAGAGGACAGTAGATAACAATTGACATTGCATTTGAATTTTCGAAGATCATAGTGAACTGGAAAGCATGAATCCGGAAGAGAGTTCCACAAGCGAGAAGTGCTAGAAAAGAAACTGCTAGCATAGAACTTACGGTTACGGTTACATCTAGCTAACTCAACTGTCAATTGATGAGACTTTGCCATCATTCTAGTCCCGCGCTTAAATTCATGAATTTCAGGTACAATTTTTTAATTGAATTTACCCCATGCAAGGCATGGGATAAATTCGATTAATCTACTTAGACTTAATCCACTTAATCTACTACGACACGAGGGGTTAGTGGGTGTGAAAGAATTAGAAAACAGAAACATTATTAAGGATCGAAAACTATAGAAGTGTAATCAGGAAAACAGTTGATGTATTCATAAAATATTTTCTTAACCTGAAAATATGATGGTTATGTTAAACATTATCGGCAATTTCGCCATACCCTATCTTTATGTTTGTCACTCATCCTTCTGCTCATGCGTGCTTAGAGTTGTTACTATTGTGGTGACATGATCGAAGTTTGAGCTTGATCACGGTACTTTTCTTGCTGCTGTTACAATGCAAACATGGCCAATCCGCTAGCACTGTGTACGAAGGAAGAATAAAGGGCAGTGATCCGAATCAGCAGAGAACATGCTACCTCATCCATGATAACTCGCTGCTTCGCCATTATCATCTCTCGAGCTTGCTGAATCTTCTTGTCAGTGCTAGGGGTTGACGGTCGTCATGCATTACGATAGTGTTCTGTCGCCGTATTGTGTTAAGAATCCCAGATAAATTTCAGCCCCTGACACACCTCCCGATCAGAGAAATCAGACCACAGTTCTCCCTTCCTCCTTGACGCAGACGGCTTGCGGGGGGAGCATGCTTACATTTTAACAGCAGCAATAGAACTGGCGTGATCACGCGTAAACTTCGATCACATGACCACAATATTAATCACATTGCCAAAATAGATCCAACTGGATCCAACTAACGCTTTTATCCACTTGGACATATGTCTTGAAGTGGTGAAGAAAAACATGGAGAACTGAGTTAAAGAGAAGATAACTGAGACACCCGGAAGAGACATGGCACGTGAAACAAGAACAGTCTAAACCAATGGACGAAATAAAGGGTTCAATTCGAAATCATAATTACCTGTAGAAAGCCAGAGTGTACAACGGCCGAAACGTTGTGAATATGGTAATTAAGATTAGAACAGTCCGAACAATGTAAAAAATTACAATAGCTCATCTAAGAAATATAGACAGCTATTGAATTTTAATTCCATAACAGAAGTTTTAACGATGTTATCAGTCATATTACTCATAATTCACTTTAGATGCCAGCAGAAATGTGTGTTAATATGGAAAATAAGGAAAGATGAAGAGTGGACTAGATTTTAAATCACATATTCTTGCAACTGATTTTAATTATATATCCGTTTACTTTTTTAAACCGTAATTTATTCCGGCTACCGGCCTATACATTCGAGAAATCTTATTAAACAACAAATGCCTCCTCCGGCATGATTCGAATCTGAGTCCACATTTGCAGTAGAAAATGTCAAACTCTGTGATTAAGCGAGGTTCTTTTCCTCGTTCAGATTTTCAAAAGTTCATAACTACTCAGTTTCCTACCCGAAATATAAACAAATCTATTTTTAAAGAAGTCGAGAATTTTGAATTTATTAATCCGACAGATTTTTTTATGACCTTAAATGTTATTTTTAGTGGATATCCCATTTATTCCTCTAGCAGCTTGAACTTTCGAGAAATCTTGGAGAAAGGCCGCTATAACCGACGTCGGTGAGATGCACCCAAATATAGATCACCAGCTGTTTCGATCAACATTGCATTTTCATTCTGCACACTAGGCACTTGAATATCTTCATTAAAAATATGCAACCAATGACCAACACAACCAATGTATTCCGAAGACCCTTCATTTACATGAACAGACTTTTCACGCGGGGAATAGCATGTCTACAGAAAACGGATATATGGGCAATTTTAAAACACCGTTATCTCTAATAAAATAGAATACTGTAATTTGGCAAAATACTCTACTAACAGATATATGATAATATATGGTCTTTGAAATATGCTATTTACTTTAGAAATGAGAGTATATTTAAAGAGGAAAAGCGGCAACCGTAACTCCTTTCCGTTATCAGACTTTCTCATGTAAAAAAAGATGCCTATGGAACTCGCCCACCCTGAGCAATTTGCTACATTTATGGAACCCCATCTCGCTTTTTACTGCCAAAAGCATCGCTGAAAAACATTTATAACCCAAAGATAAAGACATTGGACATAAAAATGTACTTATTTACAACTTAGTGAACCAACTATTTAAAACTATGTCGTGCTATGGTACCTAGACTTTATGAATTTAAGCGCAGTACTATTTTGATGGTAAGGTCACATCATTTTATAATTAAATAGGATAGATATAACCCAAAGTTCTATGCTAAAATTTTTGTTCTTTCGCATTTCTCACTTTTGGAAATGTCTTCCGGCTTCTTGCTTCCCAGTCAAAATTTTAAATGCAATGTCTATCGTTATCTTCTGTCTTCTTAATACTTTTTAATACTTGTTCTTTTATTGTTCTTCCTCCTAAATAGAAGTTTCTCTCGTATTCTCTAACACTCAGTAACCTCCTGCGTCCTAGTGGCTTTAATGACTTGCTTGGGTGAAATGATTTTAAAAAATTACAAAATCTGAAAAAAAATGTTATTCAATAAAATCCCTCGAAAACGACAGGATAGTGTTCATGCAATCTAGAAGACGACTAGGTCCCTAAAAACAGCTGCATCTGGCGACATCCGTAGAATTCTTGGTAATATAGAACGCCGCTGGGTGGTTTCAACCTCGATAAAGCCCCATATATCAAAGGAGATTTGAATCAGAAAAAAATTAGAAGTGATACTGGCAGTGACCTGGTTGGGCATATTCTCTGCGAGGAATTCCTAGATCAGGCAAGCCATATTGTAGGGAGCAGTGTTCAGCAAGAAACTCTATCTCTATTAACTTTTATCTTTACCGATTATCTTTTATTATCCTTATTATTTATCTATTATCTTTCAATCATTCCGTCTCACCTGTTATCCTCTTCCGCCACACCTATAAGGCTCACCGCACTGTTTGCGAACCACTGATTTAAATGATAGCCACTAAACACCCTTCTTAAAAGTTAGATTTAATAAAGGATTCCTGACATTTGTAAGGATTGAACCGGCGTTTTTCTTACTTTGAGAAAGGTTGAGTGTTAAACTGCAAGGGGAGTGTCAATTGCACGGAACTGATCCTAAGTATGCAATTCTTTTTATTTTTTTCACAAGTTTTGGTTTTCATGCTCCAAGTAAAACCATATTTTTTATCGTTTCGTTTTTATCTTTATTTAATCTGTATATAATCGCAGATAAATAATTCATGGCTTCATCGATTAATCCATTTCTCACATCAAAAAGTTTCAAATTGCATTTTCTTATCTCAATTTTATCCCCCCACACTTTTATTTATTTTGCTTGCGAAAATATATTTAATTTTCCTACATTTCCCACAAATTCACATCTGAAGTCAGAATAAAGCAAAAACACAGTGGAAAAGTGAAAAAAATGGCACATTCGCTTTAAGCAAACTCTTATATATCAAACCCTTTATATCCTCATATTAAATTTTCAGTTACAGAAGGCTTCACTTACAAAAGAGAATATCACTCGTTTCATACATCTACATGGCGGCCATGATTGATTTACAAATGTGTCATGGCAACTTGTGATCGTCGCCATTGTCTTCTCCGACATGCAATTTTCCTTTCTCCTTTCTGACGACGTCTAGATTCTTGATCACCTCTTACTTTAGTTTGTATTGAGCAGGAAAAAGGAAACGGATGAACGTCCGAATAAATATTGAACGAGAGAAACTGCTCGCTCATTTTTTCTCTTTCTCTATCTTCGCGATTATTATTTTTCTTTCTTTCTCTCTCTCTCTCTCTTTCTCTTCCTCTCTCTTCATGATTATTATATTTTTTATTTCTCGCTTTCTCTCTTCACGATTATTATTTTTACTTCTTTCTCTCTCTCACTTTCTTCGCGATTATTTGTTTTCTTTCTTTCTTTCTCTCTTTTCGCGATTATTATTTTTCTTTCCCCCCCTCTCTCTCTCTCACTCTCTTCCTCTCTCTTCATGATTATTATATTTTTTATTTCTCGCTTTCTCTCTTCACGATTATTATTTTTACTTTTTTCTCTCTTTCACTTTCTTCGCTAATATTATTTTTTCTTTCTCTCTCTCTTCACGTTTATTATATTCTCTCTCTCTCTCTTCATAATTATTATTTTTTATTTATTTATTTCTTACTCTTCGCGATTATCATTTTCTCTCTCTCTCTTCTTTTTTATTTATCTATTTCTCTTTTTGCCTCTATTCTTATATATTTATTTATTTATCTTCACGTCCATTCTTTTTTTTATTTATTTCTCATTTCGTTTATTTTATTTTATTTTTTTTCGTTTTTTTCTTCCTGTTTTACGACGGTTTCGCCTTAAAATATTGTATATTACATCTGCCTTTGCAAATATTTAGAGATTTTCCCCCCGGTATCCGAAAGTATCACTTTATATGAAACCTTTCTTCGTTTGCAATGACGTTAGGCGAACAAATAACTTATCATTGATTTACATAGAAACTATACTGAGGCTTGAGATTTTGCTAAGGATCTACAGTTTAGCAATGACTATAGAAGGAGGACTTTGTCCGCCGATATTAAATCCTGGTAGGACATCTAGTTTTCTTAGGATCTTTTTGTACAAATAAAACCGGTGTAAAAACGCATCCTTATCATACTCCACCATTGTAATTTTGTGTATTTGTTTTATTCCTTTTTTTCTGCATGTAATTTTTTCTGATTATTCTAAGACCTTTCCCTTTCAAATCGATTGTTTGAGTGATTCGATTTCTACGACTTATCAACCCTTTGCAGGTTATTTAAAGCCGGGAAATATTTTTAGATTGTAAGAATGTTTGTCTAGAGATAATGATTTAGTGATAAAAGTCTTACTAATTGACCAAGAGCTGTCGGAGGGGAAGAAGTGGTGGACTCATACCAGTTCCCAATGATATTTGCGCGTAAGTGAATATAACGAACCCGACTAGAATTCCGAGTCGTTATCCATTACACCACCTACGCGTACAAGCGTACAGCACTTGGTCACACATTTAGATAATGACCAGGTTCGACGTTACTTAACTTCGGTGACCATACGGAAACCGATGTTTCAACGTGATATGGCCGTAAGCCCTTCAACAAGAACTTATGTAACATTTCAACTTGGTTGTGTCGTATCATATGGAATTTTCTTGGATTCTCTTATTTATTCATTTCTCCCTCGATAAAGATGCCGGCAAAATCGTTGGTTCCTTGTACCACTGCAGGAAATACTTGAATCCTTCTGTTATACTTTCTTCCGAAAAAGTGCTTATTTTGGAACAGGCTCCCACATGGATGTTTCCCTGAAGATTACAATCTTAATCTATTCAAGTCATGAGTCCATTCTTATTTATTCTCTTTATCCTAAGAATCTTCGCTTCCTAGTCTTGCAACATACTGTACACGTCATTCAGTAATCGACTACCTTGAATGTCTCCTGAGTCTTGTATTAAATTAACATAAATAACAAATATAACGATGCACTACAAAATGGTCTTGACGGAAAATGTAGAAATACAAGGACCTTATCCGTGGGTTGGAAATATACGCAAGATAAAAGGGGAGAAGAGCGACGATTAATAAAATAATTTTATCTACATAGGAGGAGTTCAAAATCAAAGGTTTGAGACTGTCCAAGCCACAGCATTGCTAGAGTTCAGAGGGCATACTGAGAAAGGTACTGCAGATGTGATCTGATGCACTGTCAGTTTATCTTCAGTGTTAACCGTACTAGACATATGCTACCAACGTGCAAAGGATCATGAATCGAAAAAAATGATCGCCTAAGTGAGTCAACTACTCGCCCATCCAACATCTATTGGACTACGCACGGTAGGGTAATGGCCCACTCCTCCTTGTGAATTTGAAGGAAGGTCCTACGCTCAACAAAATACATTTACAGGCTGAGATACGCAATGCTGACACTGAATATAGAAACAATATTTGAAAAAAAAAAGATAAATATTTTCATTTAACACTAAATACACAGAAATATGAAAACGATTTCATCGCTCATGTTGTTTAAGTTTATGTAACTGTAATGAGATATTTAACAGCCATCTTAGAAGAATTTAAGATTGAAGGAATTCTGAGGATCATTCGACAAACAATAGCTACGTCTTTGAAACAAATACTGGAAACTAAAAGAATCCTGTTGTCACTCGGACGTCAGCAAAGAAAGCCTTAGAATATTGTCCCTGACTCCCCTCCCATATTAATATCCGTCTTCATTTTTAATACGTTTTCTTTCTTCCCATTTTTCCTGATGTCTTCATGTGACTGCTTTTTCTTACCGGAATTATATCTTGTTATCTTTGAATGGATTGCTATTTTGTCACCACCAAATTACGAATGATCATATTATATATATATATATATATATATATATATATATATATATATATATATATATATATATATATATATATATATATATATATATATACATGGATATATATATAGATATATATATATAGATATATATATATATATATATATATATGTGTGTGTGTGTTTGTGTGCGTGTGTGTGTATGTGTGTGAACGTGTGATGAAATACATTTGTAAGGTATGATATATTTATGGGCTAAGGTGCCTTAGACCTTACGTAAATATAAAAGTGGACATTGAAGTCAACGCCCAGAGGCGATTGTCTGTTTCATGCTTAAACGCAATCGTCTCGCCTGACGATTGTGTTTAGCATGGAGCACACAATTGACTTTGGGTGTTGACATTATTGTCCACTATATATATATATATGTATATATATATATATATATATATAACCAAATTTCTGGTATAAATTCTGATGGGGGGCTTACGGCCATGTCACGTTGAAAGTTTTTTTTTTTCATAAATTGAGAGCTTGATGAACATTGAATACTTTTACAACAATATGGAATGCAATAGATGAAGACAACGATATTTCATGCCAAAATGCTTACGGCAACAACACGTTGAAACACCGGTTCCCGTAAAATCACCGAAGTTAAGCAAAGATGAGTCTGTTTAGTACCTAGATGGGTGACCGCTTGAGAAATTCAGTGTGCAGCTGATGTAATGGATAACAGCTCGGAATTTTTAAACGAAAAGTAGAGTTCAAATTAGGGTTCGTTATATTCACTTACGCGCAAATAAAGGAAAATTATGGATTCACTCCTTCCCCTCCAAGTTATGAGTTAATTAGTAAAATTTATAATAATTAAATCATTCTCTCCCCAAAGGTTTCATAATCTAAATATATTTTCTGGCTTTATATAACCTGCGAATGTTTAACGAGCCGCAGAAAACTGTTAAATTGAATCGATATGTATAGAAATTTCGAAGCGAGAAAAATTATTCGATGTGAGAAATGAACGTCCTTCATATTATGAAATGGACTTAGACCAAATAATAGAAACTATACTAAATGAAGATTTTCAACAACAGCAACGACTAAAATGGAGAGCGTGTAACTTGGAAACATAATAATGACAGTCAAAATATAGACGTTCTATAAAATTCGAACAAAAGTTTAGGAAGCATTCGCCACATCAATACTAGAAAGAGCAATATATGCTACTGGACTTGATAAACTTATCTTCTTGAAAAAATGATTCAATAGTGACATTGTACAAATTTCAACCAATATCAGCACTCGCTGCACGGTCCGTAAAAGCTGAATGTTTTCTTATAAGGAAACATGTAATATTATCATCACCATTATTTATAATTCTACGAGAATGCAGGATACAAAAGAAATGTGGTTCTACAGAAAGTTCTGGCGATGATTTGGACGTAGAGTTTAAACAATGAGGTCTTCAGTAAAATTGATACAAAAGGACAACTGACATTTCTGGGACACATAAAGAGTAAAGAGGGCCTAGAGAATTTGACACTGACAGGATATATCGATGACAAAAGCGCTAGAGGGGTGTACGTCTGATGAGATTATATGAACTAATGGCAAAATGTAGAATGTGAGAGATGGTAAAAAATGAAACGTTGCTATGAGTGATAAAAGTTAGGAAGTTGTAGAGAGCCACTAGAGTTCACACCCTGAAGGAATACCTGCACATAAAAGCAGAATGCTTGAGAACATAAGAAGTGGTTTCTCTATTATTTTGCTCTTTCTACTTGACTCAAATGTTTCCCGAAATTGATTTCTCAATATTGCCAGTTTTGAGCTAACATTAATTCAGCTTGCGAACTATCTCTATACGATACGCTCGCTATATCGCATATATTCGACGGGGAATATTCCAAGGTTATACGTTTTTCCGTGAACATGTGGTTATTGCTGATTCACGGGAAGTCGATTGCAATAAAACATCAATAGTTACATTGGTCGTCACCGTCTGGAAAGGGTTAATCGCTTTCATATATTTCCCTTTTATTTATCAGTTTTACTTTTTACATTATTCAGTTAATTTTCCTGGGTTTTATTTTCAATTTATCATTAAAGCTGAATATATAGAATGTTCGTTTAAATTGCTTCTTCGTGGGCGCATCTTTTTCTTTAGTCTCTATATATTTCTGAAGGAATGATAGATTTATTTTTGATGCCACATTTTCATTAAACTATTCAAATATTATTAGTGGATGCGTGTACATGAAATAGACGTAACAATTATTATTTTTACTTAGACAGTGCGATAAGATGAAGAACCAATAGGAAACGTTTATGGAACATGTTTCGCTTTTATTAAAATTTCATCAGAGACTGATATATGGAGAAAAAAAGAAGAAAATTCTGGTGTTTCTACTTTTGTGTTTGATTTTTATTGGTCTGTCGTGTTTCACGTGCATTCGACTTTTTGAACCAACGTTAGCATAATTTGTGACGTTCCGAATTCAAGAACAGACGACGCGTCTATCCAAAGTTTCAAGAAATTAACAGATTCCAAACTTTAAAAAACGTAAATATTGCTTTATATATGTAATCGTATCATAATTCTAGTTTGTCTATGTTGAATTCAGATGATAATTGTGTGTGTATGCATGTATCTATGTATGTATGTCTAGATAGTATGCACAGGAATATGAGATCCCGGATTTCTTTCAAGGGATAACTCTCAGGTTAAATCCCTATTGACAATGGCTTAAAGCAGGGCGATGTACCTGCTCCCACGCTTTTATCTATCATTTTAACTGCTCTACTTGCGCATGCTTTCCAAGATTTTGATGAAGGCATCTATTTGCTCTTCAGAACCACTGGAAGGGTTTTCAATCTGAGATGGTGCAATGTCAAACTGAATTTTTTTCAAATTTTGATTAGAAAGCAACTCTACACAGATGACGTTGACTTCTTAGCTAATGCAGAAGCTGGCATGCAACATATTATGAACCGTTTCTCAACCTTATGCATAGCCTTTGGTCTAACGATAAGCATCACAAAAACTATTATCCGTGAAGATGAGGCGGATCATCATCATCATCATCATCTCTAGTAGACATGTTTGTTGTTTTTTCGCATGTTGATTGGGGGACGTTTTTACGTAGACATCGTTTGTTTTAGATACAAATACGTTATATGTTTTAAGAATAAGTGATAAAGGTTGGGAATGTAATGTTTTGACGTGTGCTTATAGTTGCTAATATTGTTATTAATAGATTTACGAAGTAATTTCTTCGTAAATAATTATGTTCTTTTCTGATTTGTTTGGCATTAGTAAAATCGAAGTTATGTCCAGTTTTGTTCCTGTGTATTACGAGATTTGAATGATTTTCTACATGTAAATCTTTTATTTTCGTAGATACGGGCTTTGAGATATCGTGATGTCTCCCCGCCATAAATTCTTTTACATTGTAAACAATTTATTTGATACGTAACGGCGTTTGAATTGGTTCTAGAATTATTTTTCTTCAAAATTATATTTCCCATTTTCTTGAATAAGTGCTTTTTGTGGTGTCTAGGTTTTTGGTTTTAAGGATTTTCTAAGCTCGTTTTTTCCTGGGTGAATTCGATGGTAGGCCTAACCTTATGAAGTTTCTTTATAATATCTAATAGATTTATATGATGGTAATATAATAAAAGAACGTCATCTATAGATTTTTGGTAAGTAAAGTTTATACGAATCGAACTCAAAATCTAGAAAAAGACAAGAAAGGGCACCACCAATAGGTGATCCGAATTTTTGTTTATTGAAATTTTTGTTGAAAGTGAAGAAACATTGGTTAGTTTACATATTTTATGTGCAGGCATATGAAGCATTTCTTTGAATATTTTGAGGTGGTTTCTCAAAACGTTGAGGCATTTTGTGAAGGATATATATGGATATAGTGATAGTCAGAAATTGGCCTTCCTTGTTTATGCTTCGTATCTTCCGGATTAATTTACCAGTTTAATTAATGGCTGTTGATTTGATGGTGCCTAAGAATAAAGTTTGGATTTTTGCAATAACTTTTGCTACCGGAAACAATGTGTCTGATGATTTTATTCCTTAGAGTTAGCTATGTAGTGTAGGTGTAGTAGGTTGGTATTCCGTTCGTCTAGTTCAGGATTTCTTTTCAGTTTTTAATTAGTTTCTTAACTATTGTTGAATTTTTCAGTGTCTGTATTTACTGTTTGTTCGTTGTTTTTTATGTAAGTGTTGTCATCATTTAAGAAGGATTCTAATTTTTCAATGTAAACGTTGGTATCAATTATGACTATTCCGCCTCCTTTATCGGATAGGATTAGGATTATTTTTTTATTCCTACATAATTTTTTTTTTGCCAGTAAATTTCTTTTGGGTAATGTAGTTTCATCGGTATTTATAAGGCTGGCTGCTAAGATACTTTATATGAAACCTTTTTCAAATTTGGTGTGATCGAATATATGGTTTATAGTTACTGTTGTAAGAGTGGCATCTTTTCTCAATCACGTGGTAAATTTTAACTTAAAGCTTACATTTCAATTTGATATAAGAAATGATTTAAACTAGATTAGAGTTACCGATCTCTTTCCACCTACTGTGGGTGCGTAAGTTGTGAAGTTTGTATTGATTTATTTGTTTGTTTATGTATGACACCGTTTGTCGTAAGCTTTCGGTTCTGGAGTTAGAAATGATGTTTTCATTGCGTAGAATGTTGCCAATTGATGCAGCCTTGTCTTTAGTGGACATTTCGAAATGTTTGAGCCCTTCTGCGCATGTAAGAAAATAGTCATCAGCTAAAGAGTGCGTACGCATTCGAACACATTTTTTGCGATTTCTCAAATAGATAGACGAAATACACTGTTTAAAGTAAAAATGAAAATGAGTATTCTCTTTCCACTACGCGTATCCGCTATAATAATATTTGAATATACTATACAGAGGGCGTCAAATATAACTCCCACATAATTGACACTAATATCGTACTATTATTTGGGAGGTATTTGTGGAATGTATTTCTGTCCCACCACGTATATTTCTAGAGAATTAATTATAATTCTAGAAAATTACATTTCATCCGGTATTTTTATTACTTCAAGAGTTATTTTTAGTGGACAACTGTGTTTGAAATACATGCTCCGTTTTTTTTAATAGCGTGTGAAGAGCAGATTTTCTTGAAGTTTTATCGATGGCTTCTACTCATTCTACTAATTTATATTATATTTTATTATTTGTTTTACTTCGTTTTGTCTTTATGTACAGTGTCCCGTCAGGACGTAGGCGATCAGGGTCCTCTAAATTGTCTTGTTCCTTATAGCTCTTAAGAAATGTTGTCTTTCTGCAATTTTTCACAAACCCTGTTCTACCAATCATTTGTTCAAGTTCATCAAGTAAGTTACGCACTGCTTTCCTGTCCTTTTTTTCCACTCAATCTGTTCTGTGAGTTTTTTCCGAGCACTCCTTCCTCATTATGTTCCCCAGAAATTTCAACTGCCTCTTCCTGATGAAAAGGTATAAGTTACCTTTTTGTTTCCATAAAACCTCGTCGTTGCTCACATGTTCGGCTCATGAGATTCTCAGCACATTTCTCTACAACAACATGTCTGTTGCTTCAAGTTTCTTCATCTTTGAGGAGATTTTCCAGCATTCACTGCCATATACAAGGACAGATATGAGGCAACAGTTAAGTAAAATTTTCTTTATTTCTAACGAATTTTATGTTTCTTAATATTTTGCTGAGTTTTGGAATATATCTTTAGCCATCCCTCGCAGACGTCTTCGGATCCCAGTGTCGCATTTTTCGTTCTCTGTCAGAACACTTGCCAAATATTTAAAATTCTGTACTTGTTTGATTTTAGTATCCTCAAATTTAATTTACAATATGGGTTCCTGTCTACCTTTTCTTCCTTTTCCTATGTTACGCTTCTTTTTCTTGCCACTTCAATCATTCTATTGAGTTTTATATATATATATATATATATATATATATATATATATATTTATATATATGTATAATTATTTATTCGAAAATTATAACATAAATATGTTATAAAATCACTACAAAAATAGCCAATTTGTTTCAACACTTCTGGTGTCTTAACAAATGATGGTGTTGAATGTAGAAAAAGGGTGTGAAAAGGTTCAAATCAATCAAACACCCCTCGCTAGGGGAAACGCTGTTACATAAGCTGGAATGACCAATCAAAATACAAGTATATGAGAATTCAAAAAACTTGACAACGAACTTTGGTTATAATAGTTATTTAATGCTTAACTGTTATGGTTAGACTAAAATAGAATTCACTCTAACTAATTAATATTAAATTATACTATAAAATTCAAAATGCAAAATTACCAATTTTAAATTTAAAATTTAATCTATATTAAGTTTCAAAATTATAAAATTATCTAAAGAAGAAACTAAGGAAAAAATGTTTTGTTATTTATTTTGTTTTTATTGAAAGCAATAAACGTTAAAATCTAATGAGCTGCGTTACTACTTACATACATTTGAAGTTGGCAGAGGAGGGTGAAATCTTGCAAAAGACAATACTACACAATCAGATTATAATACACAAGCACGTAGACATATTTACATATATAAACACGCAAAAAAGCGACGAGACATGAAATAGGTGTCCACGACCCTTTAAAAAAAAAGAAAAAAAACGATAACAGATACATACAATGAAAGGCATATATAAGCGATTATACAAACGTGCATTGATAAAGACACGCATATATGCCCACCAAGAAATATTCAAAATTGAAAGTGCTAGTAAACGATTTCTAACATACTATTAAAATATAACTTATACGGGCAAAGATATTTATGTTATAATTTTCAAATAAATAATTATATTTGCTGTACTCTGTATTGAGCACTCTTTTAAGAATAGTATTTTCTGGTTAATGGAATCTATTCCGTATACACCAATCCTATATTTTGGTATATATATATATATATATATATATATATATATATATATATATATATATATATATATATATATATATGTGTGTGTGTGTGTGTGTGTGTGTGTGTGTGTGTGTGTGTGTGTGTGTATTGAACAATAAAAAATGAGAAACACTGGATTTTATATTAATATTTTTGTTTTATTTTTTTAAATTAGTTTCCTCGGTTAGTTTCTCCCAGCATGGCCATCATGAAAACAATTCTGCGTGTTACTAGCAGTTAAATAGAGGGTTAAATGACTGACTCTGTAGAAGGTGAACTTTGCCTGTAGTTTTCATTTGTTTTTCTTTTTTATCGTAAAATATTTTGGTTAGTACTATTATTGGTCAAAGGCCATTTTCAAGTTTTTATAAGGAGAAATTGGGAGACAAATGAGTCTCAGATTTACCTCCTTAGTCATATTGACAGCTTTATTAGTTGCTGGGAAGTGGGTAGGCGTGTTATGAGTATGTTATCTTCTAGTTTTCTTGGAGTGTATTTATGTGATATGTGTAGATTTGTGTGATTGTGTGTATGTATGACACTTCTGCAAGCATGTCTATCTAGTGTGGATGAAGGTGAGAGGAGTTAGAGGAATCAGCTTGAGCCCTTTATGGTTTGTGTAGTGTCTTATGTAGTAACAATACAGTATATTCAACTATGCAGATATTATAATGTGTGATAAAGAAATATGGAGTAGGGTGATCTATAGGGTTACATATTAATTCTATCTGTGCTGTTTAGTTTGCTGTTAAATTCTTCCGGACAAAGTTTTTTGAGACGCAAAATCCATTTGTCTTCATGTTCTTCTCGTATTAATCTTTCAATAATATTGAATTTTGCATGGTTTTTAAAATACTGTTTTTCTTGGCGATAATGATGTTCTAATGATGTTTTGTTGGAAATGATTTAATTCGATTCTGATAATTATTAATTCTGTAGTGAAAAGGCTATTTAGATTATCTCACATACTGTTTCTGGCTTAGTGCGCATTCTAATAATTAAATTATGCTATGAATTTTACAGTTAGTGGTAGATTCTGAAAACAGTGTTAGTGACTGAGCTAGTGAAAGAATTCGTACGTTTAATGTTGTTACAACATAGGCTCCTTTCATTTTACATGGTTGTGAAAATCTTATTGTTTTTATTCTTCGTTTATTACGTGTTACTTTAACGTCTGAAATTTTGTTAACACCTCTGATATACTTAAGGTTCTTTGGTCTACAATATGATAAAAGGCTGGGTTCCTCAAACAAATTTCTTGTGTTTGGTTTGAGATGTATTACCCTGGGACTATCTGAGATAGCTGAGGTAGAATAATGTTGAAAGTGTTTACTAGAGGGATGCGTTTGGATTTATTTTTAATTTTGTACTTTAGGGTGTCTTCCCTCGGCGTGGAAATTGTTTTATTTATTTGTTCCCTGATTAAGTGTTGTTAGCCAAGTTCTGTGAATTGTTGCTCGAAATTTGTTTTGCGTTTAGTTAGTTTTCCATTGTTGGAACATATACTTCTGCGTCTAAGTAATTGCGAATAGGGAAGGTGTTTTGGGAAGACTTAAAGTTTAGATAGTTGTGGGTGTCGGTGATTTTAGTGTGTGGTATCGTCCCAGGGGGATTAAGAGAAGCTTTAGATCGCAACTTTATATATCGTATATGCCCATGTATAGGCCGACTTCATGTATAGTGTCCCCTTTTTTGCCTGAATTTTAACCCCTCCAGAAAAAATTACCTTTGTATAATGCAACCCCGAGAAATGAATGATTTAACCTCTTCAAAAATATTTTACCTCTGTATAGTGTGCCCCTCCATATTTTGCATAAAAATGATCATAAAAAAATCTCACTATACTCGAGTAATTACAGTATTTATTTATTTTTCATATTCTTTATTTATATATTATTCTTTGATTCTACGTTTTAGTATGCTCTGGGATTTTATTTAGTCATTTTACTCATTTACAGTATTGTAGGAAGAATTTATTTTCTTTCCTGCATTTTGAAATCAGCTCTGATTTCTTTGTTTAGAAAGTTGTCTTGTTTTAGAAGATAATTACGGCTGTTTTCTTCTAGGCATATAATATGTCGTTTTAAGCTGTTTTATTTTCTATTTTTTTTATGTGTATTTGTGTTTATTAAATGCTATATATACACACAGAGAAGGTGGGATGAGCTGTTTTCGTATATATCTCTTCCAACTCAATATTCGACTCAGCTGGATTACTCCCACCTGATTCATCCCTAGAACATAGGCTATACTGAGTGATTCGCATAATCCCGTCACTGGTCTCGGAAATCATTTCTAAATTAGACTCCCATAAGGCAAGTGGAGGTGACGGGATACCAGACGTCGTCCAATCGAAATATGCTCCCGAACTGGCCTCAGTTCTCTCCAACTATTGCCTCGCTGCTTCCTGTTTTCCACTTTTTAATTCATCGTCTGTAGTCCCTGTTTTTAAGAACTCTGGAGAACATTCTGATCCCTTTATTACCCTATTAGTTTCCTACCGCTTTTCGGTAAACTATTCGTAACTTTAATGAATGCAGAAGTGGTTAAACGTCTTACATCTCACAGCCTGAAAAACGATATGGCTTCTGTTTTGCCGAGTTCGCCGCTGATGTGCTTACGGCCATCACTGATTATGTATATCAAAATCTTGATAAAAAAAGCCAAGCTTGTGTTGTAGCTCTAGATATCTCAAAGGCATTTGACAGGGTTTAGCTTCCGGGTCTTCTACGAAAGCTTCAGGTCTACGGTATTACGGGACGATTGTTTAATTTAATCAAATCCTTCCTATCGAATAATGAAATGAATGTTGTCTTAAAGGGGCGCGATTCCAGCCCTTTCATACGGACGGGGGTGTCCACCAAGGCTCTATACTGGGTCCTACGTTGATTTTGATATCAATTACCTAGTAGGAATTTATGCAAATGAGAATAAAATTTACTCCTGTCTCAATAGCAAACCCGTCAAAGCTGACAAAGTTACGTGGCCGCTGCTCTTGAAAAGACCTCCAATCAGTAGTTAATTGGGGCAAGAAATGGCTTGTAAATCTTAATCTCTCCAAAATTAAACTGCTCTTAATATGGGCATCGGTATTCGTCTGAAGTCTTCCCAGTGCTCCTACAACTACTGGAATATTGGTTGTGTCTGAATGAGACATTGTTGTAATTTCTAATTCCATGTCCTTATATTTACAGAGTTTATAAAATTCTTTCACTGTAATGTTTTTATCAGATGGTATGATCATATCAAAAAGATTTTCTTTGAATTTTGTCTGGTCGATTTGTTTGAATCGAGCGGTCTGTATCTGTGTTGGTTTATAATTATTTCATTTTCTCTCTTTAGCATCGTCAGAATATTTCAGGTTCCATTTTTAAAATCAATCCTTTTCCTCCTCTTTCTCCTCTTTGTTATTTTCGTGGTCCTCCTCCTCCTACTCCTCCCCTTTACTAATCTTCTGTTTCTTCCTATTTGTTCATTTTTCCTTCTCTTTGCTGAATTTGTTGTTGATATTGCTTGGTGTTCTTACTCTTGTTTTTTTTTAAATATCACAATCTTCCACCCATTTATTATTGTTTTCTTCTTCTTCTTCTTCTTCTTCTTCTTCTTCTTCTTCTTCTTCTTCTTCTTCCTCCTCCTCTTTATTGTTTTCTCTTCATTGTTTTCTTCCTCCTCTTTATTTTTTCTTCTTCCTTTTTATTGTTTTCTTCTTCATGTTTTTTCTTCCTCCTCCTAATTTGTCTGATATGGTAGCTAGATTTTATAAGCGCAGTACTAGATTAGCGGAAAGGTATGACACTTACACTTCATTTGGCTAGAGATAGCCGTAAGTTCTTTGCTAATAGTTCCTTTTCCCATTTCTCGTCTGGGAATTCTCTCCCAATTTCTTGCTTTCAAACCAATCTTTGATTGATCACTCTTTTATTGTTTTATTGTTTTTGTTCATTAATAGTTTTCTTTCACACTCAGTAAACCATTGTTGCTCATATATATATATATATATATATATATATATATATATATATATATATGTACGTCTGTCTGTCTGTATGTATGTATGTATATAGGAATTACATAAAAATAAAACACTATTACCCCATTCCCTGGGGGTTGTCAATCCAAAAACGTTTGTTAAAAAATGAATTTTAACATTTGTTTTAAATAGGGAAGGAAAGAAAGAAGAAAAAAGAAAAAGAAGAGTAACAAACAACAAAAATAATTCTTTCCTTCCTTAATTCATTTATATTGCTCTATAATAAATAATTTGAGCTCGGTTTTGTGGATCAGTTTTAATATTTTATGTTATTAGGATCTAATTGCATTACTTACCCATTTAGTTTATATATATATATATATATATATATATATATATATATATATATATATATATATATATATATATACACAAACAGGAACGAAGAGAGAGAGAGAGAGACGGAAACAGACAGGGAGAAACAAAGAGAGAGAGAAAAAGAGAGAGAGACAGAGAGACATATAGAAAAAGGCAGACATAATAAGAAAGAGAGAGAGACAAAAACAAAGACCAAAAGAAAAAAACAGACAGAGGGAAAGAAAGATACACGCACACAGAGACATACATACAAAACAGGGAGAGATATTCAGACAGAGGGTGTGTCCATAAATTATGTATACAATTTTAAAAATTCATAAAAATTAAAATGGCAATAACTCAACAGAGTATATTGAATAACATTGGCAAACAAGGTTTTATTTAACCACGCCTGAAGACTCCCACATTGGCTCCATTGTTTGCATGGAACACATCTAGACAATGCTTAATTTCCTTTTCTTCAAGACATTTCATGTTTGCATAAACTTCTTGTGCCAGACACGAATATTAACACATGTTTTTGTTATTTCATATTTTATATTTTAAGTTCATTGTATCCGAGTGTCTGATTTGATCCCTATTAACATTGATACACATTGCAATTTCCCTTGTGGTGTAATAAATATTTAAAGAGCAGTTATTAGCAATTTAATATCAACATCGAAAGATAAACGAAAGTATATTAACGACAAAAAGAAAACATTAATAATATTTCTTTACCAAGCAAATAAATGTTTCGACAGATTTGAAGTCTAACAGACGTAATAAATAAAACTATACTGATAATTTATGGACAGACTATAATTAATGTATATATATATATATATATATATATATATATATATATATATATATATATATTGATACCATCTAGTCATGAAAGTACTAGCAATGTAGAACTTTTCAACTGTCGAATTTTCTATTGCAGAGATAGAGGAAAGTTAAACAAGAGATTTAGTTAAACATTTGTTTGCCAATGGGCATTGGGCAGGGTTCCTACATATACATTGCCCAGTATTCTTAACAATATTCTCCTTGGAACTTGTATGATTCAGATAATTAAATTGGTTTAGAGTTTTATTGTAGTGTAACTTTATGATCTCTCAAGAAAATTGGTGCAGATATAACTTAGTTTTAATGTATTTTTGTTTAAATATTATAATAATAGTGTTACTTGTAGGATAGTGTTTTTCAATCAATTGGAGGAGCTTATGGCCTAACTTATTACTACCAAATTGATTAAATAGAGGGTGTGCAATAAATGATCTTCCTATTTCTATTTCTTTTCTTTAGACCACTATCATCATATTATTTAAACCTGATTTCGGCGCACTTATAACCATTATTCTTTAGAATAATCTTGAGAAAATTATAAAGATACGCAACAATAAAACTCTAAACCAATTTTGTAGGAATCCTGACCAATGCCCATTACCAAACAAATGTTTAACTAAATCTCTTGTTTATCTTTGGTCTATCTCTACAATAGAAAATCAGACGGTTGTAAAGTTCTATATTGGTAGTACTAAGAAATATATATATATATATATATATATATATATATATATATATATATATATATATATACATATATATATTTATATATATATACAAACACACACACACAGATATATATGTAAAGAGAAAGAAACGAATATAAATTCAAACTTTCATAGCATTCATTTAAAAGAGATTTCAATACAAAAGCAGTGTAATAATTATTTATTATAATTTATTGCATTCGAACACGTAAGTTATGTATTTTTTAGTGGTAACTTAAATGTCCGAATTTAATATATATATATATATATATATATATATATATATATATATATATATATATATATAGGTTTTGTAGTGCGTATTCAATTTATGTAACGTAAATCATTCAAACGAAAAACAAATACTGAAGCTAATTATATGGCGAGAATCACTCTCACAAACAATATTTAATAATATTATTAAATATTGTTTGTGAGAGTGATTCTCGCCATATAATTAGCTTCAGTATTTGTTTTTCGTTTGAATGATTTACGTTATATATATATATATATATATATATACATATACATATACACACACACACATATATATATATATATATTAGTGTATGTGTGTCAAAAACAGTCAACTTATTTTCCGATTCAGACTTTCTGAAAGAGAGCCACTCGCCTGTCTAAGATAAAAATATTTAATTTTTCATCAGATCTCATCTATTTGAATTGAATAGTGTAATTAGTGTTAATTATTAACATCAAGTGATGTCTACATTTCTATTTTAAAACAGTTGATTTGTTTAACGGCATATCAACTCCTTATGGGTCATTTAATACTGAGCTTGAATTTTCTTAGGAGCCTTGAAGTAATAAAAATTTATGTGTTATCCTTCTTTCACAGTTGAATACATGTTAGATGTTGCTCAGCTTTTGTGCATATACATGTTTTCTGGACATAATTACTAGAGACGTTGATATGTGTTTTAAGTTGTTTATTTTTTTTATATTTAGGAAAAGAGTTTAAGATGTAATAGGATATTATATAGAGTAATATTAGGAAAAATTATGTTGGTGGTTTGGTTGATTTTGTTTAGCGGAAAATCAACTACTATGGATTATTTAAAGCCGAAATCTGAATAACTTGAACGCAATTGCCTGCCTTCACGTACAGATAAAATGTATTGTTGGTCATTTTGCTATAAAGTGTATGGCTGGTAGTTTTATTATACACCTCTATTTTTAGTAATTTTCTTTATATATAAAAATGGTTTGCTGGCCATGTATTGTCGGTTTATTTTTTATGAAAATTTATTTCTGGTAGTTTTAATATATTTTTTATACTTTAATTGTGTTTTTGTTTGGGGAGCTCACTTTGCCCATAGCTGTGCCTCTAAAAGATACTACAACCGCCAGGTTTTGGTGAATCTGGGATAAACATCAAATAAGAGGTTCCATGCTCCTCAATTTCGAGAGGCTTGCAGCTGGGTGTAGTTTATACACACGACTTCTTAAAAGCATAACATCTGAACTGAAAATGTGATACATATATATATATATATATATATATATATATATATATATATATATATATATATATATATATATATATATTGGCTTCCCACTCGTATCCGGGAAAGGCTGTTGCAGACGCCTGCTCAGGCACATTTGTGTTTGCTCTATACCCCAAATAGTGCAACTATGCTGAGCAGCCCTTAGTTAAAGTTTCTGTTGGTACCATTACTGGCGGCCTGAATGATCTTGTAACCTCACCATTAGTCAGTTGGGAAGACATAATATGATTTTAACCTGTTCTCTTTCTAGCTGAATAAATCAAAGGGTTTTTCAGTGATTCTTACAGCAAATGATGTCAAGATGGCTAAATGTCTTATCTGAAAACCTGGAAAAAAGAAACTCAATTAGTTTAGTATTCTTTTTTTTTTCAGACATTAAAAATTTGGGCAATTTTGCTGTTACACTCGGTATATCTATCAGTTCGAGCCAAGTGAGGCGTTAGTGCCACTAAGATGCAAGTGGCTACTGGGAGAAGAAGTGAAGGAAGATTTTAGAAGAGCCAATCCTAAACAAGGAACAAGGGATATTCCACTGCTCCCGTTCACAAGACATTGGAGGAGTGTGAATTAGACGATAGGCGAACCTATCTACGAAAGAAATATTAAATATAATTTTGAAGTTTAAGCGCAGACGTTAGGACCAACTTTCCAAAAGTATTAAATAGCATTAAACAAGAGAAAATCTCGAACAGCAACAGTAATAATAAAAAGGAAAAAGATCTAAAGTCAAACACCTACCTACTCAACAAAGTGCTCAAAGCCTAGATTACCTCAATAGAGTAAAACAAAAAACAAACAATCGCTTGACAATTCCTATGGAAGGATGGCCATAGTCGTAACCCAAGCACATACGATCTTCAATTTTGTTAAATTAACAAAGTATATCATAATTTTTCTTTGTGTTTTTCCAATTTTTTAATATATTTTTTGAAACAATTCATGCCAAAAAAAGCGATAAGCGGCAAGGGGCTATTAGGAGTAAAAGAGAAGCAGAAGACATTAGAAGAATCCGGAAACCCAATCCTAAACAGGAAACAGAGATAAAGCGCTACTCCTGTTCAAAAGCCCAAGGCGAAGTGTGATTTTTCCCGTGATGTAATCTGGCTGGTGTGCATTTGATCAGGTGTAAAGACGTGGCACTCACCGACCAGAATCGTTCGTCATGCCAATTTCATTGTCCATAATATTCTCAAATCACTCACAGGACATGCTATTTGATTTATAATCACTCGCCTGTCATCCATCACTTCGCTATTGGCAGTTTCAGGAAGTCCAAACCTTGGATCATCTTCGACTCCCTTCCCCACCTAAATTCAGCTGCCCACTTTTGCACTGTTTATAAAGCTGGAATTTCATCCCCTAATGTAGTAACCATGTCAGCATGAATGTCCTTGGGGGTTAAATACTTTCTCTGCTCGTATTTGGTAACATCACTATACCAAATAGTGTCCATTTTCGAAGAGAAGTTACTGTACTAGTTAGTTTTGAAGTCTTTTTTAAGAGTCAGATGTCAGTTTGCATGAAAAGAAGTAATGCAGTTAATAAGAATTGAAATTAATGCATGGTACATTTAAAATCTATGAGCTTTTCTCGTATAATCTGCCTGAATGGTAAATAAATATACGAGACAATTTCAAAATTGCCATAGTTTAATATGTTTCGCGGTTGTCCAGGCGTAAGCAAGTCGAAATGCTTGATTTTTACTTCAACTCTATCGATATTGATATTAAATGTTAACTAATTTCACTGTCTATATTTATAAGATATTGTAATTATTTACACTATTTATATTGTTCAGACTGCTGTCCTCATTTTTGTTGCCATATTTACGGCGTTTTAGGGTTCAGTTCGAAATTCGAAGCACCTGACAAAGGCCGGAGCGTACAACGACCGAAACATTGCGAATATAGCAACAAAGATGAAGACAACAGGGCGAGTAATGTAAATAGTGTAAATAACTGATTTCAGTTTTTATTAATTTAATATTTATTTATTTTTATTCTCTTTTTCAAACTTTACAAAAGCTATGAAGGTTTACTGTTCATTTAGTAAGAAAGGGGGAGGATAAACAAAAATAATAGAATTTTTATTACTTGTAGAAAACTCCGAGATCATGTTATTTTCAATGCGTCTTAATTATATTTACTTTATATTAAAACGGCTTTTTCCGGCACAAAATTATGATCACGAATTTTCGATAGTACGACTGATTTATTTTTTTTACGGCTTAACACATTACAGATTATGTAAAACCACAAAATATTTTTAGATTGTAAGTATTATTGGGACATAATGATTTACTGTTACAATTCCTAGCTAGAAGTGGATTCATATCTTCCCTAAGGTTGATTAATTGATTGAGTCGCTTTCTACGGTGTATCAATTTTTTACAGGTTATTTAAAGCCAGAAAATAAGTGCAAGAATGTTTTATATTTAGTCAATAGTTTAATGATACAAGTCTTACTAATTGACTGAAAGCTGGCGGAGAGAGAAGAGCTGTTTCCGCGTAAGGGAATATAACGAATCCAACTGCAATTGGAACAATGCGCTCCGATTAAAAATTACGAGTAGTTATCAATTACACCAACCGCACAGCACCTGGCATTCCCAAGCCGTCACCCACTTAAGTACTGATCCGGATTGACTGTGTTTGACTTCGGTGACGGTACGTGAAACACTACTTCAACGTGATATGTTGTAAGTAATTTCAGCAGGACAAAAACGGGTTGAATCCTTCTTGTTTTTACTGTTAGTTCACTCAGGACAAAGCATAAGGTTGACACAAGGTAGATGGTTACTGAGTGAGAGGTGGAAGCAAGATTAAAGAATTGCACATTATGAGAATGTGGAGGATAGATATCGGTTCACCCTGGACTTGAACGGATCAAGATTGTAGTTGTTACTTTCCATAAAGTATTAGTTCTAAGGAAGAAGCTGTTTCAGTAGAAATTACTCCACTATCAAAGGAACACTAAAGAAATTGGAATATTTTCCCATCTTAAGCGTGGCATGGTGTGTCCGAGATGTAAGGTTTGAACTGGTGGAACTAAGGAAGTTTTATCTGTGAAAATAAGGGTCGAAAACTTGATAATAATAATTTACCTTCTTCCTTGGTAGCCATCTCTATGCAAGGCTCTCTGGCAAATACTTTCTTGTCGCAACATCTCATAAATGGCAGCGATTTAGACATTTTCAAGACAATAAATGAAAAGAAAACTTAAATCTTTAACATCCGATGGCCTTTCCGGTATCTCCTCGCCCGAGCTGAAGAAATGAGTGGTTGACATATTTAAAGTCAACAGCTAATTTAACTTGTGAAACCTAAGCAACAAGATGTCATCTATTTATCGTTGTCTCTGTCAAAGCGACATCCGTTCAGCGGACAATTTTGTTTAAATTAAATATTTACGGACAATACAAGACACAGACTTGACATCAGCCATTCGTGCCAAAACTATCAAAACCGAATAAACCTTTTGTTTAAATAACTTTCGTCTAAATAACACGAATATTTATTAAAAAATAAGTCGTCTACATAATGAAATAGGTTGATCAAAAATTATTTATGATGACCGCTTTGTTGAGTGGAACGAAGGTTTAATTTCCGACCGTAAAACCTGCGTTCGAATCTCATCAACGTCGATTTGACAGGAAGGTGACTTCCCTATGTGATTGGCCTAAGAAGGCGATCCCAAATACGGCACATTTGGACAGTGCTTCAAAAAGCGTAGCGTGGATTGACCCAAACCTTGGGAGTGAAATTGAGTAGACGGAATTGTTCGTCGATGGTTGTGCTAGCACAAAGTCACAAGTAATCGTGAACAACGGTTTAAGCGTATTGGTCTTGTTCAAATTGTTGATCACGTCATACCATGCGCTGTCTCCCAGAAACTAAAAAATGTTTACTCAGTATAGTTGCAGTTACCCAAAGTGGAGAGCACGGTCATTGTGGTGGTTGTATAAACATATTTCATAGCTGAAATAAAAATATGACTTACCAAAACTTGTTACATGAAGACGCAAAGACACAATATTTGAAAATGACGAAATCGCCGACGAAAAGGTTCCCTCACCAGGCTTTTCTGGTGAGATTTGGCAAGACACATAGTAAGATTAAATATATGCATGTCTTTTCCTAAATCTTAAACCATTTCATTGATGTTCCTTTACTTTTCTATGATTAATTGCATTTTTAAAATCAAAATTATGGTTGAATTTATTTCTACGTACGGTTAGTAAATTAGTTAAGTTGTTATTTGTGAGATCTCTTTTGTGCTCATAGATGCGCTTTTTTAATTTCTGCTTGTTTCTCAATTATATACGGAGGAACAGTTTTGACGATTTATTTTATAAATGCCTGCTTCAGAAATATTATTTCCATTAGTGTTTGAGGGTCTGTTTATATCCATAATAGTTTTGGAAGTGTTTGTGATTATTTTTAGATTATTTATTTGGGATAGGTTGTTTTGGATAGTGGACGTGACAGAGTTGGTCGGTAGTATTATTCATCGGTTTTCATGCAATTTATTATTATGGATCATGTTATTATTTTTCTTTCGGCTGAATATTTTATATGCCTTTCTTCTTGCGTTGTGGATGAAATAATATGGGTTTCTACTCAAACCACTCTTCTAAAATTAAATCTGGAATTATTATAGGTTTCTATCCGAGAGCATTAATAATCTGCAGCCCCCAATATTTACCTCAAACCTATAATACCCAAAACAACGCGTCTAAAAGTTCGCATCTACGAACACATGAGATACTTGTGTTTGGACAAACGATCAAATTTTAGTTTTACATCGAAACGATGCTGGACATAACTATGACTTCACTAATGCCACTCTAATTAAAAAAAGAATATAACTCTTTATGGAGAAAATACACTGAAAACTTAACATTATTACCAGTTATAAACACACGCCTAAAACATTACACTGACATCTTTCTTTGAATGCATTCTTAAAGAATATAACTCATATCTATCTAATACAACGAATACATGCATATACAAATCACTCATAAAATAGAATCATATAACACGCCACTGCGCTGGCAGTCCGCGAAAAGATGATGACAACAAAGCTCCCACTAGACACACACACATACACAATTACAAAAATACTTTATCGTCTGATGACTACTTAGACATACAAGAATCTTCAAACTGACATACACAGAATTATCTACGGTTTCAATGAACGTAATACGTGTCTGACCAATGAGATATGCCCCCCACACAAAATTGAAAATACTACTGTTTCCGCGATGGAGCTTTAATAAAAGTGAAACATGTTAGGTTGATATAACTTGTTTCCTATTTTTTTCTTTATTTTATCATCTTGTAGGATTCCGATCCACACTTGATCTTTATATATATATATATATATATATATATATATATATATATATATGTATGTATGTATGTATGTATAAGTTGTCTCAAACAGTGCTGCTTGTACATTGTAACCCATTATTACTGCCGTATACTCAGGTTATCGGCCACTAAACCACTCCTCAATTTTATTTTTCTGATGAGGAGTCTGAGGAGGCATCCAGCAGAACTAAAAACAAAAAGCTGATTAAAATGCCAGTGGTGCCACCCAGGAAGAAGCCAAACGGTGACTTGGATTGGTGTCAAGGCACGCAGTAAGCCAAATGTAATTGTGGACACGTTAGTTATTCCTCAATCATCCGTTTAGGAGATGTGTACTCTAAATTCAAATCTTGCGATTTTTTTTGTCTCCTGAACAACGACTATTTGCCAAAAAGATGTGTGAAGTTAACTGCAAGCGTTACTGGTCCTAAACATTTCATATGCACATATCCTTTCTGACCATGACATGCTGGTTCGAATCTTACCAGAATCAGTTTGTCTAGAAGGCGACTTCTTGATGCTATCGGGCTGGGGAATCAATGACAGCATGCGGCACCAATGGAAAATGGACCAAAACCATACCACGGCTAGAGCCAATCTTTGTAAATATAAATGGGAAAGACGAAACAGCTGGATGACGTCGATGACTTTACTAGCATGCACTCACAAAAAATCAAGACCGACGATTTGAGCGTACTATTGAACACGTTATAAGCCGCGCCTTCCAAAATTTAATCTAAGGTTCTCTCAGCATAGTTGCAGTGTAAACCACAGGTGTACTCTGGGTATACATACAGACAAACAACCAAAACACCCCCCCCCACACACATATATATATATATATATATATATATATATATATATACAGTATTTACATTAGTCGGACTATTGTCCTCATCTTTGTCACCATATTTGTCACAACGTTTCGGCCGTTGTACGCTTCTTCAGGTGGTTGGAATTTCGAACCGAACCCTTTATTTCGATCACTGGTGTAGACTGTTCTAGTTCCACGAGCCATGTTTGATGGATGTCAGTTATCAGTTATCTCCTGCTAATTTTCCCTCTGAAAGTTCTCCACTGCTTTAACCGGGTATTGAACTCACACTCTTTGGGTCTGTCACTGGATCTAACCAACGCCTTTATCCACTGTGCCATGTGTCCTTGATATGTAGTCCAGGTAATAAATCCGTTGGTATATAATCAAAATAGTATTGACACGACCATGTAACAACAAAAGGAGCCTATGTTGTAACCATATTAAACGCACCAATTCGTTTACTCGCTCAGTCACTAACACTACTTGTCTCTAACTGTAGAAGTAATAACATAATGCATGCACACTATGTCAGAAACAATATGTGGGGAAATCTGAATGACTCTTCCACTAAGAAATAATAATTATCGGAATCCGATTAAGTTGAAAAGAGTATTACCTGTAGAACAGATTCCCGTTAAGAAAGACATGATTTTAATAGCCATAAAAATTTCATTGTTATTGAAAGAATAGAAACAGACGCAAAAGATAAATCTCGGAAAATATTAGAGGGACAAATGGATTTTGCGCCACAAAACACTTCACGACAGACGAAATAACACAGATAGAATTAATATATAATTCATAGATCAACCCCCACTCATATTTCTCAATAGACAAACATGCTTGCAGAGGTGAAGCGGTCTCACACATAAACACACTCACACAAATATATACGCATAATTACATCACACACACACAAAAAAGATAACATACACATAACACCCCCCACTTCCCAGCAACCAATAAAGCTGTCAAAATGACAAATGAGGTAAATCTGAAACTCATTAATCACGAAGCCTTTCCTTAAAAGGACTTTAAAAAGACCTTTGAACAAAACAAGCACTGACCAGAAACTAACGATATAAAAAAATGAAAACTACCGGCAAAGTTCACCTTCTTCAGAGACCGTCATTCACCCCTTTAGATAACTGTTATTAACAAGCAGGAACGTTTTCTCTCGATGGTGGCCATACTGGCCGAAACTCTCAGAGGGAAACTAATTTAAATAATAAAAGAAAAATATTAGGAGACACCCCATTGTGTCTGAAATTTTAAATCGTCTTTTTCAATCTGTTTCTGGTATTGGATTTGAGTGTACTGTTTATCTGGAGAAAAAAAGAGAGAGGGTGTGTAATTGGATACCTATTGGGAGGTAAAGTGAGGAAGAAGGCGGTATCGTTAATGGAATCATATTATGGAGGTAGGAAACCCTGGTTAGGTGGAGGAAGGGGGAGAGCGATCGGCTGACCTATATCTTAATGGTCACACGGTCAAAGTTTAATTTTTACCATGAAAAAATGAACTCCCCCACATCCAACCTCTGAGCGTAATTGTCTATTTTGCGTAGATCTGACATTTAATTGATTGATCGAGACGATATATATATATATATATATATATATATATATATATATATGCATATGTAATATATAGTCATCTACAGATAGATGGTTTTGCTGTATCATTAGATGTGGCCAGACAAGCGATTGCTTTTAGCCGGGATCAAAACCCGACGGATTTGACTGACCCACAGACGCAGAGGAGAAAGGGAATTTTAAGCACTTCATATAAGCATTACCGGCTACCAGAATGCTCAATTCATAGTCAAGAGCTTTTAAATTAGCAGTACCCGACAAATTGCTTTTCCTCCAAAGTGCTCAACCTACAAGTGAGGGCATATATATATTTCATATATATATTACACACACACACACACACACACACACACACACATATATATATATATGTTTTATGTTTTCATTTTATTTTTTCCTTTACATCTTGTTTTCTTTTTTCTTTAACTTACTTAATTCTTTCATGCTTTATTCATTCGTTCATTATTTCATTCTTTAATTCGTTATAGATTCTTTGATTCATTTATTTTTATTCATTCATTCTTTTATTTATTCTTTTTTCCTTCGCTTATTCATTCATTCTTCATTCATTCTTCTCTCTCTATTCCTTTTTCATTCATTCTTTTTCTTTATTCATCCTTTCCTTCTTTCTTCATTGATTCTTCTCTATTAGTTTTCTTCATTCTTTCATACTTTCTTCATTCATTCTTTCATTCTTCACACATTCATTCTTTCTTTCATTCTTTTTTCTATTTGGTTTCTTATTCTTTTTTAAGTGTCAGTTTTGACATTTCTGTTCTTCATATGACATGTGCACCTGGCTTTTGGGCAAAAACGTATGAACTTGATATCATCACAGCTAACATAGAACGTTATTGCTAACGTTGAAGACACGTTGTATTTTGCAGGAACATGAACGTTTGTGGCGACGTTATGGTAATGTTCCAATCAAATAACCAGAGAAGGCGCAAAGAGTCACTCTTCTTGCGGTTAACATCAGTCATGATGATGGAAGGAAGAAAGAGGGTCTCCCAGATAATTAATAGGGAGAGGTTTCGTTTTGGTGTAACCTGTTAAATAAGTTCTTAAATACTTGTTGCAGCTTATATGTAGTTACACTATGCGGGTCGCCAACGACTGATCAGACGATCCTGTGGGCGGGGAATTCTATCAGGCTGGCCACCTGATGATTGCGGTAGCATAAAACTTAATTAGTGGTCCGAACTTCGTCATTCTGGGAGGTTTATTGGTAACCTAGCCATAGAATAATGTTTGCTACTCCTTAAGTAGGGTTCGATCTTTTAATAATTTTTTCCTTATTTTATGTTTAATTTTTGCGTTTTGATTTATCGTTTTTTGATTTATTCGTTGTTAGTTTTGTATTTTATTTATAATGTATTCATCTGGCAGCAGCAGGCTTTCTGTTCGTCGTACCTACACTTTTGGGTTATATATATATATATATATATATATATATATATATATATATATATATATATATATATATATATATATATATATATATATAAACGTAATTTTTTAGTGGCTACCCCCGTATTTGACTAGAGGCTCCGTTTTAAGATATCATGCGTGCCGAATAAACGGTGGTTTTCCCTGCAAACGGGGACGTAAGTTCTAATCCTGCCAGAGATTACATTTCATATATATATATATATATATATATATATATATATATATATATATATATATATATATATATATAAGCATCGACTAGGATACATCTTCCTTTTGTCATGATGTGCGTCAAAGCATCAAACAAATGTATTTAGTGAAATATATCTTACATCTATGTGTCTACCGATGTAAGTAATTAGCCATACAGAAGATTACAGACTACCCCAAACTTGTGCAAAAATGACATTGAGGTATATATAAAATAAATCACAAGCCGCCCTTGCCCGAGGATGCCCGTCTACCACAGCGGCTAGCAAATACCTTTTGCTGACGAATTCTCGGGCACATTTGTGTTAATTACCCAGAGAATCCACCTGTGGTTTATACTGCAACATTGTTGAGTGAACTTTAGTTACCGTTTCTGGGAGAGAGCAAGTTATCGAGTGTAATCAACAGTCTGAAAAAGGTCAGCACGTTCAAACCCTCAGTCACGAAGTCTTCGTTCTAGCGCAAATATCGACGGCCCTCAAGGAGTTCTCAGTTTTATTCACAAGGCTTGGAGGCGGTGATGTGTGTTTTATGTTACAGTTTTGCTTAAGTTATACTTTAGAACACAGTTCGACTTAAGAAATTGTAAGATATTACATGGTTTAATGTTATGAAAGAGTTCTTTCATGTTGGTTGATTCATATCTCTCTCCCACTCTCTCTCTCTTTCTCTTTCTCTCTCTCTCTCTCTCTAGGTTATTTAATGCCGAACGCACTTGTATGCTTTCAACTACAGATAAATTGTATTGTTGGTCATTTTACTGTAAATCGTTATTGTTGATGACATTTTATATAAAAATATATTGCTGGTATTTTTACTATAAAAAATGTAGATTTATTGTGTTTTCTTTTGATTGGGGGTTCACTATTTGTCCATAGCTGGGACCCTAACTGGTGCTACCATCTCCAAATCCTCGAATCTCCCGATCAGAAGCTTTGCTACCGGATGTAGTTTATTGTCATACCCAGGACTGACACATCCCATTTGTCAATAGAGAAAATCTATTGTAAATAGTTCAAGAATGGAGTGCCTTTGGGTAAAATAATTCTTTTTTTTTCTTTTTTTTAAAAAGCTGATCAGCTACTATAAAAGCAACTAAACACGATATAAGAAAGACAAATTAAAAGTATCGAAATGGCTTCATCTTGAAAAATTCAAACATAATTACTAAATTAATAAGAAAAGATCAAATACAAACTATTTTCAATTGAATGAAAAAAGAACAATGATTGATCTAAGAATGTTGAGAACAATGTCACAAGCAATATATTTGCAAGGATCTAATTAACTGAAGGCTTGGTTGTCACTTATTTTGATTCCAAGTTGTTTTTGACTAATGTCTACTTTCTTGTCGCACAATATCAGAGTAGAATATTGTTCGTTAATTAACTTGTGATAATATAATCATAATACGATCGTCTATCGTCTAGAAAGTGTTATACAATGTTAGCTGATTTCGTTATAACGTGAATTTCCAGGAGAAATCATTTTTAATAAACTTGGCCACGCCTTGAAGAATAAACAGTCGTGGAATGGACTGAGAGGCTAGATGAAACAATCGCTTGTTACAAATATAAAGATTCTGTGCGTACTCGAGATAATGGCTCTTCTTTTTCTCTTTTATTCCCTGTTCCTTTATTTCCCTATTTTATTTTTTTTTCTTTCGTTCGATTTTCAACCGATTTAATCACGGTTTCTTTCTTTCATTATGCCTTTTTCTTTCTTTCTTTCTTTCGTTTTTTCTTTCTTTCTTTCTTTCTTTCTTTCTTTCTTCATTTTTAAAATCATTAAATAGCTATTTTATTTTGATTTCCTTTAATCTATCGTTCTATTTCCTCCTCACTTCCTTTCTTTTGGTTGCTATCCTTTTTCACAGTCTCCAGGGTATAACGATAAACTACATCCGGCAGCAAGGCCTCTGATCGTGAGATTGGAGAATGCGAAACCACCACTTAACTGCTGTTGTTCTCAGGTCTACCCTTACTAAGGTTGGTAGTACCTATTACAGTCCCAGCTTTGGGCAAATAATGAACTGTCAATTAAATCAACAATATATACATTTTTTTATAATCGACAATATATTTTTATATCAAAATAACAATCAATGCAACACTAAAAACTTAAAAAATACGTTCTTTTCTTTTATGTTCCATGACACTTCAAGACGTAGGCGATCATGGCTGTCCATTTCCCCAAATCCCTTGTAACTCTCAATAAGTTGTATCCTTTTTCTACTTTTCCCAGACCCTCACGCGTTTTTCCCTTGACCTTCTTTTCCTCTATTTGCCTAGTGAGTATCAGATTCCCCAAGCCTTCTTTGCTCATTACGTGTTTCATAAATTTCAGCTACCTCTTCCTGATTTTAAGTATAAGCTTCTTTGTTTGCAACCTCTCCAAAACCTCATCGTTGCTCACATGTCCGGTCCATAGTATCCTTAGTATCCTTCTGTAGAACCACACCTCCTTTGCTTTGAGTCTCTTCTTCATCTTTGAGGAGACAGTCCAACATTCTCTGCTATAAAAGAGGACTGATACCACGTAACAATTCAGTACCCTTTTCTTTGTTAACAACGAAATCCTCCTGTCTCTTAATAATCTGCCTAGTTTTTGGAATGCGTCATTGGCCATCCCAAATATCTCAGCGTCGCACTTACCGTCAGAACACTTCTCAGATATTTAAATTTCTGCACCTGCTTGATTTTAGTGTCCCTGACCTGTAAATTACATTTCAGGTTTAACCTTTTAATGATGACCATGCATTCTGTCTGCTTGGGGTTTATGCTTAGGCCATTCTTCTCGCTCTCGTTCGCTACCTTATGTAGGATGTTTGTAATTTCTTTTCCGTGTCTGCTATCAGCCTTGTGTCATCTGCGTATCTTAGGTTGTTAAGTTTGTGGCCGCTAATGATGAATCCCGGTGGGATTTCCAATTCCCTCAGAACTGCCTCACAGTATAGTTTGAATAAGTCCTGTGAGAAGACACATACTTGCCTTACGGCCCTTTCTATTTTTCTATATATGCTGAACTCATTCTCTATCCGCATGTAGGCCGTTTGCGGGACGTTTGCTGCCAGTATAGGTTCTTGGTTATTCTAATGTCTTTCCAAAATATATCAAGGTTACTAAATAGTTACAATAGATCTTTGTGGTGTACTTTGTTGAACGCCTTTGCGTAGTCTATAAAATACAGGTGCACGTGCTTCTGCATTTGCATTGCTCTTTCTGATAACATTCTGAGAATGAATATCACGTTCCTTGTTCTGGTGTTTTTAACGAAACGGCACTGTTCTTGTCCTATCTTTGGCCTGATTCTGCTGTGCGTTCTGTCTAAAAAGCATTTCCATATTTTGAAAGTATACAATTATGTACGAAAAAATGTATTTGAATGCATCCAACTGCGTACAAAATATTTCGATTTTGCCATTAAATAACACAAGAGAGGTTGATATGCCGCCAGAAAAAATCAACTAACCTTTTTCCACACAATAATCTCGTTTGTTCCTTGGTTCACTGGTACCTTCATTCGTTCATTCTTTCTTTCTTTTCGACACCCAATCCAATTCTTTCTTCCTTCTTTTCTTTCTGCCTTTCATATCACTTCAATTCTTTTATTCTTTCTTTTCCAACTCACCATCCAATTCTTTCTTTCTTTCTTTAATTCTTTCTTTCTTTCTTTTAATCTCGCAATCCTATTTTCTTTCTTCACGTACGATTTCATTTTCAAGTCATTTTTTCATTGCTCTATGGACTATCATAGCTGAAACTCCTCTCTCACGTGCCAAAATTTTCATGAATTGAGTTGGATCTTTTCTAATTGATCTCTTTAGCCCTAAGATGAAATGATCCCTCTTACTGTTGTAACCTCCTAATCCAGATTCCCTCTCTATTCTTTCCTCTTGTTTAAACGTATTCATCTTTCTCAAGATGGTTCTTAAATGGACTTTAAAGATGGAAGCCAGAATATGAAAGTTGATGTCATTTCTGAAGGCCGTAATGATTTATTCCTCTCACCATTACTATGTTGGGAAGACAATGAGGCTGACACAAAAATATTTAAACTTTTTGTAAACCTTTCTCTTTCTAGCTGAATAATTCAAGGGTTTTTCATTGATTCTTACGACAAATAGTATCAAGTTGGCTAAACGTCTTATCTGAAAACCTGAAAAAAGAATCCCAATTAGTTTAGTGTTCCTCAACTACAAAAGTGAATGTCATCACATGTACTAAACAGCTGTTTAAAAAAAGCTTCATTTACAGGGCCAAAATTATGTCTTTCTCGGACATATTGTTCTCTAAGGAACTAAGCAACATTAAAGAAGCTCTTATCAACAATAACATTCCTAACCACGTCGTCCATTAACAAATAAAATGACATTTAGAAAAAATAACACAAAAACAACTCCCTTATGGAAATAAAATAAACACACCAGTAACTTATTCTATCGTAACCAGATGCACCCTAATCATAAAAAGGATGAAAACTAAGTCAAAACATCATTCGCCGATAGATATCACGCAATAATTCCCACAAACGGCTAAAATTTATCATCTACTATAAAAGGATTAAAACTTCTTATCATATTATTATCAAGTACACGGGGCCGTAAAGCCCACTGCGTAAAAATAATATTATCTAGGAATCTTCATACTTTTCGCTCAGAGATTTCATCTACCGCATTAATAATAAAAATCATCAGTACATTTTTACATTGCGCACACATGCACCACACTCTCTCGCAGATTGACTTGTCACCTGTCGAAACTCATGGCAAACCGTGCACACATCGACCAGCACATAACAAACGACCAAAATACAGCTATCAATATTTGACAAATATTGATAGATGATACCAAAATACTCTACAGCACCCACAATGCAAGGAAAGACGCAAAACCATAGACGCTAATATTATACAAAATAAACAGTACACATTAAATAATATTTCATTCAGTACAGGATACGATATATTGAATTTCACATGATATATTTAATCTGCGCATATATATATATATATATATATATATATATATATATATATATTATTATTATTATTATTAATATATTATTATTATAAAAAGATCGCATTCATTTGTTGTGGCTTCGTCACCGTCGACTATTGCACCCTTTCAGCTTTCTAAAAATAATCGTCTACTTCTGAAATAGGAATACACTACTACACAGACACCCTATCGATTCTTGAAGATGACTGAAATGGCCAAAATTACTTGAACAAACAATAACGCATTGTAATCTTCAGACAATTTATCCACAATTTCGCGCAAAATACTCAGCAACTTGTTTGAAATTTAGAAAAATACAATAAAAAAAAGTCATTGTCAGTTTTTTTAATTAAACTAATACATTTAAGCTGCATTCCAACATGTTTCATTGACATAATGTGTGTACTTATTTTTATACTGATCCTTTCCTGTTGTCTAATCACTTTCTTGATGTCAATATGAAATTCATCAAGGAAGGCGATGCAGTTTTTGTTAAGTCAGGCACTATCGATCTTCTCCAGGGATAAATTACAAAGAGAATCTAATTTTAACTGCAATAAAATACGCATTCCGTTGTGATGGTGATTTTTAAAAAGACGCGCGAACGTGTGCTGTAATTATTTTAAAATTTAAAATTTATCCTTTGTAGCTGTGCAAAACAAGCGTTTCAATATAAGGGAGCTGACTGGAAATTGGTTAAAAAATGTAATCTGGCATATAAATGTTTTATGCAGTTTAATATGTTGTTGTTATATCTGTAATAAATTTTGTTGAGTGTGGGTTAGTTGATTTTGAAATAGAGGGGCTCGAAAAGTTGAAGATTTTGTTTATTATTTTCATGGTGTAGTATATTGTTATTGTCAACATGATTTTCCTGTATTGTAAGGTGGAGAGGAATGTGTATATACTTGTGAAATATATATATCTATGTATATATATATATATATATATATATATATATATATATATATATATATATATATATATATATATATATGGAATAATATATATATATATATATATATATATATATATATATATATATATATATATATATATATATATATATATAATTCCATACTACAGATCGTACTTGATTATTTTATTACATTTGTACATGCAGAAACACCTTTATAAATATAAGGCCAGTTTTCCAAACGCATTATATATATCGTCTTAACGTATAATTAAGTTAACATCGTGTGAACTATGTTTATTCCATAAGACATTATTAATTTCATTTTTTTAATTTTTCCTATTTTGAACTTAAGATTTTGAGCCATATAAATTATAAATAATTAATTTATTTTATAGACAACAATAATAATATGAACACAATTTTAAATCAGTACGACTAGAATGCGAATATCATAACGCTTAACGTACAGTGATTATACAGAAGCTGTAGATTGCGTATCCGAATGAAACTCCAATTCAGGCTATCGACAAGGAATATTATGTATATTCATTAATATATACTTAATAGCTCTGTTATATAACATTGAACATTATTTTTACAACTGAGAAAAAATATATATGTACGTGCAACTATATGTGCGTATATGTATGTTTTTATCATACTATATATATATATATATATATATATATATATATATATTTATAATAATAATAATAATAATAATAATAATAATAATAATAATAATAATAATAATAATAATATATAATAAACAAATACAATAGTGCCGAATTAATGTCATATCCATATTCCTGTACAGCATTGAATGCTTTACAATTTCATTACAAATGAAGAAAAGACTAGAAGTGACAGAGGTATGACTGCGGAGAAATGCTGAGAATACCAAAACCAATGAATCGTGAACCACAAGGATGCTCTAAAATGGAACCTAGACTGATACATACAATTAAAATCAGGAAAAACAACTGAAATTTCTTGTACGCATTATGAGGAAAGAAGGCTTGAAAAATTTAACACTCTGGGGGAAGGAGTACGTAACCTACCTAATGGATTTTTGCAGATGGATGACAGATAGGGGACAAAGAGATATAGTGAATTTTCAACAATGGGAAGTTGTGGAGAGTCATGATCTCTTACTTCTCGAAACGCCGCGGCACACGGAAAGAATATATGTATGTAGTATAGTTTGGTGTATATATATATATATATATATATATATATATATATATATATATATATATATATATATATATATATATATACTGTGAAAGATCTGTCAGTATGCAGATTCATTTGAAGTTAACAATGTATGTTAAGTCGGGCGTTCCTTTCGGCTCTGTTCCATTGGATGGTCAGTTATTTTGGGCCAAACTGGTTTAATTTGGATGGACCAGGTTCTTATTTCTAAACCGTGGATGCCGATGTCAGCAGGGCTAGTCTATTTCAGATACACGCCCCTGGCGAACAATCTAGCCAATGCTGCTACGGGCGATGAATTAAAAAAAAATGGGAAAGTTGGCGCACGAAAATGAAAACACGTGAAATAGCGGACATTGGAAATAGGATGATTGAATTCATAGGAGAAAGAGATAAAGAGAGATAAAAAGAATTCATAGGGGATAGAGATAAAGAGAGAATTCATAGGGGAAAGAGATAAAGATAGGAAAAGAAACGTTATGAATGAGACATGGGGGTGCGGGAAAGAACGAATGTGGAAAAGAAGAGGAAAAATTGTTGAAACGAAAAGATGTTTATAATAAAATGCCAAATAAAAAAACTATTTAAAACCGAATAGTTTTTACCGATATTAAAGGAAACGTAAATTATAACAGACGAAAAGAAAATGAAAAACAAAAACAAACAAACAAACAAACAAACAAACAAACAAACAAAAACGGACGGTGACAACGACAAAATCAAAAAGGTACATAATATATTATTTGAAAAGAAATAACCAAACCATGAGTGGGAAAGAAAAGAAACAAAAAAGAATGAAAGAAATGATGATTAAATGAATAGAAAGAAAGAAAGAAAAAAAAGAAAGAAAAAAGAAAGAAAGAATCAAAGGGGGGATGATAGACTAATTAAATAAGTTGAAGATACAAGAGAATTATAAGAAACAGAAAGAATGAGAAATTAATTGCGTTCAAAAGTAGAAAGAAAGAAAGTATGCAAATAATGCAAAGAAAGAAAGAAAGAAAGAAAGAAAAAGATAGAGTGATTAAATTAGTGTAATAAAAAAAAGAAATACCGAATAAATGAGTGGAAAAGGAGAAAGAATGAATGAATGAAACAGAGTACATGAGTGGAGAAAGAAAGAAAGAAAGAATGAAAGAAAGGACCACTGAATAAATGAGTGGCGAAAGTAAGTAAGCAAGCACGCAAGAAAGAAAGAAAGAAACAAACAAACAAACAAACAATGTATGAATCGCAGATTAAATGAGTGGAGAAAGCAAGCAAGAAAGAATGAATGAAACACTGATGAAATGAGTGGAGAAAGAAAGAAAGAAAGAAAGAATCACTGACTGAATGAGTGGAGAAAGCAAGTAATAAAGAAAAAATGAAACACTGATCAAATGAGTGGAGAAAGAAAGAAAGAAAGAAAGAAAGAAAAAGAATGCTGATTAAATTAGTGGAAAAGAAGGAAACATCGAATACATGTGTGGAAAAGTTGAAAGAAAAAAGAAAGAATGAAACACTGATTAAATGAGTGGAAAATAAATAAAGAAATAAAGAAAGAAACACTGAATGAGTAGAAAATGTCAAAGAAAAACGAAAGATAGAAAAGAATCAGTTAGCTGCTGAAAAAATCTCTAAAGCTGAGAGGTCGATATGGAATAAGGTGTATATTTGGAACATCGAATTCACCATTTGATCGAAGCTCTGCCTTCAACTTGATCTATTCCTTGTTTTAGCGTCTGGACCAATTCCCGCTTTCAGTCGATTTTGTTTTCATATGTAATTCCTGATCCTCGAAAGTATGGTCAAGTGAAATGGGCTCGATTCTCAATATTAAGCCATTTATAGATCATAATATCTTAATTTATCTTCAACCGAATTCCTTGCGTGTCCCTGGTTATTGGCAAAGAAGACAAAGATTCAGTTGGTGCACAAGGTTTATTTAAGTAAGCTTGACTTGCGTTTGAATTAAGTACACTAAGAATCATTGATATCGTTTCTGATTTGTGTTTTTTATGGTTTATTCGCACTTTGTGTGTTATTTAATATCGAAAAGTATTTTGGATTGTAGGGAGTTGCTTAATCATATGCAATCTATGCCAGAAATGATCGCTCTCGGCTGGAGCCATGAGAGAGAAAGTCTGTAGGGATATTATTATTATTATTATTATTATTATTATTATTATTATTATTATTATTATTATTATTATCATTATCATTATTAATGAATAAATAGAAAATAGAAAATAATAATAATAATAATAATAATGAAATTTAAAATAAAACAATAACATTTAAACTTTGTTTAGAATTAAATAAAAAATAAAGATAATACAAACTCTCCCAGTATGCAGCAAAAACTGATCCTGCCGGTAATACGTACATCTCGCCAAAAGACGTTAAATTCAATCTATTCACCACGAACCTTCAGATAGGCAACATATGTGTATCTTCTCTCAGTGATATGGCGTGTAATAATATTGAGGGACTTCTTCCTTTTATCACATTTAACATAAACTAATTGTAACCTAAAAATTACACACGCCAATACACACAAACATATAAATAAATTGTATGAAATTAACGTACAATTTGCCATGCCTTTATTGTTATGTTTCATTTCTGCGACGGGTGTTTTTATCTTCATGAACACGCGGCCAATTTCTGCTGCTATGTTGTGAGTGACAAACAGAGTAATTAATACAGGGGTCACGGCATATTATAAGCGCTACGAAGCGCGTTATAACTGGTTCTAAATAAGTGAAAAGGTGAAAAAAGAAAAAAGGAAGAAGAAAGATTGATTAAATGAGTAGAAAAGGCTAAAGAAAGAAAGAATGAATGGATAAAGAACGGAAGAAAATTGACAAACATAAATAAGGAAATACTAATTAAATAAGTTGAGAAGAAGAAAGAAACACCTATTAAATGCATGGAAAATGTGAAAGAAAGAAAGAAAAGAATAAAGAAAGAAGGTGAGAGGAAAGAAAAACACTGATTGAATGAGAGGAAAATGAGAAAGAAAGATACAAAGAAAGAAGGAAGGAAGAAACAGATTGAATGAGTGGAGAAAGAAAGAAAGAAAGAAAGAAAGAAAGAAAGAAAAAGAAAGAAAAGAAACTGATAAAAAGAGCGGAAAAGGAGAAAGAAAGAAAGAAACTGATAAAAAGAGTGGAAAAGGAGAAAGAAAGAAAGAAACAAACAAACAAGCAAACAAACGAACAAACAATGCATAAATTGCAGATGAAATGAGTGGAGAAAGCAAGCAAGAAAGAACGAATGAAACACTGATCAAATGAGTGGAGAAAAAAGGGAGGATGAAAGACTAATTAAATAAGTTAAAGATACAAAAGAAATGAAAGAAAGAGAACGAAACAGTGATCAAATGAGTGGAAAAGCAAGAAAAGAAGAAAGACAGAACTGGATGTCGAGATGGAAAGAAAGAAAAAAGAAAGAAAAAAAGAAAGAATTACGAAATGATTTTGGCTCATTTGTATCCAGACTTTATTCTTGAATACAATGGTTGAATCTACGTTTAGTTTTATTATCATTTTAAGTACTTTCTGATTGTTACTATTTTCTGATATTAGTTAAACTGCCCAAAAAAAGAAATATTATCTAGAATTGGAATGAAAGTAGTTATGGATAAATACTAAACACTTAAATTACCTCGGTGTCTAGATCAGTAATAACATTTTCTTATAGGAAATACGGTAAACATAGAATCGGCTGCGCTTGAGGTAGATTTGTCCAAGACCGCAAGATTTGACAAAGCCAAAACATTATTCTTAAAACTCGTGCCATGCTCCCGAATAGCTTCGTCAGATCAAGACTTTCATATTGCCATCCATGGCGCCAAATACGTTCAGAAATATAAAAACTCTCGGCTGTATACAAACGTTTTCTAATGTGCCTTCGATTGAATTAAGCCTGTAGGCCTTAGCGAGGTCCATTCTTCATGTCAACAATTGCTATGGAATTAAAAACAAGGAACTGTACGAAATAACTAAACAACATATTTAGAGGAATTTCAATAAGCGCAACAACCAAAATGTATAGCACATGTAACTCGAAGAGAAAATAAGGACATAATCAAGATGTTGGCCTTCCACACTACTTCAAATAAAAAGTTCGGAAGGAAACCTCAATAAATACGAGAAAGGGCCATTTCAGTGGACATGAGAAATTTATTTTAAGTTCTAAATCTCTAAAGTGTCAGCTATATACAACCCTTTCCTATGTTCAATGGTGTAAAAACTTAAGGGTCTTGGCCAATATCATCCTTATTTGAACATTGTGGACTGGCGTTACAGAATCATAAATAACTGCACCAAATAACAGAAATCACATCAAGTTAGGACTATCAACACAGCAATAATTAAAATGGATAGTAAATGTAAGTTGAAGAGAAAATAATGATATAATGAATGGAAATTCAGGAAGGAAACTCCCATCAATACTAGAAAGAGCGATAAAAGCTACTACACTCTAGAAACCTGATTTCCTAAAAGAAAATATTTTAAGGGAAATATTTTCTTATAAATTTCAACCAAAATAGCACTGGCTGCTCGGTTAATGAATGCCAAATAATTCCTTATAAGGAAACTTTAATATTACCATTACTATTAAATTGTTATTCCTTAAGTAAATGTCATTTTTTCTTTCTGTTGCAGCAACGGCTTTCGCTAATATTATGGTCCCCTGCCAATCTGATGAAGTGTTTCACTGTGATGATGACAATCAGAATTGTATTCCACAGGCGCTGAAATGCAATGGGATAAGTGAGTGCAGTAATGGACGGGACGAAAGTGTCAAAATTTGCGGTAAGTTTTTTTACTTTACAATTTGCACATGAAGAAACAAGTTTGTATCCTTGTTCTAAGATATTGATTAGAAAAAAAATATTAAGTTCAGTCATAAATAATTTCCGCTTTGTGGAACAAGTTTTAATCCCAAATACATTATCCTAAGTAACCATTCCGTGAATATATCATAACGGGTGGTGAAAAGTTGGTTAAATACGACAAAGTTCAACACATAAAATCTCAACAACAAACCACAGCAGCTGAGTTTCATGCAGGAAGGATAAATTTGTACGTGATCTTCAGTGTATTATTAAGTTCTTTCAACGGAATTAAACACATATTTATACCACCAGCAGTATACATAAATACAGATGCTATAAATTCTGAAAATGCAGACTAATCTGATAGGTGGCAGGTCTTTAACTTCAGCATTATCATCATTATCATCTATGTCATATTTTTTCGAACGTGGGCGATCATGGCTATCCCTAATTTCCCATCCCTTGCAGCACTTTTATCCTTTTGCTATCTCTGCCACCGCCCTCATTCTGCCATTTATTTTTGCACGCTAATCACCAAAAATATATTTCTTTTAAAATGAAGAGATGTAATATTTCAAAATTTAAGCCCGACCACATGTATAACATATGAATATATTTGAATTTATGATTAACTTTCAAAAATCAGAAAAAGTAAATAAAATATGTTTTATTTATATATATATATATATATATATATATATATATATATATATATATATATATATATCGGTTTTTAAGTTGTATTCCCTAGATGCAAACATAAGTCCTATGCTAACAGTTTCTTCTGTCGCTCTTCTCGCTTGTAGAAGTCTCTCGTTGGCCTCTTGCTTTCCAGTTAATTTTGATCACCTACAATTGCAACGTCAATTATTATATTCCGTTTTCTTAATCCCTATTCTTTTATTGTTTTATCTCTATGGTAATGTTTTATAAGGTCACATACTTTCACATTCAGTAACCCCGTTGCGTCTTAGTATTTTAGTTGAAAGGATTTTAAAAATGTTTCGCCTATCTCCTAAATTTTTTTTACATTGTTCAGACTGTTTACAACGTTTCGGCCATTTTATTCCCCGGCTTTCTTCAGGTGGTTGGAATTTTGTACTGGGCCCTTTATTTCGTTCACTAGGGTAGATTGTTCTAGATCCACATGCCATGCCGCTTCGGGATTTCCCAGTTATCTCCATTTAACTCATCTCTCCAAGTTTGTTTTCACCACTGCAGTAGCCAGGTATTGAACTCAAAACTCTTTGGGTCAAGTCACCGGATCCAACCCACGCTTTTATCCAATGGGCCAAACATTTTTGGTGAATAACACTTTTTTACCAAATATTGGCTTGCATAATAAAATCTGACATTTACTCCGTCATTACCTTAGTAAGGAGACATTATTTCATGAATTCCGTGAGTTACTCAGACAATTCAATTTATTCTATGTAAATATTACTTTCCTTCAGAAATTCATTGGAAATATCATTTTACTGGGGAAATACGTTCGAAATTTGGGAAGAGTCATTATCATTGAAAGTTATGTTCCGACTATTAAATTTGTTCTTTTCAATTTTTTTTCTGTGAAGACATACTAGAAAAATGTTTGCATATGAGTAGGAGGTAAAACGTTTCTTCGTCGTATACTCTTCATAAATTTGACCAAATTTCTAATTTTTGTTTTTTGTTTTTTTAGAAGGGTGTTTTTAGTCGAGCCGATATCTTATCAGCAACTCGTCAAAATAATTGGAATTCCATTTTACTAGAAAATACATTGGAAATACGCAGTCTATCATTTTGGAAAGAAAAGTGATTATTATTCCAACAGTTGTTCGGACAATTAAATCTATTCTTTCTAAACGATTTTTCTAGGTAAATAGATCAAAAGAAACTAGACGAGAAGTGCTGATATATTCTCAGCCCAACCCGCATCTGACTAAATGACTATACATCATTTTTTTTTGTACGAACACCTTGTTCAGGCCGAGTATATTTCAACACCCTCTCTTAAGAACACATTAGAATCAATTTTAACGGTGGTGAGTACGACCATTAGGCATATACCATGTGGTTTTCAGAAAATGTTATCATTCTAAGATTAAATTAAAGTCAAATGTATGTAAATTATTTCATAGATATAAGTAATTACACAAAAATCGTTTAATTAGTATTTACACTGTGTCAAGTGAATTATTAATGATTTTATTTGGGCCTACGGTAACTGGATTTTGATGACCAACTGCAGAATATGATTGTGAAGACATCAAAACAACCAGTTGCTGTCTGCAAATAGGGTGAAAGGAAGATAATAAATAAATGCAAAGTTTAGGGATCAAGTTCCACTCGGAGGGAAAGTATGGAATTCCCGCCATGGGCTTATATACGTAGATTTTCAGTAAAAAGTCAGTTACAAGCAAGTCGTTGGGTGGAGTCACGGGGATTCAGAATAATTGGTGAGAGTTGCAGTCGCTGTCGAGATGCAGAGACAGTTGCAATTGGAAACGGGTAGAGAGACAGTTTGATTTATCGCTAGCCAAAGGAAAGATTTGGTCGGTTATTCTGTCATTAGAGAAAATAAAAATAGTGCAGATGTTCCAAATTTCATTTAATAACATACTGGATCATCGATTAAAGTAGGAATAAAGAATAAAGAATTTTTTTTGGGGGGGGTTGTATTTTTATTGTATTTTTCTCAGCCGTGGTTTTAGTTCATCTTCCGTTCCCACAAAGCGGGTCTTTCACAAGTTGCCTTTGCCTCTTTCTTTGTTTTACGTTTCTATTTTTACTTTTTTATTTATTTATTTTTTCACACCGCTACAAACTGCAATATAATTACGTCATTAGGTTACGGTTAAGTTTAAATTGTCTGAAATGAACTTGCAACCACTATGTCCAAATTCACAAATCATAACTTGTATCCACTATGCCGTAGGATATTTTGCTGTAGTTTAAAGTATTAAATATAACCTAAATGATGATTAGGTTGTACCCGCTGCTGTACGACATGTTTTGATTCCCGCTACAGTTGAAAACTTGTTGTCATTTGTCTTTCTTTCTTTACTAAGAACGGGACATCCCTAGACATGAACAGTGGAACGAGAACAGTCTACCCCCGTAAATTAAATAAAGGGTTCAATTCAGAATTTCTTGTAGGTTAGCCAGAACGATATACACCTGAGGAAGTCCGAAGGATATAACTTCCGAAACGTAGTGATAATTACAGCAAACACGAGTACAATAGTCCGAGTATAACTAGTGTAAATAATCAAGATCTTTTACTATATTTTGTATCTATTTTTTTTAAGAAAGATAAAAATGTGATACTGATGCAAAAATAAAAACGTTTGTCCCCATTTACAGAACATGTACTGATTATTTTTCTGAAATTTGAAGCTGAGAGGAGGAAATGAAGATACTACTTATGAAAAATCAACGTTATACAATGCGAAAGGTAACAAAAACAATAAGTGAGTGCAAAATAATAAAGAAAATTGAGCGACATTAAGGAGTGAGAATAATAGTATGGTAGTCAAGAAGACAGTAGATAACGATCGGCATTGAATTTAAATTTTGCAAACCAAAATTGACTAGAAAAGCAAGAAGCCGGAAGAGAGTTCTACAAGAGAAAAGTGCGAGTGAATAAACTGTTAGCATAGAATTTACGGTTATATCTAGCAATTTAAACTTCAAAGTGTTAAGACCTATTTAGCAAGCAAATACTGTGCTTAAATTCAAAAATTTTACGTACCAAAGAAGAAAGCTCATCAGAACTTTTACCATGAGAATATTTACAGAAAAAAAGTCAGGTTACGGTGATGGGAGAGAGACTGAAGTCGATGTGGCAGGCCAGCACTGATAACATTGCATTTAAATGTTGCTTTTAAATATTTGATAAAAGTGGAGAAAGCAACAAGAAGAGTTCCGGAAGTGTTAGAAAAGGATCTACTATTGTAGAATTGTAAAAGCGAGAAGAAACTGTTAGCATGGAACTTACGGTTATAGGTAGCCATTTCACGTGTAAATTGATGAGACCTTGTTGCCAGTCTATTACTCCGCTTAAATTCGAAAAGTATTGGTACCTAAGAGTGAAACTATATTCATTTTGTATAAAATGCAAAAATCTGGCACGATGCCAAAATGGGGGATGGGGAAGGGCTGGTTTTCTTTTTTACTCAGAATGTTGTCTATATACATTGATGCGATGGATAAATTGTCGTATAAATTACGCAAAAATGAGAATAGCACTCATTTTAACAGATATATTTACAAAAAGTACACAAAAATATCTTGAAATACTAAAGAGTAAATTTATACAATAAAGCATTATTGACTTCAACCCCTGCCTTCAGACGATTTCTGAATCTCCTACGACTGTTCTAGAAGCTCCCCTTGTTTAAGTTGGTGAATGCTGCCATAATCCTTGCCTTCAGTTCATCCTTGGTATTACATTGAGATGCATTGCTCTTTCGTTGAAATACGCCCCACAAATAATAATCAAGGGGGTTGCAGTCTGGGGAGATAGGTAGCCTGGTGTAAAGGGTGAGATCGTCAAAGAAAATGTGTGACAGCCATGACTGCGCTCTCCTGCTTGTGCGACATGTTGAAGAGACATGTTGCCAGACACAAGGTCTTTCGGAAGCCACCCTCTTGACCCAGGGTAGCACTACCTCCTCAAGGCACTTCATGTTTAGCCTGTGTTGTATCTAAGGTCATGTGGAAATGGAGGCATAACGTCGCTATCACTAGTGGTCACTCCAAACACCATTATGTTGATTGGATATTTGGTTTCCATCTTTTGGGGATACAGCAAGCCAACGGTTGTTCTGTGTGTTGACCATCTTATACTGGCAGAAAATTCACTTGGCTTAGAACAACCAAAGCATGTTCGGCTGAAGGAAATCTTTGAGATTGTTCAAAAGCTTCGTAGCGCAGTTTTTCGTCTTGTCCTACATGGCTTGGGATATAAATTGGCTTTTTCTCATCTGCTATGAGAAATACCGAATGTATTCATGTACTACCTGCCTGATAAGCAAATCAGACAGTCCTGTGTGTCTGGCTATGGACCTGGTCGACTTGGAGGGGTCGTTGTCAATCATGGCCTAGATCTCACCGGGAGCTGTTTTCCTATCAAAAGGATCAGATTCGTAATCACCATTAGACTCATCCAACTCCTTCCGAATCCTCTGTACCCTCTTCGGATTGTCACCCAAACCTTATGAAACGTTCGTATTGGAGCTTCTGGCGTGAATGCCGAGAAGTACAGCATGCCGTTTCCAAATTTCTGGCGAAGTGAATTAGGTCATGGTGCTCCTTTTCTCACAAACGGTTCCTAACTGACCCTGCTAAAAGAAAAAAAAGAGCACGCAAGAAAGTAATAATATAAAAGGCGCAACACAATTTCCCCGTCGAATCATATATATATGTGTGTGTGTGTGTGCGTGTTGGCTCTATCTCTGATACTGAGCGCTTTCCAATAAGTACCGCGCATATATAATACATAAATAATATATATAATAAATTGCATATATATATATATATATATACTTTTCACATATATATATATATATATATATATATATATATATATATATATATATATATATATATATATATATATATATATATATATATATATATATATATACTGTTGTGGACAGAATTATTCACGCCCAATTCCATAATTACAAAGAGAGCTGAAATACCAGAAGTTTTCATGGAAACTTCATATGAATTTTCACTAATGATGAAATAATGGATTTGAAAAGAATATGTAGTGATGTCCACAACAGAATTGTTATTTAAATGCAAAACTATCATACAAAAAATACCAAAAACATTTAACATAGTACAAAATTATTGGACCTCTTATCTCAATAATCAATTGTCTAACCTATATTCTTGATTACTGCCATTAATCTTTTTTGATAGTTCCTTACAAAGTTACTACACACACTTACACGTATCTTGCTCCATTTCTTACTTAGCAATGTGTTCTAGTTCATCCAAATTAGAAGGCCTTTTATCTCTTACTTTTTTCTTCAAATATGCCCATTAATTTTCAAGACTTCAGGACTTTGTGCGGGTTTCGCCAATTGAGTAAATTTGCTCTCATCTACGTATTTTGTAAAATTCGAGCCGTGTGTTTCGGGTTATTGCCATGTTGAAACATACAGTGACGCCCCAAAGACATCTTACATGCATTTTGTTTTATATTATTTTAATAATAGCCAAATACTGCACTTTATCTATGACACCTTGCAC
>OZ038498.1:602500-695000 GCA_964036315.1 Acanthosepion esculentum | reverse complement strand
TGCCGCAGCCGCACAGCCCTTATATCTTTCCACCATTTGTGTAATATCATTGTCCATGTTAGGCCAGTAGACGAAACTTCTCATAAGTGCTTTCATCCGGTTTTCTCCTGGATGTCCTAAGTGAAAATCCTTCAAAACCGCCTTTGTAACGATTTTGGTATGACTACTCTTTCGTTATATAATAATATGTAATCACAAATTGAGAGGCTGTTTTCTAAATTCCTTTCCTTTTCTTCTATTTTTTCTTGGTATTCTGAATAAATTCATCCTTTTCCTCTTCTCTTATCTCTAGCAAGGTCACAGGTAGTTCCTTTAGTGTATTGTATAACACTTTACTGATTTCATCTTCGGCTTGCAACGCCGCTATTACCGAGTCTTCCAGCAGTTCGCATTTTGCAGGTATTAATCGCGATAGTCCATCAGCGTGCCCAATTTTCTCCGATGGTAAGAACTCAAGTTTGAAATTGTAGTTCAGTAACGTAGTTCCCCACCTTAGAAGTCTGTTAGCTGTATAGATTGGTAGTCCTTTTCTTGATCCAAAAATCGTAAGAAGAGGTTTGTGGTCCGTTTGAAAACCGTTTTAAACTGTCTCCCATATATATATCTGTGAAAACGAGTTATGGCGAATATTATGCCTAGTGGTTCCTTTTCCTTTCCTGCGAATAATTTATCTCCGCTGGTAACAATGATCTCGATGCGTGAGCTATGGGTTTCTTTGTGCCATCCAGCATCTTGTGTAGAATACAAACTCCTACTCCGTGTGAGCTCGCGTCACTCGCGATAATAATTTCTAGTTTTGGGTCAAAATGAGTTAGTGCTAGCTCCGAAGTTAATTTTTGTATTATCTCCTTAAACGCTTTCTGACAGTCTACTGTCCAATTACATTTGTTGTCTTTTTTAATAATTTGTTGAGGATGTCTTCATGACGTCGAAAATATTCCCCAAAATTTTTATCCTCTTGTAGGGAGTAATTGAATGTTTCTATCGTATTCCACACTGCGTCTTGGGAAGAAAATCGCCTCTTTTTCGATATTCTGTTATTTGTTACCCGCTACCTTTAATACTAGTTCCTGGAGTTGAATTTATCTTTCTTGAATTTCTTTCTGCGTTTGTAATAATTGCTTTTGCCACTTCTCTTCCATTCTTTCTTAGAATTGTAATTGCTGTTCATTTTGGTATTTTACAAGTTCTACTAAAATACTTTTAAAATCCTCCATGATAAGAGTCTTACGAAAAACTCAATTTTCCGTATTTTAATCCTCGTAAATCTTTGTCGCCAAGTTGTTGTGGATACTGGCAAAAAACGGCAATTTTTTTCTTTTGAGTCACCCAGAAGTGCAAATTCTTGTCGCCCACGCTGTTGTGGTGAGAATAGAGAATATTTTTCTTTGCGTGTAGGTCCCAATTTGTCGTCACCAAGTTGTGGGCGGCAAGGGAGAATTTTTCTTTTTTCTTTTTCATTTCCTGTGTCAGTTCGAATTCCTCGTCGCCAAGTTGTTGTGGACAACGAGGGAGAATTTTGTTTCGTTTTCCTTACGTGTGAGTTCGAATACCTCGTTGCCAAGTTGTTGTGGTCGACGAGGAGAATGTTTTTTCTTCCCGTGTGAAATCGATATCCTCGTCGCCAAGTTGTTGTGGACAAAGAGCGAGAATTTATTTTTCCTACCCGTGTGAGTTCGATATGCTCGTCGCCAAGTTGTTGTGAATTCTGGGATGGGACCAAATAATAACAGACACCAAGAATGAATATAGGAAATAAATGTATTAACGTAATAATACAAACTGGTAATACAGGTTAGTAGTTCCAGGAATGCGGGTTAGTAGCAAAATATATATGTACAGTCTTTGATATCGACGTATCGCTGTATGACTTCTTACTGAGTCTACGCGCTCGTTATTGTGAATCTTGCTCCGTCTGACTGTCCAAAGGTTCTACCGACCGACTAGACTCTATTCTTCTATTACTACTGACTGTTCGTGTATTCACTGGCAGTAGTATATGTATACCCTGGCTGAGTCCATTTGTGTAAAAAGGGGAGATCCCTCAACATTATGTATATATATATATGTACCGATGTGAGCAAATAGTCGTACGCATACTAATTTTTAATTTATTTTTTCCAAATACTAAATAAACATTCTTTTCATATAATTATCTGTACATAGATGTATAATAACCAGATATGAATAGAAAATAGAAAAAATGATTCAATAGATATAAATCCCATTTATGCATTTTAATGGGTCAATAAAGTATTCGTATAATGCAAATTTCAGATTTTAAAACTTTTAAATTGCTTTAATACCCTAAATTATTCAAGTGAAATATTCTAAAATGTTTCAATAATGTTATCAGTAGTTATTTGTTACCTAAAAATACAAACAGAACATTCCGCAAATTGATATTCGTCCAAGAATGTTTTCATCTTGGCGAAAGTCAAAGAATTGACAAATTCGCAAAACGACTGGTTGTTAAGCTCTGGAAAGAAGGTAAAAGTGACAGGAAAATCTCAGACAATCTGAAAATTCCATTTACCACCATTAGTTCATGCATTGCAAGGTATAAAAATTCAAATCTTTTAAAAACCAAAGGAGATCAACGGAAGATTCTTCAAGATCTTCGACAAATAAATGGGTCAAATTAAACAAAATATAATGCCTACTTGTCAAGTGTTGCAAGATGTTTCGCTTTCCTTAGGAATCTGTGTCACAAAACAGACAATAAGTAATGAAATTCATAGAAACAATCTAAAGTCAAGTTCCCTTCGGAAAACTCCACTCCTATTGTTAGGGTTAGGGTTAGTGATGCCAGGTTGAAATTCGTTCGTGAACATAAGGATAAGGAAAAATCGTACTGAGAAAGAGTATTATGGACTGACGAAATCAAAACTGTTTTCTTTAGACGTAATTGTAGAAATCCTATATGGAGAAAAGATGGCAATTCCTTCAAACAAAGAGTACACTTCCAGCAGTGAAATTTGGTGTTGGCAGAATCATGGTTTGGGATGTTTTTTTCTGCACAAGTTATTGCCAACATATCAGTAATAGATGGTAGAATGAATGACGCAACGTATCAAAATATTTTGATATATTTTGATACAGTAAAATATTTTGATATATTATGTTACTGTAAAATCTACGAATAAATGGCATGCGGATTTAAACCTAATCAAGAATCTCTGGTGTTATTTGAAAATTCAAATCCAATCGACAGCTCTAACAAAGATCCCGTATCTGAAGACCATATGCGTAGAATAATGGAACAAAATATCCACTAAAATTTGTAAATCATTAACTGCCAACTGCAAGAAGGGATTGGTTTTTGCAGAAGTGAATAATGGCTATTCTACAAAGTATTAAATTAAAATTATTATTCATTTTTGTATTGTACGAATAGTTTTTTCACCCATTAAAATGCATACATCGGATTTATTTCTACGAAATCAAATTTTGTTTTGATTTCTATGCATATTTAGTTATTATGCATCTGTGTACAGAAAAAGTATGTTTATACATTAGTTGAAAATACAATGAATTAAAAATTTTGAGTGTACGAATATTTGTTTCCACCCACTGGAATATATATATGATTCGTGTTAGAATGTATGTCCTGTTTAGAGTTTTTATTTGCTTATTTATTCAAAATTAACCTCTTCATATGTGCACTTGAAAGATAGTAAAATATGTTAATGACATTCCCAGTTCACTAATTACTATATGCAGAATTTTTTTTTATTGTCCTTAATTTCTTAACTTTTTTGTACTCGTTTTCCTTGTAGCACTCACTTCTAAATCAATGTCGTTCGTTTGTCGGTCACCTTTCCCTTTGCCGTCTGTTATTGGCATACCACAGGAATATGGCGCATTGTATTTACCATCCCGTCGACCATAGGAAATGATGCTAGAAATCGAGAACTTCATTACATTTCTCTCGTTGTAATTGTTCTTCCCAAATGAAATGATTCAGTCTAAATCACTTCTGCAACCTCAAGGACCTCTCAAATCCAGTTTGACATCGACATGGCAAATATTGACAGATTAATATAGCTAGCAATCCACTTGCCAATTTATTTCGTATAACGTCGAAATCAGAAGCAATTAACCAGACCGGTGGTGGAGAGGAATGCTTGCTTCCCTCTTTAATAAAACTACGGGATTTTTACTCATTGGAAATTCGTATAATTAAAAAAAATAAATAAATAAAGCGTGACATTACGATACAAGTTTTGGATCGTTTATTCAGGTCTTTCTTCTTGTTTTTGTTTGCCTGTTTTATTCGGGATTCATAAAAATAACAGATTGTTCGAAAGAACCACAGGAGTGTCCGATTATAAACGAACAATTGTTAACGATTCACTCCATGATTTAGAAAAGCGGAGCCTCATCATATTCGAAACTGTTCAACCTTTACTAATGCCATCTTAATGACTGCAGCTTCCTATCGTAGCAATCAAATTGGCTTTTCATTTTTTTCCAACAAAACCTTTACATTTAGAAATCTATCCCTACCAGTCTCCGCATCCATTTATCTCTTTGTCTATATTAGATATAAACGAAAAAATGAAAAAAAAAGAAAGAATGGAGAAATGAAAGAAAGAAAGGCCATAAAAATACTCCAACTGACAAAATTCCTAAAATCTGATACACTGAACACACATTAAATCTTTTTGGAGATAGATAGATAGATAGATAGATAGATAGATAGATAGATAGATAGATGTTACGATGGGTAAATTTTCGCCATTTTATATTTTATTTTCGTCCGTGCGCGTTGTGTGTTTTTGATTTTGTCGCCTGCACAGTTGGGCATCGTCTGTAAGAAAAATTATTTCCTACTGATATCTGGAAACGGCATGCTGCACTGCTTGGCATTCGCACAGGAAGCTCCAATATGAACATTTCAGAGTGCGTGGGTGTCAATATGAGGAGAATGCAGAGGATTAGGAAAGAGTTGGATGAATTTAATGGTGATTACGAAAGTACGGGAACTCGGAAAACTCACTCTGATCGTCCTGATAAGAAAAGAACTCCCGAATTTGTTGGTGAAAGCCTCAGACTCAATATGGAAGACTACATCAAGTGTCTCGAGATGGTAGTGCTACCCTGGATCAAGAGGGTGTCTACTGGAAAACCCTATGCCCGGCAGTAGGACTCTGCAGCATACTACAATTTCAGACAATTTCAGTGACCACATCACTTCCTATATCTGGCTACCTAACTCCCCAGACCGCAACCGCCACGATTATTATCTGTGGAGCGCAGTTGAGCAGCAGCCTAATAAAATTCCTAAAGATGAACGCAAGGATTATGGCATCATTCACCAACTTAAACATGAGCCCGTCCAGAAGAGTTGCAGGAGATTCAGAAGTTGTCTGGAGGCCGTGGTTAAAGCCAGTGGCGATTTTATTAACTAAATTTACTCTTTAGCATTTAGAGATATTTTTGTGTAATTTTAGTAAATATATCTGTTAAAATGAGATATTAGTGTCATTTTCATTTTTGCGTAATTTAGACGACAATTTATTCATCGCACCCTGTAGCTAGTTAGATAGATAGATAGATAGATAGATAGATAGAATTGAACGAGATATATACGAATTGCATTGATAGATAATAGAACTAGATATATCGATATGAACCGAAAGAGATTCATAGATAATGAACAGAACATGATAGATAGATATGAACAGAACGTCATATATATATATATATATGTGTGAACAGAATGAGCTTATTTTTCTTCTTCCTTATGAAAGCTATATAGACTAAATCCATGTCCAGTTTAATATATTAATATAATATATCCATATACGATAGGTTTACATATAAACGAATTTCAGGTATGTGTTCTACCGCACCTTAGTCTATGTGTAGCGATCTATCGTGAAATTTCCAGTCAATTGCCTAAAATTAGTTCAATCATTAGGATAATAGCTTTACAGCTACACGGCTATTTGATTGCATCTATCTATCCATGTGTTTAGATGTTCTTACTTTTTCATTTTAATTTGCATTTTGTCAAATTCACCTTTATATATAATCTTTACGTTATCTCCGCCTACGGTAGATCGCGTACCAGCATCGCTTTGAGTAGCCCGTATTTATTTTTGCATGTAAGACACGTGACCGAGTTTGCCAGAGGGATCCCTTGATCGTCACTGTCCAATCAGTTCGGAGCTGCTGATCCACTCTTCTGATCGCATGATAAGGATGCCGAAGGTGCCCCACCAGTCTAGTCTGCAAATATTTACTTTGACATTTTAATATAAGTTTTTTTTTACTTTTGTTTTTTATCAGCTGAGCTGTCTTATGGCAACTTGAAAGTATGTTTTTATACACCAACATCTTAATTGGAAAAATATATATACAGCCATGTTGAGAAAAATGACTTTCATTCTACATAACATTTGGCTTACCCATACCAGATACCAACGTAGAATTTATCCCTCCAACATATTTTTTAATATTATAGGAGATTTTGTTGGCAGAAGAGATTTGAAAGCAGTATTCCTCTACTTAAATGAACTGCCCTACCAGGCTAAGAAATTTGATAATCCCGATTTAACATGACAGTACCTGTTTTTTTCCAGCAGTATACTATCTCTCTGCCGGCCAAGCTCGATGCTGTCTAACTTCAGTAATACGACGAGAACCGATGTATTCAACGCAATATAGCCCAGTTTTGTCAGCATTTCCACTTTGTATACGCCTCCAGCGTTAAGTTTTCTCCGAGGGAGAAGTATTATTTCGAATGGTCCCCGAGGGATTAAAATTAATAACCGCATAAAATTATAGTTTTGTCATGGCTATATTATCTATATGAGTAAATCTGGTTCCATAACATTAACTAATCGGTAAATTTGTTTTTATAAAATCAGATTTTCAAAATACATGATTTGGAAGTTTATTTGCATTTCTGCGATTGTTATGAAGAACCGATGGCTTTATTGGCCGCTTTTATAGTTAAAGTGCCTACGAATTCAGATCAGTGCAAAATTCGTTTCGAAAGTGGAAATAGCTTTAGCATTTAAATCACAGTGGGAAGAAAAGAAGAATAAAAACACTATAATGACAAATTTTGATATTTTTAATAGAAATCGAACAGATATTGTGACTTTTAACTGAAGAGGGAATAAAAGACTGGCAAAATATTTAAAAATATTTAACGGCTTTAAATCAATATCGTTAATACGATTTTACAACATATATAACTATCTATCACTCTCTCTCTCTCTCCATATATATATATATATATATATATATATATATATATATATATATATATATATATATATATATATATATATATATATATATAATTTTATATATCAAGAATCAGTATTGAGAAAATAGTATGACAATTGGAAAAAAGTTTTAGTGACGCGTTTTAATCGTTTAGGACTAACAGATGAAACGCGTCACAAAAACATTTTTTTAATTTTTCATACTATTTTATCAAATATTTCAGAGCTAGGATCAATTAAGACGACGATGTCAATTATTACTTTAGTTCCACCAAGAACAACTGAAAATTGCGTTTTTACCATCACCAAATGACGCTAAAAAGTGTACAGCAATCTCAGAGTATTTTGGCGATTAAAAACGTCTATAAGAACCCATCATCAGCAGAGATATAATCGTGAAAGCTTAACCATACTATAGAAAGGGAGATAGATGCAACGTAAGTTTTTTAGAAAAGCTTATTATCTTAAAATACTTAAATAAACTTAAGTTACAAAAAAAATTGAATTGATTGCTACATGTATAAATAAATGTAAGCATCTTCTACGGTACAATGACCCTGATTAAAATACATTTTAAAATTGATTTTACGAATATTAATATAATATTTATCATCTATTAATATTCGTATCATCCATCATTAATAGCATTTTTACTTATCTATACATATATATAATTCCATATTATAGATCGTACTTCATTATTTTATTAGGCGTGTATATGGAATTACAACTTTATAAATATAAGGCGAAGTTCCAAATGCATTACATATATCGTCTTATCATATAATGAAGTTAACATCGTGAATGGTAAGTTTATTCCAGAAGACATCACTTTATTAATATATTTTAATAAGAACTAATTATTCCTATCATACCTAATGACTTAGCGTGTTTAAGTAAACTCAAATTTTAAAAAATTATTTAAAATAAATTTTTCTTGAATTTCTTGTATAATCACTAATATATATATATATATATATATATATATATATATATATATATATATATATATATATATATATATATATAAGCATTTTATCCTAAACAAGGGTTATAGGGATTTGTAAAAAGTGAGGAATAGGCCATGAATGGAAGCGGATATATGATGACAGAAAATGGCGATTGACGTTCCGTTAAAATTTTGGATTATTGTAGGTGACAGGGAATCAAGAAATTAAAAGGGAGTTTCACAGGTGAGAAGTGCGAGAAAAGAAACTGTCCATTTCCATTGTTAATATAGAATGACCGCAGCGTGTCACTGGCGTTTGTTTTGGTATCGACTTTTGGAGTGTTCTAGATTAAAATATTGTACCTTCAGGTGCGAGTCAGACATTATTGAATATTGAATCTTTGTCCATGAATGAATGCCTTAAAGATGGAGAATTAAATGTTTCACTTCCGCCATTTTATGCTCTGTGACGTCCGGAAAGCTGTAAGCGTCAGAACAGCGACAGAATAAAATATTCAGAAGGTTTATTTGGATCATGCTCCAGCTCTTCGAATGATTAAAAATTGCTTTGGCAGATTTTGTCAGGATTATTTTAACCTAAATGCTCAACCACGCTCCGGGAATCTCCACGATGTTTATGAAAACGCTCAGTTTGCCATGGTGAAGATTATGATGAAATTATTAAGAATTTAAAAATCGACATTTCAACTGCTTTTAGCCATTTGAGGAGACTCGGATTCAAGAAAAACGGCCGGTTTTAGTAAATCGAAAAGGTGTCATTTTCCACTACGACAACGCAAGACAACACGTTGCAAGATAGACCTTGCAGGAACTTGTGATGAAATTGGAAATCCTCGAGCACAAACTGCAGACTAGGATCCTTCAGATTTTCATTTGTTCCGTTCGCTGCAGAACAATTTAAATGAAAGTAATATGACTGTTCAGTCAATCGAAAACTACTTCATAAACTGTAAAAAAACTATTATAAACATTAGAAGAATTAACCAAACAATAAAACGTAAAAAGATTGCGTATAAACAGATCGTTCAATATCATAAACACACGTTGATATAATTGTAAATAAAACTTTTGTTGGCATCCAATCGTTAATAGAAACAGGAAAACCGACTAACATTTATTATCGGTCGGAATAATCTTAATAACATTGGATATACATATTGCACGTGTTGAGAGAAGTCTCAAAAATAAAATTAATATAACTCTCAGATTAAATAGTAAAGGAAGACCAAACAGAAAAGAATCTTTATTGTAAGAAACCATAATGCGAGATTGTCAGCCATTAATTAAGCTCAGGTGGGAACATCAAAATTATGCATAGTAAAGAGATTCTGTTTAGTGTAGTAACAGACAAAGGCAAATATGAAATCAGCGGCTGGAAGCTGCATAGAAATAACGAAGTATACCATATCAGATTATTACAAAAATTCGTGACAATGTAAATTACAAAAAAATTGACTCTCGACAGATAATCGAAAACTACCTTCTTCCAACAAAAATTGCCAAGTTTCTACGAAAATGGCATCAACAAGTTTGTAGAACGATTGGAGAGATATCCCATATCAATCAGCTGGCGTCTTCTACAAAAGTTGTTTCCAAGATATCTGTGGCCATACTTTTGACGATAGGGTGTCCAATGCTGATCTTCTCGCAAAATGAAACATTGGTGGAATTGAGACTTTCCGGGTACAGTCACAACTTCATTAGGCTGGTCATGTTGGAAGGATGAGTGATGAAAGAATACCTAAGGCCCTCATGTACAACCAGCTTGGAAAAAGGACTGCTGGAAGCCGTGGATCAGGTAAAAAATTTCGTTAAAAGCGACTGACATCGGATTGATACAAAAATACACAGTTATTATATTACATGACCCGGCAGCCAACAAAGAAAGTTAAAAACTTAGCTGCAATACCTTGTCAATCGTTTTAACGAAACTTGCATTAAAAAACATTGCTGTGTGATAATATTTGATGTAGCTGTGGTAAAACGGAGGATGGTGTTGCTAAAACATAAGAAGGTGTTATGTTCTGAGAGACATGGAAACAAGAAGAGTTAATACCAGGGAATCCGCTGGAAAAGATTGAATACAAATATATAAACGGCTTGAATTATATGTTGAGTGCTTTGAACAATGGAATAACGACCCAGACTTGAGGGTCAATGTTAGATCGACGCACAGCTGCAAAGAGAAAAAATTCATTTGGAGTTGATACAAGGCAGGGAGTGGGGTAGATATGCCACCCACGCTCACTGAAAAGGTTCCTCAAAGTTATGACTTTAACCGGAGGGGATTTACCGAAATTTGCCTACCTCGTCATACCCGCCATACTAGACAAATCTGGGCTGATAAATACTTAAATGCGAACAATTGATATAAAGCAATTATTGTATGGAAACTGTTACAAAATCAGTATTTACATTTGTTCAATTTATTCTAGTATTATTTTTCCCCTGTACGTCATCGCCGTGCTTGGACCAGAAACACAAAAATACCTGCGACGATTCGATCTTGGCTGCCTTATGATCTAGAATTCATAACGTGGGATAAGGTAGCTCTAGATGAAAGCGGTCACTTATACGACCAGCGGTGTTGGAAATCTTGGACGTTTACAGCTGGCCAAATGACACAATTGTTATATATAGAGAGGGGATTACGGAGAATGAAAGTGAGAGTAAAGAGTGGGTGTAGGGGGAATTGTGGAAAAGAAAAAGAACAGGGATCAAAGCAACGGAAAATGGCGATTGACGTTGCATTTAAAGTTTAGAAGATTGTAGTTATCAGGAATGCAAGTGAAAGGAAGGGATTTCCAATGTCGAGAAATGCGAGGAAAGAAACTGTTGTACTAAAGGTGGAGGTTATATTTGACTATTTAAAGCGGTTACATTTTAATTATTTAAATACGTGGGACCTAGATACAAATCTAGTATCACGCTTAAATTCAAGTAGTCGGGGTACGAAGAAAAAACGCTCGTCAGAGCATTAGTCTTATATATATATATATACATATATATATATAGTGTTGGGGTAAAAATATTCGTACACATGCAAATATTTAATTTATTCTATTTCCAACAAATGAATAAACATACTTTTCATATAATTAACTGTACACAGACGCATAATAACTAAATATGCATAGAAAACAGACAAAAATGATTTAAAAGAAATAAATCCCATTCATCCATTTTAACGTGTGAAATAGTCATCGTACAATGCAAATTTCAAATTTTAAAACTTTTAAATTGTTTTAATACCCTAGATTATTCATTCTAGTGGACTATACTAGAATATTCTAATAATGTTATCAGTAATTATTTTTAACCTAAAAATACAAACAGAACATTCCTTAATTGCTATTCGTGCAAGAAGGTTATCTTCATGGCAGGAAGTAAAGAAATGACAGATTCGCAAAAAGAACTGATTGTTAAGCTTTGGAAAGTAGGTAAAAGTTACAGGAAAATCTCAAACAACCTGACTATTCCATTTAGTACCATTATTTCATTCATTGCAAGGTTTAAAAACTCAAAACTGTTGAAAGCCAAAGAAGAACGGGGGTTTCATGGAAGATTTCTTCAAGATCTTCGAGGAAATTAATGCGTCAAATTATTGAATTATTGAATTATTGAAATGTCAGGTTGAAATTCGTTCGTGAACATAAGGATATGGAAAAACCCTATTAGGGAAGAGTATTATGGACAGACGAAACCAAAAGTGAGTTGTTTGGACGTAATTCTAGAAATCATGTATGGAGTAAAATGGCGATACCTTAAAAAGAAAACACAGTTCCAACACTTAAATTTGGTGGTGGCAGCATCACTGTTTGGGGTGTTTTTTTATGTCGCAGCATATCAAAATATCTTGGAACCAAATTTAATGATTTCGATTGAAATTCTTGAACTTCCTACAGATTGGATCTTCCAACAAAATAGTGATATTGAGCACACTGCAAAATCTACGAAAGAATGGCTTGATGAGAAATAATGTAAATATCCTGAAATGGCCAAGTCAGATTTAGACCCAATCGAGAATCTGTGGCGCTATTTGAAAATTTAAATCCAATCGAGAGCTCCAACAAACATCCTGGATCTGAAGACCTTATGCAAAGAAGAATGGAGCAAAATACAAACTAAAATTTACACATCATTACTTGAGAACTAAAAAATGAGATTGGTTGCTGTAGAAGTGAATAATGTCTATTCTACAAAGTATTAAATGAAGATTATTTGTCATTTTGCGTATTCTACGAATACTTTTTCACTTATATAATGAATAAGATTTTTCATATTAAATCAATTTTTTTTCTATGCATATTTAGTTATTATGCATCTGCGTACAGATAATTATATGTAAAGTATGTTTATTCATTAGTTGGAAAAACAATAAATTAAAAAATTGTATGTGTTCGATTATATGTTTCCGTTACTGTGTTTGTGTCTGTATATATATATATATATATATATATATATATATATATATATATATATATATATATATATATATATATTTATATGAAGAAATATAGTCTTAAAGTGTGCTATATTTATGGGATAAAGTGCTCAATATCAGAGATAAAGCTTGTGTAAATATAAAAGTGGACATGGAAGTCAGCACTTAGAGGCGACAGTCTGTTTCATGCTAGTGCAATCGTCGCCTGACGATTGCACTAGCATGAAACAGACTGTCGCCTCTAAGTGCTGACTTCCATGTCCACTTTTATATTATATATATATATATATATATATATATATATATATATATATATATATATATATATATATATATATATATATATGTAAAATGAAGAGGTTATAATGGTTCCAACGAGAGAACTAGGGGTTGCGATAGGAACAGTGATAAAAAGGTTAATTCATTTTTGAGTAATTTTTGTTTAATATTATATTTGTAATTTTACTATACACGTTGATCATACTGTCTTTGGTTATTATGATAAATTATAATATTGCATATTGATGTTCATTTCTTGTTTGTTTACAGATATTCTTTGTAAATGAAAACTTCGGTGTGAGGTCTTATAAACGTGCAATATGATTTTTTTTTTGCATTGCCAAGACATTTGACAAAAAAGGGGCATTTTTTCCTTAAAACATCCGAAAAAATATTATGCTTATCACGTGAATAACGATAAAAATATAAGCGAGATAGAAAATAATGTGTAAAAATGTCAGATAGAGTATATCTGTAAAAACAACATATGACTAAAGACAAAAGCAAGACATATCTTAACCGACGCGTTTCGTCCTCTGTGGAACTTCATCAAGGCAAATGAGGACGAAATGTGTCAGCTAAGGTACGTTTTCCTTTCGTCTTTATTCATATGATTAATGGTATGTAATAATTTTGCGCAGAATTTCCCTGAGATATGCAAACTATTTCAAGGGTTCCACAATAAAATGGTTGAGAAACGCTGGTCTAAGGTATTATATACAAATATACTCACACTATCTTCAGAAAAACCAAACAAAATGTAAGGATAGAAGAAATGTTAAAGAAAAATCTTATAAAATTATCCATACCTGTCCTACTTAATAAAGATGCATAAAACAGGGGTTGCTACCCACAAATACAATATATAAATATTTATGTAACTTTATCTTTTGTCTTTTCTATAGGTTGTTTACCTCATGAGTTCCAGTGCAACGAAACAACTTGTGTGGACTTGGTTAAAAGGTGTGACACTTTCCGAGACTGTGAAGAAGGAGAAGATGAAATGGAATGCGGTAAGGCACATAATTACAGCCTTATTATTTTGCAATATTATGTCTCATCACAGCTTTCCACGGATATGTTTTGTAAATTGCCATAACAGCTTCGAACACATGCTTTCTTCTTGCATTTTTCACGGTTTTGAATTCAGAGCACGCCGTCTCTAAGACTGCCAACGAAGACAAAAGTGTCCAGTCTGCCCTGTTATTTAACCTGTAGATAGGGGAAAAGAGCTGGATTCCTATGTTTCACAACGCTGATCGTTGTATTGATTGATTGGCTGATTGATTGATTAATTTGTCTTGTTTTTACGGCTTATCAACCGTATTGGTTATTTAAAACCGAAACATAATTTGGAGTCTAAGAATAATTCTTGGGAGGTGAATTAACAATTTTTGAAGAATAGCGATGATTATTCTGGAAACAAGTCATAGTATTTAACCCATACGTGGGGACAAATGGATTAATAATTTTCCTAAGGTTATTTGCGTGTAATTTAATGTAACGAACACGACTAGAATTCGAACTCGGCTTTCTCTCGATTTCAAGCCGATATCCTTTACACTCCCTGCACATCCATTAATGGCTGGATAGTGAATACAATAGAAAAGACCGGAATTTGAGTTTGTCTCCTCGATTTCACTTTTCGCATTGATAACCGATAAGCAACCAGCAGATATTTCTTAATAAAATAATTGCTCATTTGCCTCCTGGGGCAACACATGTCTTACTATTGTTATTGTATTTTTTTTCTTTTGAGCTTCACGAGAAGTCTGTCTGGAAAGCATTCAACTATTTTATGTTAACGATAAACAAAAAAAAACCTTACTTAAATATTTGTTAACTCTCAAACATCACTGATTTCTATTTTTCACTCAATCTCTAAAATTCTATTTTGAATTTGCCAACAAGTGCCAAATTTTCCTTAACTTCGTCCATGTAGAGATACCTTCTTTTCAACGGCAATTTATCTCCGGGAAAAGTCACATCTAGGAAAGAACGAGATCTGGAAATTATCTTTGTGTGTTAGGGTGATCCGCGTAACGCAAGGCTTGCAAAACCAAGAAGAAAAAAAAACAACAGATGCAAATAATAGGCAGCCTCATAGACAAGATGAATGACATGATCGTACAGGGCACAATCTTGCTCCAAGTCTGCTTCCACCGTGTCGATTTAATGACACAATAATGGGAGTCTGCTTACGCATGGATAATAACGTACATGGTGAGTTCTAGGTTATCGCAACACCCACTCAAACGGTTCTGAAGCTTTTATTAAAAAGACAGTCCTTGATTATAAATATCGACGAAATAGTGCTGAAAACAAGAAGCGGTTGAAAAAATGGTTATTTTTTTTTTTCAGATTTTGACCATTTCAAACCTCCTTATATATACATATAATTGCATATACAATATTTTACTTGAAATAAACAACACCCTGATGATGGCGTTATGCTAATGTTGAAATACTCGGAATAAATGAATATGTATCAACACAGTAATTTTCTCTCTTTCTTTCATAATGACAGCAAAAAGCTTGTCTGTAAATATGAAAGGGATCCTTAGGGTTAACCCTAACCCTAACCCTGCCGTGAAAATATATAAATATATATATATATATATATATATATATATATATATATATGTGTGTGTGTGTGTGTGTGTGTGTGTGTGTGTTTGTGTATATCTATATTTGTGCAGCAACCCCTCTTTTATGTAAGCTACAGTAAAAACGACTAACTAGATACATTTCTTATTTTTTTATATAATTTTTCTTTCTTAATTTTTCCTTATAATTTTTTTTTCTTTTCTAGACGCAAACTATAAAAAAATTGACGAAATGTTTTAATATGTCCGAACGCTTTCGGCTATACTTTTATCCGTTGCAAAGGATTTTGATTTTGATTTTAACTGAATGTATGGATTGTTTTATGCATGTATCTAGAGTTATGGGAATGTTTTATTTTTTATACATGGTCAGCATATTTACATCCACACAAACAGGCACACACATAGGCACACACACATATAATTATCTATCTATCTATCTATCTATCTATCTATCTATCTATCTATCTATCTATCTATCTATCTATATCTGTCTATCTATCTATCTATCTATATATATATATATATCGCTTCGAATCGAGACTTTACAATATTTTTGTAACTTCAAGGGCTTCAAATCTATTCACACGCACTCTATTTCATTCTACGCAAAGTTAGTGGAAGTGAAAGTGAAAGAGAATGAGAATAGAGAGGATTGACGAAAGGAGAAAAAAGGAACAGGTTTCAAGAAAATAGAAGATGGTGATTGACGTTAAAGTTTGTAGTTATCAGGGAAGCAAGAAAACGAAATCGATTTCAACAGGAGGGAATGTTCTAGAAAATAAATCGTTAGAGTAGTATTGGTGGTAGTAGTATCTAGCTAGCTCACCAATGAAATTGTGAGACCTATTTACCAATCTAGTAACACGGGCCGTCAGGGAAAAATCTCGTCAGTGCAATTGCCATGAAAATATTTATAGAAAAGACAGAATGAAGTTGTGTCACATCGGTTAGAAAGTGAAGATGCCTGTTCATGATCAATTACAGACACTCTTGTCAATAAAATCGATATGTACAGCAGGAGCAATTGCATACTTACAAAAATAAGTGAAAATTGCCTACAAACTATCATTTTCGCTTTGAATTGGAATCGAGCTTTTCATTGTTTTCGTAACTCCAAAGGCTATAAACTTATGTACATGCACGTTTTGAAAACTTTCAGGAACAAGTGAAAATTGCCATCAAATTTCGTTTTTAATCAAGGGCTTTCATTGTTTCCGTAACTTTCAAAGCTATAAATATATGTATTATCACTTTTAGCAAACTTTCCAAAGTAAGTGAAACATGCCTACAAGCCATAATTTTCGCTCCAAATCGAGGGTTTTCATCGTGTTTTTGTAACTTCGCGTTCTATAAAATTATATATACAGAGAGACAAAGTGTAGATATTGGAATCAATAGAGTGGTGTACTGGAGATCGCATTTAAGTGTAAAACTTACAATCATAAAATTATATTGATTCCGAATTTGCACTGTTGCATCCTATAAAATCTCTCTCTCTCCCTCTCTCTCTCTCTCTGTGTCTCTCTCTCCGATGAAGTGGTAATAGCATATGTAAAAGAATATATATATATATATATGTGTGTGTGTGTGTTTCTGTATCTGTGTCTGTGTGTGTGTAACAGTTCTATATATATATATGATTAAAAGAGGATATTCTTGCAGTAGACTTTCATACATAATTTATTTAATGTTACGGTCAAAGAATATTATATATGTTTTTCTTCATTTTCTCTGTAGTTCTTATAGTTTTTATTTCTCCAAGACAAAGTTAGTACAGTGATTATTCTACTAAATGTTTTCGGCCAGTTCATTTTCAAGCAATTCGATGCAAGTATATATTTCTGTATTTATGTTCTAAGCTCTGTTGTATAGGTGTAGTAGTAATTCTAATCTATGCTGCATTACTAATTTCATGTTCGTGTGGCTTGAAAATGAATATATAAAATAAATTTCTCTATACAAATTGAAACCTATCATGCTGCAAAATTACTATGTACAACCTGATATATTACGCTACAAAATTAAAATTAAAAATAGAAAAGTTAAAAGTAGAATAAAATCCGTGAAATATATAAAATCACGTATAAAATATGTGATCAACAACGACTTTTATGTCCTTCGAATAATTTATATTTTTTCCGCAAAGTCAACAAAAATATACCTATGATGATTTTCTTTCAGAATCTTATGTTTGTCCACCGAACAGAGGCAAATGTAACAACCATCTTTGTGTTCCCAAGTCATCCATGTGCAATTTTGTGGACGATTGTGGAGACAACTCGGACGAATTAAACTGCAGTGAGTATATATTACGTGTGTAATAATTATATATATTTATATGTGTGTGTGTGTGTGTGAGTTGATAATGAACATACGAAATAACAGTTAAATATTTTCTCTTTAAAGTATAGATCTGTGCCTTTTTAGTTTTGTTTTTTTAATTCATTTCACCGCAACCAAGGCAATAAAGCGATTATGACGCAAGATAGAACAATAAAAGTACAAGATTTAAGAAGACAGAAGATAGTGATTGACATTGCATTTAGATTTTTGAACATCAATATTGAGTGGAAAGCAAAAAGTCGGAAGAAAATTCCGACGGCGAGAAGTGCGAGAGAAGAAACTGTTACAAAAATGACAGTTAAATGTAGTCATTTCAGCTTGTAAGATGGTGATAGCATTTCGCCAATCTAGTAGCACGCTTAAATTCATAAAGACTAGGTACCAAAGAGGAAAGCACATCAGAACAATTAACATCAAATTAACATTAAAATATTTATAGAAAAAGCAGTGGGAAGCTACATTACGCCAGTTGGAGCTGGAATGAAGACGAGATATGTCAGGACGAATAACATTGCAGAATCTTTTATTGTATTTTGTCAAGTTTATCTAATTGCGTGGCAGAAACACCAGACCAGATCTAACAGCATTATTCAATGCATGGACAAATGGTAGACTTCTTATAAATGTGTAAGATAGCTTAAGATGACAAAGTCAACCAATTTCCCTTAGTAACAGACTTAGCAATAGGGTGAATATAATCTTTCCACTTTATGTCAGCGGAAGATGTTATCCCGTTAAGTCGCAAGGAGTCACTTTATTCAAGGTTAGTATCACCCAAGTTGATTGAAAGCAAAAAAACAAACTATTCTCTCAGACGATTAAACGAGAACATATTTGTTTTAGAGGCGTCAAAAGTAACAGGCTATTCCTTGCGCCAGCTAACAGCAAATTGTAGGTAATTTTGTAACTCGTATTATTTAAAACGGAGGGTCGTTTGGGGACCTTGTGGCATCCGTTGCACCAGGTCCCTGTATTCGTCCCTCCAAAAAGTGTGGATGGCCCTGCACAAAGCCTTCACCACTATAATCAAATCCTGTGTGGCTGTCGGGCTTTCAGTTTCTGGGAACTGATCTGTCTGACCCTCATACGTCGAGTTCGACGGGAGAGCGATTATTATTTAAAACAGATATTATTTAAAATGCCCGAATTACACTATTTAAATGGGGTCTACTGCCTACAACTTTGTTGTTGTTGTTAAAACGTTTCAGTCGTTGCAACGTCCGGCTCTCATCACGTGTATGTAGATCCGGGTAACCTACGGTGAATTTCGAACTAAAAACTTTATTTAACCTAGAGGTGTAGACTGTTCTCCTTCATTTGAAGGATATATATATATATATATATATATATATATATATTAATACATGTCTCATTAAATAATATAGATAAGCGTTGTCTATATATTTTATGCAAGTTTTTTTCATATAGTCTGATAATCTTAATAACATTATCATTAAATAATGAAAGAAAATCACAATATTGATACATACTTTTTTTTATTTAATCCGATCTGAGCTTTCGGCTTACATAAGCCATTATCAAAGATGACAATTACACAATATATTTATGCAATACACGAACAAGAAATTGATGATAGTATTATTTGTTTACATGGATGATTTCCAAGCAACGATAAACACGTGCATATAAATATATATATACTTAAAAATATTGTTCCATCGCTAAACAGGAATTACCTTGTTTTAAAAACAGAAGCTAAAACCTTCAAATTCAATTACAGAATTAAATTAAATTATAGTCCCTATTTCTGTTTCATTTTCAATCGAATTTTAGAATAACTTATTTTGAAATTTACTGACTTTTATAAGCACATACATTCATAATATTGTTTCTATGGATATGGGGAAAACCATTCATTTTAACAAGGGGCGGTAGAATATTCTTTTTCACTGACAACTATTGTATCAACGTATTAGTTATTTTCGAAAAGTGGTTAAGTCAAGGTAGGGTCGGGGTGCCTTTTTCAAACGATTGATGACATCCGTTCAACGCATGTCATCTGGTTCTTTTCAACGACAGAAAGTTTTTCGGCACTTTTGTTCGCCGTTAAATTTGTACTTGTATACATAAAGATTTTTTCTAAAAAGGTTGTTTGTATATGAATACGTCGTATTGAACTACAATTTAAAAATATTATTCTTCATTTTAATAATAGACTATACATCTTTTAAAACAAATAAATGTAATAGAAATACTTAAATTATTTAAAAATTATTTTTTAAATATTTAATATAAATATGTATATTTCATTTATCAGTTTTTACTTTCTTTTTTCGAAACATTACTTCAGGAAAATTTTTGACAGTGTCGGTAGAGAATAGCTATTTCATTTCTTCGATTAAGTTTTATTTTTTATAAACCTATTAATATATAGTTTCTCATGTATGTACAAAGGATAAGGGTCTTTTAATGACCTACATATTCTAGCATTTCTCATTAATTTCCATTTCACAATAGTGCCAGAAATATTTCGATAGGGACGTCTGATTTCGGTTTTTATTTATCCTAAAAAAACTTTGATGTTGGTTAAACAGTTCATTGAACTCATGTCTTGTACATCCTATGTAGACTTGTACGTTGTCTGAATCTTCAATAGATGAGGTATTGCATTGGTATACTAATGATTCAGTGCGACATTTATTATTAAATCAGTAATCGTGGCTAATTAAAATTAAGATGAGACAGATTGAAGATCAGTCTTCCCCCCCTCAAACCCTTTGGCCTTGTGCCACATTTTTGTATTTTTCAAAATAAATATTACTTTCCTCAATGACACCTAGGCTTTATGAATTAAATACCAGTAGTAGATTGGCGATAAGATATCACCCTTTTACAGTTGAAATGGCTAGATTTAACCGTAAGTTCTGTGCTAACAGTTTTTTCTGTGGCACTTTTCGCTGGTGGAATTCTCTTCCTGCTTCTTACTTTCCAGTCAACTTTGATCTTCAAAAATGTAAATTTAATGTCAATCATTATCTACTGTCCTCATAAGTTTGTTCTTTTATTGTTCTCGCTCGTTAATAGTATTTTTTTTCATATTCTCTAACACTCAGTCTTAGCGGTTTTATTGCCTTGGTTTGGATGAAATGATTAAAAAACAAATAATAATATATTTGGTTTTATTGGTAATATAATTGATAATATATATGTTTCCTGCGATCTGATGAGATATTTTTCATTAATTTTTTGAAGTACCATTAACCATTGTTTGTTTCTTGTGATTGCAGAATACCGGACTTGCTACATGTCGGAGTTTCACTGTAATAATTCACAGTGCATTCCGGATTCTCTTCTCTGCGATGGCGTCAAAGATTGTCTCGACGGCAGCGATGAAATTGAATGCGGTAAGGTCATACCATGGTCAAGATAATAAAACTGCACAGATAACAAACAGATACACACATAATAATAATAATAATAATAATAATAATAATAATAATAATAATAATAATAATAATAATAATAATAATAATAATCTTATTACAATTGTTCTCCCATCCTCGCTTCATTAGTTCGCACGACTGTTTTCCTGCCAATACCCCATAAATAATGGACTATTCCGTTCTGATTGCTTGGCAAGAGGGGAAAAGACAGTACTCGGTTTTAATGGAAAATAAGATAGATAGATAGATAGATAGATAGATAGATAGATAGATAGATAGATAGATAGATAGATAGATAGATAGATAGATAAACGTGTTTAATGTCTCCTGCCAGTACCTCATAAATAATGGACTATTCCATTTTAAACGCGTGAAAAGAGGGGAAAAGACACTACTCAGTTTCTGTGAGAAGATGAAAGGAAAAAAAGAAAGAAAGAAGTGTTTCCGCATAATGAACTATTTTGTTTTGATAAACAGATATCAGTGACGCTACTTGTATTCAGCGAGAAAATGAATAAAAGAACGAATGATGGGATGACAGAAGTATTTTATCATGGCGTGGGGCTTCGGGTGTAAAATGAAAAATTGATTTACCCACGCCAAGAACATTAATGAGATGATGATAATGACAAGGAAACACACGGTTATTTTAACAAAACAAGATAAGGAATTTATTTACAAATTTACACTCTTGAAGTTGTGTCAGTAGTTCGTTTCGGGAAAAGAACATACATTTTTTAACCCCGTATTTTTAACGTATTAGCATAAAGAGGAAATTTTCAAACAACAGATTAAATGATTTGAAACAAAATAATAATTAAAAATTTCCTAAACAAATGTAAGAGAGTTCATAATTCACAGAATTTTTATATAGTTGTATACATTCAAAAGTAGACAAAGAGAGATAGTTTGAACATTCTTGGATTGTGGAAATAAAGTTCTTTCAAGTGCAACGTGCTCGGTTAAGGAATGATACTTTCACATGACTTCGAACACTCTTCTCTTTTTGATTTAATTCGTTTCCTTATATTATATCGAAAATGATTTCGCATAGGCTCGCTACTTTCTTTTTTGCGTTTTTCTAGGATCAACGGCTAATTTATGCGAAAACAAGGTTTTCATAGGCCAAACAAAATTTCACATAGGCTCTTGAATTTCTTTCCGTCTTTTTCCTCAGTTCATCCGAATCTGAAGTGAATGGGAAACGGGAGTTATTATTATTTCGTACCCACCACTGTTTAAAAATTATTTCACTGAAATGGAAAAGTTGTCAATTTCTTATCTTTTCATTTGTAAAAAAAAACTCTAAAAATAACGACCAACATTCATATTTAAGATTATTATAGCAATATTTAGTTTTTGCTAAAATTGTTACCCTCACATATTTAGCGTTGCGATAGGGGAATTTCTACGGATATTTTATTGTCGTAGAATTCGCAAAGAGCTTACTCAATCATTAACTTAAGAATTAACATTCATCAGAAAATTAAAATAGGAAAGCCGTAGAATTTTCACGAGTTAAAATTAGTAATAATAATAAAAATAGTAATAAATTTATTAAAAGGAAATTCAGATAACTATAAAGAATATTAGGAAAATATTTCAGTATTCAAAGTTAGGGAAAACATGTCCGAAGTCTTTCTACGTGGTCATATGAATTGAATTTTCGTTCAAAACTCCATGTATAATGCACAAGAATATACGATACTTTTGCAATGACACTCAAGAGCATATATATATATATATATATATATATATATATATATATATTACTTCATACGTTATTTTTCTTATATATAATACGACTTGAGTATAGTCCGAGCCTGTGGTGTTTGTGAAGTTAAATTCAGAAAATAAATTACATCATGTGTACATCCCTGTGTAAATTCTTTTCGAAAAGCTGTACCATATGATCAATTAAAATATTTAATTTGTCATGATATAAAAGATCAGAAATGAACCAGAAGTTTAAGCCGAATAAAAATTCCTGAAACGTGTACTTAAGTATAATAGGCCGTCTCCGCCTTTAACATTCGGTCAACATTTCTCGTATTATACACTACAAAATACAGTATACATTTTTTTATATTTTGGGAAGTCTTTATGCATTGCCATGAACGATATTATGTAGAAAAATAGATACTTTTTGTTTCTGTTATTTTTATTCACCGCATTGGCGAACCTCGAAATATCAAGGTGTAATATTTTATCACGAATGGTTTTGTTAAACTTATAGAAGATCTCCTTTTTTAAAGTGTCGATAGAGAAAGAAGTGAAATTGATGCAGTCGAATGCGTCTCAGTTATGTATGATAAGCATTTTGACAAGTGTTAAACTGAGTATTTATATCACGGCGATTGATGTAAAAGTTTGAACTTAAGCCTTCGAGGGTATTTTGCGAAATATACGTCTTCCAAATAGACTTATCTAATATCTATATCTAATCAGCTCAATTTGGACAGGCGCAGGTTATTCTCTTCAAGAAATTATTTCTATATTTGGCAAAACATTTATTCCACATATCTTTGTAATCCTAACATCTCTTGGAGTTTTCTTTAGGCGCGGTTGATATTCTTTTGTTTAAAAATGAACACCTGCCTTTAAAGTTTGGAAGAATATCATATCTATTTATTTAAATGTTGGTTGATAATAATATTTACACCTTATTTTGTTTCAATATACTTCCTTACAGAAAATCGGTGGTAATATTTTTTCTTAATTGCACCTTTTATATTCAAACAATGTCCCCTTCTTTGTTGTTGGGGTTGTTGCGATTACAAAGTTGCCCCTCCCCCGGCCTCCATCAGGTATATAGAGATTTCTGTAGGTTACCCAATCTACGGGGGTAGACTGTTCTCGTTCCACTGCATATGTTTAGGGATATCTCGTCTAGTTCTTATTTTTATTTAGTACTAGGTTAAAGGTTAAAAGCCACACTCCCTGCGGACTTTTAGCTAGCTCCTGTGGAGTGATAAGTGGGCCTGCGGTCCAAAACTAAAGTAACCTCTGGTACCACTTAAAAACAGCAATTACCCGCGCCTTGCTAATGATTGATGTTAAATCATTGTTATAATTTCTGGGGAAAAAATATGCATTTCAGTATTGCGGAATGATCTTGCCGATGTGACATCCATCTTCTGCCTTTTCCCTTCTATATTTTGGATAGAAGTCATTCCATTGTTCAAATTTAAATTTAATTTAAATCAAAGAGAATAATTTCAGTGGAGAGTTTGTGTACCCCGCGGACTCGCCTTAATCGAAAAGAAATATACTTATTCAAGTACCCTGGGTAGTTTGGGAATATATATGGTTAAGGGAGGAGGTTCGATAACAAACAAACACAGAGGCTACAACTTTATACATACATACATACATATATATATATATATATATATATATATATATATATATATATATATATATATATATATATATATATATATATATGAAGAACTATAGTCTTAAGATGTGCTATATTTATGGGATAAAGTGCTCAATATCAGAGATAGAGCGTGTGTAAATATAAAAGTGAACATAGAAGTCAGCACTTAGAGGCGACAGTCTGTGTCATGCTAGATGCAACCGTCAGTCCACGAGTGCTGTTATTTTTCTCGCTTATTTATATATACGGGTCAGTGGTGCATTGTGGTTAGTTTATTTTGGCGGTTATTTTACCGGAAGTAGTTTATTTGTTTATTTATTTTTGTGGGTTAAATTATTTTGCTTGTTTTTATTTATTTTTATTTCTTATCTTATATATTTATTTAAACGTCGTGAACATGACAATAAAGATGAGGACGACAGTCTGAATGAAGTAAATAGGAATTGATTCTTTAATGTGTAACACCTTTCCTTTTCCCCATCATATCATTGACAGTTATGTCCGGTTTATTGGCTTTTATTGTTGCCCAGCACATACATTATTATTATTATTATTATTATTATTATTATTATTATTATTATTATTATTATTATTATTATTATTATTATTTCCATTGATTTCTGTGGTATACACATTTCCTTCTGGATTTCAACTAGAAAACCTCGAGTCAGAATTGGCTTAAAAAACTAAGATCACACACATTTTATGTAGATAATGCTCTTCTCAAGTGTCAGCTGTAATTGTGACTGCAATGTTTTGCATTTCTTTAAGGCATGCACTACTAGCAATCCCTTGAATGAATCTATCGGAAACTTTTCCAACTACAACTAGAATTACTGATGACCTCAAGTACCACATTTGTTTTTAGATTTCCACTACAAGATTATTATTTTTATTATTATCATTATTAATTTCTTTTTTTCTTCCCAGAAAGCCATTTCCAATGCAGTAATGGTCTATACGTGCACAAAGACAAGGTGTGTGATTCGCATATCGACTGTCTTATTGATCATGACGATGAAACTAACTGTAAGTATAGTTTTTAATCAAACCGACAACTGTCGGTGTTTTTCATTGTTGAGGAGAATTCTTCAACAGCTGTCTTTATTTTAATCCTTACTATTTCCCTTTTTCCTTTTTTACTGATTCATTTAAGGCTTGCAAAAAGTTTTTGTTAAAGTTATATCTAAATGTTTCTATTTCTTTTATAATTCCTTTGGATGCCCTGCTGTTACGAGAAACGGTTTGTTAAATACCCCTACATTGTTATGGCTACTGAGAGTTTTAAGGCATTTATTCACATCTGTGAATGAATATTGAATCTTCATGTGTTGTTCGAAATTAAAGTTCCTGTGGCCTGCTTATGCCGTAAAACTCCTATTCAATCTGCTCCATTTCTATCTTCCATTCTATCATTTTCTTTTTCTCTGTATTTTTCTCTAGTTTAATGGAGTTTACCCTCATTTAACACCTACAAGTTAGAACGGTGCACTTAATGAGGATCGAATTCTGTAAAAAATATTAAAATTTTTCTCTTAATTAAACGATCAAAAGAGACAGGTGAAACTGTTAGGGAACATAATCAGAGAACAGGGTTTCGAGAATTTGATACGAACAAAATATATTGAAGACAGAAAGAAAGAAGAAAACGTTGATTAACTGACCTAAGAGGCTAATGTAAATGGATCGCATAACAGAGATGGGGATGGATAATAAAAAGGCAAGCGCTAAAAATGATAAGAAGTAGTGGAGAGCTATGAACGTTCACGTCCTGAATGGACACGTCATGTAGCAGAAAAAGAACGTCCACTGGAATTTTGAGATTCAAACGTGTCACCGAGTTCAATCCCCAAATCAAAATTGATTCGTCTTCTTCTATTTGCGAGGTCCCCTCAGGACGTTGGCGATCTTGGCTTTCCACAATTTCCTGTCCTTTGAAGCTCTTAATAAATTTTGTCTTTTCTTTATCTCTCTCAAACCTTGTTCCCAAAAGCATTTACTGAAGCTCACTAGGTAGATTATGCGTTATTTTCCACTTGCCTTCAATCTGTTGTGTGAGTATCAAATTTATCAAGCCCTCTTTTCTCATTATATGCTTTTGAAATGTCAAATGTATTTTCCTAATGTTAAATATAACTGTCTTTTTTGTTTGCATTTTCATATAAAAATCGCCATTTTGTTTGGTTTATGGTATTTTCAGCATCCTTCTGTAGAACTACATTTCTGTTGTTTTTTCTTCACCTGTGAGAAGATCCAGCATTCATTGTCAAATAGCAGGATTGATATTGCATAATATTTTTAGTAGTATTTTCTTTGTTTCTAACGAAATGTTCATGTTACTCATCATTAGCTTAGCTTTTCCAAAACACCTTTCCGCTATCCCGGATATCAGTGTCGCACTATCGTTATTAAAGAAAATAATTGTCGGATAATGGATATGGCTGGTTCAACAGAGAGCGCATAAAAAAAATGAAAAATTCAGTCTTGAGAGGAAAATGAAAACGCAATGGGTGTACCGGTAATTTAGAGTACACTTGGAAAAACTGACAAAGAAGATATTAGAATTGACAATCACAGGGAAAATAAGAACCGTCTACACGACAGCATTGATAAAAATCATGGTGATCATCACTCAAAACAGCATTGATAAAAATCATGGTGATCATCACTCACAACAATTACCTGTCCTTTAAAGAAATCAAAGTTATCTCTCCTAAACCTTGTTCCGCCATCCATTCTCTCAAGCACGCTCCGTAGGTTATGCGTTGTTTTCCTCTGTTGCTCTTTGCCTTCAGTCTCCCCTGTGAATATAAAATTTTCCGAGCCCTCCCTCCTTATTATGTACTCTAGAACCTCCAACTGTCTTTTGCTGATATTAAATAGAAGTGTCCATTTTGTTGCCATTTTCTCTTAAACTTCTTTGCTGCTCACATGTTTGGTTCATTTTATTCTCATCAACTTTCTGCATAACTACATTTCCATAGCATCACGTCTCTTCGCCTCTCAGGTGATTGTTCTGCATCCACTCCGACATTACGTAGCAGCTCAGTATTCATTTCTTTGATTCTAACGAAAATCTTCCTCTACCTGTTCATAAAATTATACAACTATGTAAACTAATCTCTAACCACAGTTTATTCTCTTTCAATAAATATTTCTATAATCAAACATTCGGCTTACCAGTGAGATTACGTATAATTGATGTCATTGCTTTTTTTTTCGTAGAATTTTTAGAGTTCGATATATTTGGATACTTCATACCTAAAAACTCCACTTACCTAAGATACACATATGACTGTCTGAGTTTGAAATAGGTAAATCTCTACCTTTCCTTGACATCTTATTAATACGTAACAATAACATATTGGATTTTAGACTTTACCGTAAACCCACTAACAAAAACTATCTAATTGATTTCTATTCCAACCACGGTTAAAAGATAAAATCAGGACAAGTCATAGGATTCTGCCTTAGATCTCTTAGAATATGTAGGCCAGAATAGCTAGGCGAAGTAAAGAAATACATTGACAAAATATTTACAGTTCTTCACTACCAACATCATTTCATCCTCAACACTAGAAAACGAGCATATTCACAAATGCCGATAGCACAAACATCAACAATACAAAATTCATAATCCTACTCTTTAACACAGATCTATTAAATTTGAAAATAAATAAGTTATCTTTAACACTAGGGTATTTAGCACCACCTCTAATAAAATCGGTAATATAATTAGAAAGAAAAATAAATCCAACAGTAATTCAGACACCGGTATTTATCAAATAATATGATTGTAATGTAAAACACTTCGACCAGATATCTCGGAATCTAAAAGCCCGCATATACGCGCATAAAATGAATCTACGTTGGGACAACATTTATACTTCTCATAATAACAGAACAAAACTGGCCATGACTTTGATTTCAAAGTGCCACTCTAATTTTTAAAAAAAATGCTTTACATCGAAAATACTTCGAGGAAATCCCGATAAATATTTTACCAACTATAAACAAACGCAAAAATAATATATCACATCAACAACCTTTATTAAATCCAACACGTGGGCAACTACCAAGTATACAAATGTCTACGCGGTAAACACACACACATGCATACACATATACACGTGCACGAACACACATATATATACACACACGGACACACTTGCGAATATATATTACCATATAAATTCCACATAGACAAACTAAAATTATGATACACGTACATACATAAAGCAAGATTTACGGTTTTTCAGTTAGGCTTGAAATCTGTTAAGTTCTTGAAACTTCGAAAAGACGAGTCGTCTCTCTTTGAATTCAAAATGCCATAAATTATACCAAGATTTGTTTAACCACTCAAATGCACGTGAAGCCTAATTAACCAATGAAAATCAAACATCAATATAAAAATACCAGAATTTATTTCTTCTTTTTTCTCCATATCTCATTATCTAAATTATCTATTTAAAAAAGTGAAACATTAGATTGATGAACGTTTGTTCTTTATCAAGTGTCATTAAAGACAAAACTTCTATTCTTACGGACGGCCAAGCGTGGAGTTAAGGTTTAGCGGGCTAGACTCGTTGACCATTACTACTGAGTAGTGAGTTCGTTTAGTTTGGCTTGGCTGTTTTTGCTTAGCAGCATATCAATCTCTATGGGTTATAAAATTTACTGTTTAATGCCGAAATCTAAATATTTTGTACACAGTTTCATGGTTTCAGTTCCATATATTTTCTAAGTAATTTTATGTCGTCAACTACATATATTTTGTACCCAATCTTATGTCGTCAACTACATATATTTTGTAAGCAATTTTATGGCTTAAATTAATGCGTTCGATCATCACTGAAGGCTCAATACTTGTAACTTTGTACACAAACTATGTTCCTTCGAAAAAGGTCGCCCTCCTGTGAGATGAAGGGGTGCGTTTCTGAGAGAATTAGTAGTCCTACTAGGATTCATTATTGGTGGCCACAATCTTAACATCAGACAAAAACTATCACAGAAGAGAGTGAAGGAAAGTGAGAAGAAAGGATTAAACATCAACAGGAAGAAGACAGAATGCATGGTTGTTAGCAAAAGAATGAACCCAAAGTGCGATTTGTAAATCGGAGAGACCAAAATCAAACAAATACAAAAATGTTAATATTTAGGAAGTATTTTAGCAGTGGACGAAAAGTGCGACACTGAAATCTGAAGGCGCACTGGGATAACCAAAGTTGTATTCCAAAAGTTAAGCAGATTATTAAGAAACAGAAAAACTTCATTAGAAACAAACAAGAGTACAAACTAGGTACCGCCACGAAATGTAAAAAAAGAGCATAGCTTGATGAAAAAGATGCCAAACTTGACGAAAACAAAATTTTATTGTCTAAATGTTTATGTTATTATTAAGAGGAAAGATCAAAGTATTTTTGTGAGTTTTTTTTACATTTTTTAATCGTTCCTAACACGTCCGAAAATTTCGTTAAAAATCTTGTTTTTTTGAGTCAGCAAAATTGACCATTTTTTTCCATTTCATAGAATCAATGAAAATCTCAGTTTGAAATTTTTTAAATATCAATTATCATTTTTTAAAAACTTATTTTAAGAAAATCAGAAATTATAATGTTTATTTAAAATATTTTGAACCAAGCTTAACTTAGCTTTTGCGCCGAAAAGATGTAATTTGAAAATAAATCAAAGCAGGTCACATTCCGTGAGGATAATTTGTTCCACGGAAGGAGAAAAGTGAAATATTTTACATTTATGTGAACAAATTATTTACCTCGTTATTTTTAAGGAAAACTTTCAGCGCTCTAATTTTTTTTTGTACTTACCTTTACGTTTATGATGCTGAAAAATAATTTAAAAAAATGTAAAATAAAATACCATGATAGAAGTAACTTAATAATTTATGAAATGATTATTTAATTATTATTTAATAAATCAAAATTAAATGTGACTTTCCAATCCAATGTATATAGTTTCTATCTGAAATACACCAGAAATTTTACTTAATGGAAATAATGAATTTAATCATTAAGCTTTTAATTAAATCTAAATTTCTGTTGGTAAATAGTTGAGGTACCTATCTGGTAACCTGATTTATATTTTTTTATATATTTTTCATTTTATTTCTAATTATTGTTATGACAATTATTTTATTATTAAATTTTATTATTAATTACATAATTACTAAAACTTTTATAAACCCAATAAACATTACTGAAAAGAAGCTGAACGGAAAATACCTGTTGGAAAGCAACTAAGAAGCGAAATGTTATGAAAAGTCCACGTGTTATCCATTTATTACAATAAATGGACAACACTCTTAGATCATGTGACCTTTTTATAATAATAGCAATTTCAGTCTACCATACATGGAAATAATGAATGTATTAATTAGAAAAATACAACATAAAAAATAATTAAGAAATAAAATAGTGCAACTAAACTTATTAATCTTTGCAATTTTGGAATCGTACATTTTGTTTCCGCTTAATTACTACATCACCTCGAGGAAACAGCCTAATACAGAGTTTTACACGATTTTAAACTATTATGAATTATTTAATTAAAATTTCTTAAAAAATGAAAAAATTCTTGTAAAACTTAATTATTCATCAGAAAATTTTTATTTCTTCAGACAATAATGTCCTTAATATTACTTATTTACAAAAGCAATTAAAAGCTTTTCTAATTAAGTAATATCATAGTTTTATTGGATTCATTATTTTTCAATTCAGAGCCGATTTTCAGTCAGATAGCTCAAATTTGAAAAAAAAAGTAGGTGATTTATCATCTCCAAAGACTTCTTCTTTAAAAAAAAAACATTTTCAGGAAACCGAAAGGTTTTGGGCGAAATTTCATGAAATTAAGTAAGTGGGGGGTAACATATTTAAAAAAAATTACCAAACTTTTCAAAAAAAAATATTTCAAAAATAATTTCATTCATTTGTGAATAAGTCCTGAAAAGTTCATTAAAATTGGACAATTACTTGATTTTTACAAAAATTTCAAAATCAATGTGTTTTCAATGGAAAAAAAGCGCAAAAAAAAACGTAAACAAAAGAAGACTTTAACCAAAATTTCGAAAGTGTTAGAAAATATTAAAAATTTTAAAAAAATAATTAAAAAATACTTTGGTCTTTCATCTTAATAATAACATAAGTATTTTGACGTTAAAAATTTATTTTTGTTAAGTTTGTGGCATTTTTCCCGCGAAAACAGTGAAGACGCCTAGTACAAACTGTTATGTGATATCAGTTCTCCAATATGGCGATAAATGCTGGATAATCTCCTGAAAGATAAAGAAGAGACTCTAAACAACAGAAAACTGGTTCTACAGAAGGATGCTGAGTGTAACATAGCCTGAACATGTAAGCATCGACAAAGTTGTAGATAAAATGGAAACACAAAGGAAACTTATCGTTAACACCAGCAAGAGATAGTTGAAATTTCTAGGCATATAATGAGGAAAGAGGGTGTGAAAAATTGATACTCACAGGACAAATTGAAGGCAACGGGGAAAGAGGAAAAACACGCATAACGTACTTGAGTAAATAGATAGTGGGACAGGGTTTAGCAGAAATAATACTAAGACGGAATTTATTTAGAGCTACAAAGGACAGGAAGTTGTGTAGAGTCATGATCACCTTCATCCCTAGGGGATACGGCAAATGAAGAAGTAGTTCTGCTTAGTAGTACGGTCCCAAAACATCGTTAGATTTATAATGACGCCTCGTATGGATAGATATTTGTCGGGTTGTACATTACTGCTAAATAGTAATTTAGAACTTCATCAGGGGCTCAATACTTGTGCCACTCTAAACCAAAGTAAACAACCCCATTAAAAACTAATTCCAGAAGCGGGCGTGTTGTTTATCCCGGGGGTGTAATGGACTTGATTATTAGAAACTTGAAATAGCTCTGATCTGATCATCTGCTACAACTGTTTCTGATTGTCCTTTAGTTGTGGCATTGTAAGAAAAAAAATTAATTTATTCATTTAGGATACCTAAGCTTTGAGTAATAATTACCAAGTTAGTCTGGTTGGCCACTACTTGTGTGTTATGAGTTCTTTTTTCACATAGTTGCTCAATATATGTGGTCAGTTATCAAAACCCAAGTCAGGCTTGGATCTGCGGGTAGTGTAAGAGTTAGAGCCTCGGAAAGGGAAAAATCGAGCCGGGTTCAAATTCTGCCTAAGTTCGTTATCTTTACTACCTTTACTATCTTGTGAAATTTATAAATGTAATATTTTCTGTCGTGCTTACGGCCACATCATGATGAAACACGGGTTCCCGTACGAATATCGAAGTTAGAAACCATCGAGCCTAGTCATTACCAAGTTAGGTGACCACTTGGGAATATTGTACTGTAAGGTTGGATGTGCGGGTGGTGTAATGGATAATAGATCGGAATTAGAAATCGGATAACTGAGTTCTAATACCAGTTGGGCTCTTTATATTAATTTACGCGCAAATACCCTTGGGAATAGTATGAATCCGCTTCTCTCTCACCCAGCTATATGTTAATTAGTAAGACTTGTATTACTAAAACCATTACTATCTCAAAAAATAAAATTTCGTAGAAGATTTCGGCAAAAAGAACGGAAAATGTAACAACATTATTTTTCCATTGATGTACTCCTTGTACAAGAGCCAAGAGCCACTCGATGTAGAGGGTTACAGAAAAGAAGTAAAAGTTATGGAGATATGTGGGGAAGATAACGGTTAATCCTAGACTTGAACATGTTAAGATTTTAGCGATTGTGGAATCATCCTCTTGGGAGTCGGTTGCACAAAATAGAGGGTCGTTGGAAGAAGCTGCTTGAACGGAACCTACATTTTACCAAAAAATTTGTTTAATCAAATTCACCTCAAGCAAGGCAGTAAAACCACTCAGACACAGGGGGTTACTGGCTGTGAAACAATTAGAAAACAGAAAAAATATTAAGGTGAGAGAATAGAAGATCAAAGTTAACTGAAAAGCATGCAACCAGAAGAGAATTCCACAAGCGAGAAGTGCGAGAAAAGAAACTATTTGCATAGAACTTATTGTTACATTTAGTAAATTCAATTGTGAATTCATAAGACTTTTTTGCCAATCTAGAACTGCACTTAAATGCATAAATTATTGGTACCATAGCAAAGAACTGAATACGAACAATGTGCGTCGCACACTGGGTCGTCTTAACTGTGTCATCAGAAACAACGAAAAGAATCGTTAATTGATTTGTTATATCAATCATCCTATATAACAGTGAATGCTTGACACTTTTCTCACACGTAAGGAGGAGACTTGAAGCAACGGGGATGAAGTTCTACAGTAGGATGATGAGAATACTTTAATATAGCATGCGAGTAATGAGCAGATCTCATGTGTACTGAAGGAACATAGCACAGAGAAGTGAATGTGAACCTCAGGAGTTACTATACATATCAACATTTAACTAGAATAGGGCGATTATGTATGACTACTCCTGCTAGGCGAGTGGTATATGTTATGTATAAGAAAGGGAAACCTTAATATTATACATGCGTTTTCTTCTGCCTCTGAAGCAAGAATCACGACCCCAGTCGCAGTTTTCTTCTTGTTGTTTTCTCCTGAAAGTAGACATTCTCCTCACTTCAGCCCCTTTCTCACAGACTCACAGTGGCAAAACCGTCGCAGGTCACTCGCCACTTCCATGGTAAATGTTCGGATGAAGTCTCCATTCTTTTGTTCCACAATTTCACACCTTTACAATTACGACGTGACATGCTGCTTTTCCGAGTCAAATCTCCCCATTTCCCCTATTTCCTCCTCAGAATATGATCTATATTATTCTACTTCCACAATTGAATACATGGTAGTTGATACTCATCTTTTGTGCATATATATGTTTATGTGAACATAATTTCACAGGTACAATGATATGTGTGCTTTATGTTGTAGTTGTGTTGAAGTTATGTTTTAGAATACAGTTTGATTTAAGAATTTGTTGGATAGTATATGGATTAATGCAATGGAAGAGTTCTTTCATGTTGGTTGGTTGCTTGGTTGGTTTTGTTTGGGGGCATATCAACCTCTACGGGTGATTTGATGCGTAAATATAAATATTTTGAACAAAATTTCATAACTTCAGCTAAATATATTTTGAACGCAATTGTGAAAGTTCTACTCAGACATATTTTTCCCAAGAATTGCTGCTTTGTGAAACAGGTTAACCCCCTCAAACATTTGATGTTTCCCTAGTCCCTGTAATCTTAAACTCTTCAAGTTAGATATTAATTGTTATCTATCTTCGTCATCCTCCTTATCCCCATAATCTCCGCTTCTTAGCACCCGGTCTTCATTTTTATCATCCACTTCGCTTTGGGCTATTTGTTTTTCTTGTCTTTGGTTTATATGAAATATTCTATGCCAAACCTTCCTATTATCGTTTCTCTCTATAGTCGACAATTTTATCCGTCGTTCACTCTTTCTTTTCTTTTTTTGTCTCTCTTTGGACCGATCTCTTCTGCCTATATCACTAATGCTTCTCTTAAGGTCTGATTTCTTTTAAGATTTTATATTTGTCCCAAAAACCTCACAGTATACAAACAACAAGTGAATATAGAACAAACAAGAAACTAGCAGGGAATCAACAAACTAAATTCCCATCTCTTTGATACAGGGGCAGTATCTAATCATATATGTAGATATAGATATTCACTAAGATTATCGTCATCGGATATAAACCACGGAGCTAAAAGTTGCTATATGGCTCGGATGAAGTCCTCACTTTTTTTGATGAAGCGGGTGAGTGTCGCTTTGTGACAAGAGCTGTATGCCGTCACACAAATATAGAGGAGCTACAAAAAGGTTTAAAGAGTTGGAAGTGATTTCTCAATGAAGTGGAAACATATTGAATCAATTTCTACATCTACTGCTTGGGAAATTGGTTCACTGCATCATGCTGGTCAATTCTTTATCACCAGAAACTCTCATATACATTTATAAATCTGCCCTTCATCCATTTTGCTGCCAGATTTGATCTGGTGCTTCTGCAGTATTATCCATCCCAACCTGTCATCTCGGTCTCAGTCACTTTGAAATAACAAAACAATAATAATAATAATAATAATGACGAGAAAAAATTTATAATTGATATAATTAATATAAGTAGTAATAGGGCACATAATGAGGCAAAAGGGCTTTGAAAATTTGTCACTCACAGGACATATTGAAAGCGAGAGAGACAAAGGAAAGCAGTGAATAATCTACCCAACGAGTTTGTGTAAATGATTGGCAGAACAGCGATTAGGAGAGATTAGGAAAAAACATTTAGTAATGGACAGAAAGTGGTGAAAAGTAATGATCGCCCGCGTCCAGAAGGGACACGGATATCTGTAATTTTTGATTGTTAGACTTGAAATGTAAAAGATATTGACTCATTAAAACTTGGTATTATACAAGAAAATGAAAGCTTTAATTAAAATTGAAAAAAATATTCTAGTTTGTGGTTTAGAAAATATCGTATCTTTATTATTACGTAATGGCTAATTTTACGTTCAGGTTTCGCTGAGACCGTCCCGGTGTGAGCATTACGTCCCAGTCGTATCGGATGTTAGTGTGTGTGTGTATGTGCGTGTGTGTGTGCTCCGTGCTGTTGGCCAAATATATATTCCTATACGCAACGTGTTTCTTCGAATAATAACAATGATAATAATAACAACAAAAAACTTTATAAATAATATAAGTAATAATAAACATTTGAAAAAATAAATCATAATATATATATATATATATATATATATATATATATATATATATATATATATATCGTTTGTTGGTTGATTTTATTTAGCTGCATCTCAACCTCTATGGGTCATTTAATGCCGAAATCTAAACATTTTGAACGCAACTGCATGCGTTCAACTACATATAAAACTTGTTGGTCATTAAGCTATAAAATATATTGTTGGTAATGCTACTATAAATAGGTATTGTTGGTAATTTTTTATATAAAAATATATCGCTGGTCTTTTTACTATAAAAATGTATTGCTGGTATAAAAATGTATTTTTATACTTTCATGTTGTTTAGACTTTGTTTGGGAATTAGAGTCTATCTGGGAATAATGGCAATTAAGAGGTGATTTCACGCCCCTCAAAATATGCAATTTCCTTGCTGCAGGATATGGTATATACAGAGTGATTGAAAAGTAAGTCCATATTTTATGTATGAGTGGTCAACCAGGAGACCTGACTTAATAACCTCGTAAGCTCGTGCAAATATTCCCCGTAGACACCGTAATAACGGATTCTGGTTTGTCTACCTCTCCAGACGAGACTCTGCTCTTTGACACGGCCTCGTCTGGGTTCCTCTCTGCCTGAAAGCAGAGCGTTCGACAAGAGCTTCGACAGCGGTTTGCTCTCTCCTGAGAGTTCTTGGCACCAGTATATAAGCTGTTTGGACGAGACCAAGTCATATTCTGGAGCGGTGTGTTCAACTCCACAACAGTTTCACAGCGCAGTGGTTGGCGGAAAGATCTTCGGGTGGAATTTATTTCACACCGGTGAAATACGGAGGGAATGTGGGTGGTTTGGTGCAATACAAGTGGCATGGCGTGTCCTTGCCGTGAAGGTCGGCCTGGCGGAACCAATAAATGTAGTTTGTCCGAGCACTTTCTGTGAAAGTAGCGATAGAACAGCGAGAGGCTTGCCACATCCCACCTGTGTGAGATAGGTTACAGGGTGAAAAATAATTCGTCACCCAGAAGGACTAGAGGATAGCACGTGGAGTCAGATACTCACTACTCACTGTAGCAGTTTTTTATTGATTTTTTTATTTAGTATATATTCATATAATATATATATATATATATATATATATATATATATATATATATATATATATATATATATATATATATAGTAGAAAGAGAAATTTTACTGAGCTACAAAGGAAAGAAAAAACAATTTTGAAAAAAAATGATTTTACAATAATCCCCGGTCTTTTGAATAGGAGTAGATAATTTATCCCTTGTTACGTGTTTAGGATTGGGTTTTTAGCTCCTTCTAAAGAAGATAACTTGATTGAAAAAAGTATGGGAGCGTCCGTAGAGAGTAGTTTGAAATTGTCTAAGATGCAATTACGCTAGATATTTCTCTTTAATGTTATATGGTTTTATACCAGGTTATTCTGTTACTGGTACCATGTACCTTAATACTAACTGTCGCATGGCTGCGTCCTCGGTAAGTAAACCCGTTCCACCACCAGTCTTTTCTAATGAGAGTTGCTAATCTCATAATAAGATTAAAAACATTATCTGCCAAAGTAGGGATGACCGTTCTTAAAGGGTCAATGGGTATCTACCATTTTGGGATAGACAGGACTCAATAGCTGCATATTCAAGTAGGGTGGGCAGAATATTCCTCCCATAGTATCAACGGCTACGTTCCCGTGACCAAGGACAAAATAAATAACAGGACATTGGCTGTGCTTTGACCTGGAGAGAAATTGGTTCAGTCAGGTTTGCTTTCCCAAGACACACAATGAGACTAATGATGGTGATGGTTAAATGTTTGGATGTTTTTCTGACGGACTTACATACAATATAAGATATAAAAATTTTAAATCCCCAAGGACATGTATTAATGTTGAGTGTAAAAGTTAACAAATTTTTTTTATTTTTAACACTTTATTGAATTTTTCAGGCGGCGAATGCACAAACCGAGAATACCAGTGTGAAAATGGCCGATGCATCGATGCGGCTAACAAATGCGATGGAATATGTGATTGTGTTCACAACTGCGACGATGAGAATGAATGCGGTAAGTAACAGTCTTCCATCTTGTTTTAATAATGAACTTTTCACTGTAATACTGCTTTTCTTGTAAGCTTTTTTAAGTCGATGCGCACGTTAACATTATCCGCCCAGAGAAACATCTCGTTCCCGGACGTCTGTTTGTATGAAGAGCTGCCATGTGGCAGAAGACAACTAAAGAAACTTTACAAAGACTTAATTAAAACAAACTTCCTCTGGTGCAAGATCAGTCCAAGGAGGAAAATAGGGTGTCGCCGACTGATCTCGTTGGTGCACAATTATTCACCAAGCTTCCAGAGACGTCGAATCCCAGCGTCAAAATCTCGTGACTTATTGAGAACAGTGACATCATACAGTCTTTGGCGGTCTCTCACTTCACGCGCGCGATAAAGCATGAAAGTGCGAGGTCAGGTAATCCTGCGTTCGGTAGATAGGATTGACTTCATAAGTACCCAGCTTCCTTAATGCCTGGTGAGAACATTAGACCGAACCTATTACGAAACAAAATATCACTCAAATAGCCTGCACGTGTGTAGAATAGAGGGGCAAGTTATAAAAGTTTGCATAACTGGCACCTGCCCTCTCTAAATTGTACAACCGCTGCCTCAAGGACTCCTGTTTTCCTGACTGCTGGAAGTCCTCTACCATTGTTCCTGTCTTTAAGAACTCTGGCGACCCCTCCAACCCTTCTAATTACCGTCCTATCAGTCTCCTTCCCCTCTTCGGCAAAGTCTTCGAGGCAATTATCAACACCGAAGTGATTACTCACCTGATATCCCACGATCTGCTATCAGACAAGCAGTATGGTTTCCGCTTTGCCCGGTCTACTGCCGATGTGCTTACGGCCATCACTGAATTTGTCTACCAAGCTATCCATGGTAACGGCGAAGCCCGTGCCGTGGCCCTTGACATCTCCAAAGCATTCGATAGGGTTTGGCATGCCGGCCTCCTTCGCAAGCTCCGGGGTTATGGTATCACAGGTCGATTGTTTGACCTAATTCAATCGTTCCTATCAAACCGGGATTTGAAAGTTGTTCTCAGTGGATTCTTCTCCAACTCCTATCCTACTACCGCTGGTGTTCCTCAAGGCTCCATACTTGGCCCTACTCTGTTCCTCAAATTTATAAACGACCTTCCTGATGCCATGGACTCCCAAGTCGGTATCTACGCTGACGTCACTACTATTTACTCCTGCCTCAAGCACAAATCTACTGAGGCGGACAAAATTAACCTGGCAGCTCAAATTGAAAAGGACCTCCAATCGGTTGTGGACTGGGGAGAGAAATGGATGGTCAACTTTAACGCCTCCATTAACCACCACAAGGACCCATCCCTGCATCCCATCAGAATGTCTGAGGAGCAACTTCTCGAGAGCTCCTCTCTGCGGCTGCTCGGTCTCACGCTGTCCGCTGATCTGAGATGGAACAAATACATCGAGTCAGTTGCATCATCCACCGCAAGAAAAGTTGGTTCCCTGTGCCGAGCCAGGAAATTCTTCTCCCCGGAATCGATCCTCCAAGTCTATAAGTCTACCATTCGACTTTGCATGGAGTATTGCTGCCATTTATGGTCTGGGGCCCCTGCGTGTTGCCTCAGGGTTCTTGATAAGATCCAGAGACGGATATGCAATGTGATTGGCCCTGATCTGTCATCTCGTCTGCAGTCGCTCTCTCACAGACGCGATGTTGCATCGCTCTGCCTTTTCTACAAGTACTTCCACGGTAATTACTCCGAGGAGTTGCTTTCGCTTGTCCCTAAGCCTCGTGAATTTAAGCGTCCTACGAGACTGGCATCCCGTTCCCACCCCTTCACCGTTGAAACTGTTAGATGTAGACGTCTTTTCTACTCCAATAGCTTCATGTCTCGCACATCTCGCCTATGGAACTCCCTTCCCTATTACTGTTTCCCTGACAAATACAATCTCCAACGGTTTAAGTGTAGCGTCAATCGTCATCTCCAATTGCCTTGATCTATCCACTTCCCTTCTCCACTTCCTTTCATCTTTCATTCCTATCTGCTCTCGCTCTATATCTTCCGTAACCCCCCTGCCTTGATCGACCCTCTGTCCTTCTCTTTCTCCACATCCCTTCCTTTACCACTCCTATCTGCTCTTCCTCCAACCCTTCTGTAACCCCATGCGTGATAGTGGCCACCAGCCTTGCTTGGGGTGATACGCTTAAAAAAAAAAAATATCGTCGCACATCATCCTACTTAATCAGAAATATATTTTTGGGTTCTGCAGATAGACATTAGCCTATTGAGTAGCATGATTTATGGTAATATCGTGCCCTTGAAGAAAGCGACTACTTTTTCTACCTGTTCTACCTCTTCTTTCATATATACAATGCAATTGTCATGCCTAACACACACACACACACACACACATACATATATATATATATATATATATATATATATATATATATATATATATATATATATATATATATATATATACAGGGTGTATCAAAAATACTTTTACAAATTTTTGGGGCAGGTTCCTCACAACAAAGGAAGGACAAAAACTTATAAACATATGTCCGCAAATCCTTCGTTTTTAAATTATTAAGTTGAAATTTTACGGTAGATGGCAATGTGTTGCCATTTAGACTAGGTTACATTTGGCATTCGTGTACATTTGTTGCTAATGTACCTTCAACGTTTAAAGTGCGTAGTAGTGAGTTTACTGAGAAGTGTTACATTTAACGATGGTGGGATATTCATATCGTGAGCAGGTACATATAATTTTTACATACTGCCACGCGAATGATAATGAACGCGAGGCTGAATGATTGTACCAGATCGTGTTTCATGACCGAAGGCAGCCTAATCATCCAACCTTTGCTGCTCCTTATTGTCGCGTTGCTAAGACAGGGTCCGTGGCACCACGAATTATGAATCGAGGAAGATCTACATCCACTCGTACGCCTGACCACGAAGAACATATTCTACATGATATTGGAGGCGATCCAGGCATCAGCACACGTCAAGTGGCCATACACTGTCGCACATCTTATGGAAGGTACTTCAAAACCTGTATCCGTATATATATATATATATATATATATATATATATATATATATATATTCATAAATAATATGAAATGGATTATTTATGAATATATATATATATATATATATATATATATATGTATATATTTAATTAAATATCACAGAAGTTTCATTAGATATGACAGAAAATGTACTTTGGTTCATTTTTGTATATACTTTTTCATGTGATCTTATAATACTTTCTCTTCAGTTGATAAATTATATAAAACCTGACAATATCATGAGCATTTTTGGAAAATGAAACAAAATATAAATACATACATACAACAATCTATTTCTATTTAACAGTTTATTTAAAACTTGAAATTGGCTAAATGTATTGCCGAAAGTGTTCGGAAAAACACGAACATTTGGACAGTTTTTATATAATTTATCTACTGAAAAGAAAAAAAAGATCACATGAAAATTTATATATAAAACTTTTTCAAAACAGCAAACTTAGACTTAATTTTTACTGACCGGAGTGTTGCCGGGGAGGCGGACAAAGATGAGTCACCAATGAAGATTAAAATGGTAATAAGAAGTGGAAGTTATGGGGCGAAGTAATGCCTGTAAACATTACCCGTGGAAAAAGGGAATTATGCATGACCCAGAAAATGGAGATGACAGGCAGGGAAAAACACCGAATTCCTCAACTGTGTCGTGCCTAGCCCCGGTTTAGGCGAACGTCGATAAATACGAATGCCCCGAAGCGCGTAGAGAGAGAGAGAGAGAGAGAGAGAGAGAGAGAGAGAGAGAGAGAGAGAGAGAGAGAGAGAGAGAGAGAGACCGGACGCGAGACAACTCACGTTATTATCTGCTGACGAGACCCTCTGAGATCAACCTTGTGCCAAACTTTACCAAATCAGTAAAAAAGACTTTACCAAGTCAACAAAGTGTCACGTACGAGTTAGAAGCTGGTTGGGCCGGTAATTGTTTCCATGCGAACTCTTGGATTTACCACAATTAACCAATTGCTGTACAAAGAACTTGATATAAAAATGGTATTTTTTATTTATTCGAGTGTTATTTTCTTTCTTTGCGTCTTCACCTTGCTGACGACTATTCGAACCTGACCGTCTTACGATCAAAGCAAACGACAACGTGGGATAAGGCAGGAACTGGATCGAAGCAATCACCTCATCGATTAACCGCGGTATTAGACGTCTTGTACGAGCAGGGAGGGTGTATTACGATATATTTTCATCAGTTCAGCCGGTTATTTTTGAAACAATTCGTGTTTTAAAATAAAGTTTTTAAATAAAAAAAACAATAAACATTAAGAGTCAATATTAAGTAATTACACTTCTGACTTAACTTTGTTTTTATTTTTCAGAGAAACAAATCTTTCATTTTTTTTCTACTATTCGATGCAAAACAAATAATTTGCATCAACTAAAGAATCTCTTTCCCCCCAGACGTGCTTGTGGGGATTCTATAGTTGAGTTGGAATGGAGATTGTACAGTTTATCCTAAATGAGTATTTAAAAATAAATCTAAATTATCTTAGCATACCTTTTTATATTACAAACTTAAGATTCTTAGTTTGTAATTCTAATATAAAAAGTTACACTTGTAATATGCACTAAATTTGATTTTTCTGAAAATATTTAGTTTAAAAATCTCTAAAAAAAATAAAAATTTAGTGTAGAATGGTATTTTCACATAGTAATTCTAAAATAGCGACTTAAGGAAAATCTATTGATATCTCTGAAGAGCGTAATATTTATACCGCTTTGAGCTTTCAAAATTGCAAATTTAGTAAATGCTTTCAGGATGTAAACAAACTTTAAATCGCGTATATATCTGGTTCTACTTTATTACGAAAGTTTTTCTTTATTTTAAAAATCTCCAATCTTTTTCTACGAAAAGAACCAAAGATCTACAGTTCAGCAGTCTGGGAGGAGATTCTACAGTTGAGTTAATGTGGGGTGTTGATTTTATAGTTGATCAGTCTGCGGGGATTCTTCAACTGGTCCAATGTTTTATATCAACATTTTCCAATAAAAAAAACAAATAATTGTTTATCATCAAGATCACTTCCGAATTTTCTGCTCTTTTAAGGAAAGCCGCCACCGAATTAGCAGCAGCAGTCATCTTCGTGCGTTCTTTTTTCTACTTTTTTGAGGGAAATAAACTTGTTGATTTTCATCTGAATTCTTAAATAATTTTCTTTTACAATAAATTCATTTGGTCATTTTTCAATAAATATATATAACAATGAACTTTTTTTACTAATAAAATCTGAATTTTTTTACAATGAATTGAAAACAAATCAAATATTATTTCAGAATTTCCCGAAAAAAGTAGATCAAAAGCGTGTACTAGGCTGGCTCCTGCTGCTTCTATGAAGAGAGCATTCCTTAAAAAATAAGTTGAAAATGTTCTCATTTAGTATCTTGAAGATAACCAAATAAATAAGTTGTTTTTATGAATAAATAGTTTAAACTTCCTTCATAACTTCATAGCAGTTATGTTGAAAAAAAATTACGATGGTCGTTATTGTACAAGGACCGACGAAATAGCCTCTTCCTAATTTTGAAATTTAAATACAGGCTGTTTTGTTCTAAAATGTTTCAATTATTAAAATAAAAAAAATTAATTAAACTTACGCTTTGAAGTTAACAGATTTTTACCAAGAATAACTGCTCAGTTCAATGATGTGTGTAGGTGCATTGAGTGTATATGGTGGTCTGTTCCAGTATTGGCACCACAGACTCATAAAATATATCATGTGTAAACATTATTGGGGTAATAAAACAGTAAAATCCAAACATTTCTTAAAACCCATGTGCGTTAACATTTACGATCAAAATAAAATATAATCCTTATTTTGATTCAATGATTTTGCTCTTAAATCTAATCAGTATCCCGTGATATGTAAAAAAATATCGGAAATTTCAATTAATCAAATTATTACTTAAACATAATAATGCAAATATTTTCAAATTTTATGAACAATAAGAGAAAAATATAGATTATAATCTAACAAAAACATGTGAAAAAATGTGATATTTTATTTTATTTTTAATTTTAATTTTCCGCCCAAAAGACCTCTGGTTTGGGAAGGAGCGCAACTTAAAATGAAGACCAATTTTATTTGTCCATAAACTTAAAAGTCTTAAGACTTCAAAAAAGAAAACTACCTTTCTTTATTTCTTCAAGCAGCTTTAGTCTGAATGAAAAATCATTTGTAATTTTTTAAATATATTAAAATCTCGGAATATATGCTATCCTACATTGGAAAATTTCAATCATACATTTTAGATAGATTAAATAAATCTTTATTTAATTACAAATATTGCATCTTAGGCAGAATGGTTAGAAGACTTTCAAAATTCACTATAGAAGTTTTAAGTGAATACAATATAGGTAAATTGCATCAGAGGAAATTTGTTTTTGGATCAACCCCAAGAAAATAATATTGTTTTAAAAACTCCACTAGGAACAAACACAAGGTCTATTATCGCAGTATAAAAACATGGAGGGCGGCGAATATATATATTGGCTGTACAAAATATACAATATAGTGGGGATGTCTTTTGGAATGTCCCGGTGTGTTCTTGTAAGAGGTCGCTCACAGAAGGGCAAGAACAAAGTACTGGCATCTCAGACAGTCGCCCAAGCTTACTAAAAGCTGAGGTCACCAACAAGGCGGTATGTCATGTTTGTGATCTTCCAAACAAAAAGGAATGAATGTGAAAAAAAATTGAATTAAAAAAACAAAATATTAGATTTCTTTTATGAAGCACCATAACATACAAATGAATGATCGCGGCTTCAATTTTTATCACCATCAAAATGCTGCCCCTATAAAGTTTAGCCGGGGCCGAGGGACACCCGCAACCTCACTTGCTCCACCGTTATACGTATTTGTAAGTGTATTATTGATGCAAGAATGCAGTTACCTGTGTCAGCAATATATTAGAGTAATAGAAAGTAGGAGATGAGGTCTAGTTTCTTCTTAATTTAAAATTAGGGCAGATATTTTCAAAATCCTGTTTTCGTAGACAAATTTGCCGGCAAATAAAATCACAATATAAACCAATAAGAATACAAAACTTAGACGCCACGTTCTCTGTGCAGAATTGCCGTCATTCAACTTTTACAATAACTCGATCCTTGTCTACTTTTTCGTAAAAACTTACAGGAGTAAAATACTCACAGATTGGATTTGATTGAGTGCTTTCTTTTTTATGGCTCATGGACGTTTTATGGGTCATTTAATGCTGAAATATATTTTGGGATTGTAAGAATAATTCATTTTTATGAGTCAATATTACATAATCTTTTGGCGAGAGCAATGTTTTTTGTTTGTTTTCGAAACGCATGTACTACTATTTAACACACAGGTGGGAGATGTGATAGATTTATACCTTTACAAGAGTATTTTTCGTTTAAGTGAATATAAATAACTCGACTGAAATTCGAATTCAGTTCTGATTTCTCATTACCATCCGCTACCCATTAAACCACTCGAACATTGGACCTCATCAGGCTAAATAATGTTTTTATTGACGGAATAAAAAGACGAAAGATATCGGCGGAAAGCCTCAGCAAATTTCCTGTAGCTATGTACCCAGATACTTGCTGTTACACAATATGTCAACTTGTATGCAGTTCACTAGTAGGAGTGTAGTGTCAAATACGACAAAAACATAAAACTGAAAGAAGTTGTCGGATTCTCATACGTCGAAATCGATGGGAGAGTCCATCATCTTATATAGAGTCTGCGTCCAAAAATTTATAATCAATTCAGGAAATTTCGTAGTTTTATCAAACTGCGATAACACTGTTTACTGTAGTACAATATTTTCTCAAAATATGACATTTCTTTTGTGGAACTTACACAGCAAAGAGAACTAGTATTAATCGCGTGATGTAAATAAATCTAAACAAGATTTTATCTTTCCTGAAGTGTGCATTCATTTTTGGTGGACCCCCTCTCTCTCTCTCTCTCTCTCTCTCTCTCTCTCTCTCTCTCTCTATATATATATATATATATATATATATATATATATATATATATATATATAGATATATATATAGATATATATATATATATAATGGGGAAGGGAAAGACATATAAACAAACATCGATTATAAATATTGATAGAAATGTAAAAAATGTAGGGATGCTTAATTTCAAATTTGAAGTTTGAAAACAACTTGCATAAAACGACAGCGATAAAATATTATATATAAATACCATTATATTAATATACATATTTAAATATTTAAGATTTAAGAATAACAGATAACAGAACCCATGCTAGATAAGACCATTTTAACTTTCTGTTATGGTCCAGGTTCCTTGTACCACGGTGGTGGTCCAAGGTAGAACCAATGAAGAATAACTTGAACACAGGTAGGGAATAACACAGATATATTACAAACAGAAATATGTACAAAGAAGCAGAAGTATTAGTAATGTCAATCAGGTTTGGTTAGAGAGAACTATGTTGTCTACAAGTATCACTATTCCAATGTCTTACATTAATCATCTGAATCTGCTCCCTCTTCAGGCGCAGTATTTATGATGTCCGGAATAGTACATTATTATTATGGGTAAGTTCCCATAACACTTTCCCAAGAATATTTGCGGATAGGTCAAGTTAATGAACCTGATTAAAATTCGAACTAAGTTCTCCAATTTCCCTTTCTAAGTAGCTCTGAGTGAAGGGTTAAAACTTTGTAATTGACGATGTTAAAAGCTTAATGGGTGCAATTAACTGGTGAAAACATTACCGCGTATGTCTGTCTGTATGTTCGATCTTTATAAATTTTCTCGAATGCGCCGGCCGATAGACGAAATACACACTGTTTAAAATAAAAATGTAAATGGGGCGTCTCTTTCAAATACGAGTATCTACTGTAATATAGTTCGAAGTAATAAAAATCTAGGATTAAATATAAAAAAAATGAATTAATTATTTTTATATATATATATATATATATATATATATATATATAAATATAAAAGTGAACATAGAAGTCAACACTTAGAGGCGACAGTCTGTTTCATGCTAGATGCAATCGTCAGGCAACTAGTCTACTAGTGTTGACTTCTATGTTCACTTTTATATTTACACACTTTATCCCATAAATATAGCACACTTTAAGACTATATTTCTTCATATATATATATATATATATATATATATATATATATATATATATATATAGAAGTCAACACTCAGAGGCGACAGTCTGTTTCATGCTATATTCACTTTTATATTTACACACGCTCTCTCTCTTTCTCTCTCTCTCTCTGATATTGAGCACTTGATCCCATAAATATAGCACATTTTAAGACTATATTTCTTCATATATATATATATATATATACATATATATATATATATATATATATATATATATATATATATATATAGAGAGAGAGAGAGAGAGAGAGAGAGAGAGCGAAACAGACAAAATTTTATAAATAACTTACGGTAAACAGTGATCGACTGCAAGCAAAAGGGTCATGCGTTTTCACGCAATAATCATGTAGTCGGCAAGTGTTTTTGTGAAAAGGAATATTTCATATACACGAACACTCATACACACACACACACACACACAAATACACACACGCTCGCGCGCGCACACACACACACACACACACACACACACACACACACACATATATATATATATATATATATATATATAATATAATATTGATTTAAGGGAAACTAAGAGCCATGACAGTACTCACCCCAACAGGTGAACAATTGTCGACCCTGCTGCGCCTGATATGCAAGCGTGGAAAATATCTGTATTGCAGACAGACATATAAACACTCACCAAAGACATCACAGACATAAGAGTGTAACGTTTACGTTTCGGTCCGGAGCTTCTTATACACACTAGCCGACAGTAACTGAATAAGTTGTAGTGTTACGGATAATATATTAAGTCTCATACTTTCATTAGAATTGATCGATCTCACTTCTCAGCTTTTAATCAGACTAAACTCACTAACCATAATCCGACACCGAGGGCCCTCTACGTAAGTTATCAGAACCCAACCTAAATTTGACGTCTCATCAAATGATTGATGAATGCAGCACTGGTAATGAGCTGTGAATTCATAGATTTGAAAGATACGTCGTGGAAATAACGTAAACGAACGCAATGCAACAAAAAAGACCACCAACGAAAAACTCCGAAGGTAAGAAGGCAAGACGAAGAAACATCTACAATGACCCACAGTAAGAACATTTTGCATTGCGATCCATTAGACCTACGTGTAATAAATCAAAGACAAACTCTGTTCACAACGTTCATTTATTTACCGTCGACATTTCCGCCCATATTGTATGGGCGTTTTTCTATTTGTATTATCTATTTGTATGGATATAAATTTACTAATATATATAGAAAAACAAATTTCAATGAAATTCAAACACAAAGTAAATAATATTTGAAAAAATATCTCATTTGATGAGATGGATGTCCTTGTTTGTTAATAAGCAGATGATTCCAATTAGGAACACAGAAAGAGAATGCAACATGCATATCAGGTGCAGTGTTGAACTCGATTCTGCCCGTCGTCTTAAGTTAATGTGTAAAATACCAGTTCACTTAAGTCAGTAGTTGTAAAAGGCAATAGTAATAAAATACCCTTTTAACTCAGTAGTTGAAATTCCCATTTGTTCTTAATTCAAAATGAATATACATAAACTCAATAAGAACACACACACACACACACAGATACACACACACACACACACACACACACACACACATATATATATATATATATATATATATATATATAGTATTTACATTAGTCGGACTATTGTCCTCATCTTTGTCGCCATATTTGTCACAACGTTTCGGCCGTTGTACGCTCCGGCCTTCTTCAGGTGGTTGGAATTTCGAACTGAACCCTTTATTTCGATCACTGGGGTAGACTGTTCTAGTTCCACGTGCCATGTTTGATGGATGTCAGTTATCAGTTATCTCCTGATAATTTTCCCTCTTCCGTAGCTCTGAATTAGTTCACTTTTGGTTGGGTTTATGAGTCTGCATGTTGGGTTGATTTTGAAATTCTCGTTGTGGTCTTTTAGTGTGATAAATGTTTGCGCCTTAGCGATGCAATTTATTCGGTCGACTAGGTTTCAGTTTTGGACGATTATTGATATCGTGTTCTGTTTTTGATGCTTTTTGTATATTTTAGTTATGTTCTCCTTGATAATTTTCCCTCTGAAAGTTCTCCACTGCCTTAACCGGGTATTGAACTCACACGCTTTGGGTCTGTCACTGGATCTAACCAACGCCTTTATACACACTATGGATATATTTCTTCATATTTAGCTCCTGATAAACAGAGCACTTTCACTATATTTATAACACAATATGGACATAGGAAAGTTTAGCCTCGACTACATCATAAAAACATACCCATCCGATCCCTATCCCATATAAGCTAACATTAATAGAAAAGATGAAAAGTTTCATAAAAGGAATAAGATGGAAAGCCCATTTCTTTATAAACCAGGAACTGAACAATAATACCACACTCAAGGAAAAGTACGGCTTTAAAACCAAAAATGTCCCCCGTAAAACAATAAACTAGGCAACTTCGACAAAGGCTTAACTAACTTAGTAAGAAACATAAAATTCCATAAACAATAAAATACCCCCCCCCCAAAAAAAGAAACAACGAAAAGAAGTTATAACTAAAATAAATAATTTAATAAACGTAATTATCGCAGAGTACAAAACTAGAAATTTATATGAACTAAGCCCTCCTACACATAATACATTACTCAAGGAGAACATAACTAAAATATACAAAAAGCATCAAAAACAGAACTCGATATCAATAATGAAGCTAAGACAATCGTCCAAAACTGAAACCTAGACGACCGAATAAATTGCATCGCTAAGGCGCAAACATTTATCACACTAAAAGACCACAACGAGAATTTCAAAATCAACCCAACATGCAGACTCATAAACCCAACCAAAAGTGAACTAATTCAGAGCTACGGAAGAAGTTAGAAGTAAATCAGTGGAAAAACACAAAAACAACTACAGCCTGGTTCCACAACATAAAAACAAACATAACTGCCAATTTATGAAAAGATATAAAATAACATTTGATAACAGAACCCATGCTAGATAAGACCATCAACTTAACTCAAGAACAAATAAGAATAAACATCACCGAAATCAAAATTATTAAACCCGAAAATCAATACTATTCGACAATGAAGACGCATGAACAAAGAAAGAAGCACTCTTTGACACTACAATGGGAAGCTTTGACGATGCGTTGGGAAATCATAGGTATATAATTACTACACAAAATAAGTAAAATAATAGGTAGAAATGTTACAGCACTCTACAGGAACGAGCATCTCATAATCTTAAGATACTATAACAATTAAAACAGACAAAACTAGAAAAGCAAGAATAAAGATTTTCAAAAATATAGGATTCGACATAGATTTAGAACGTAACCTAAACGAAGTATATTTTCTAGTCTCACCTTCAACCTAAGAAAAGGTACATACAGAAAGCCTAATGATAAGCCACTATATATACACACATCTTCCAGTCACCCGCTATCCATAATCAAGCAGCAACCAAAATCAATTAACCGCATGCTTTTCGGCAATTCTTCCAATGGAACCATATTCAACGTAACAAAGAAAAACTACGAAACAGCCGCAAATGATAGTGGATTTCGGGCAACACTCACATACACACCACAGAGGATAAAAAAGCCAACAGGAAGTGAAACATCATATGATTCAACCCACCGTACAACGAAAAACATAAAAACAAACGTAGAAAAATATTCATCAAACACCTCCCCGAATCATACACTCTCTACATCAATTCAACAAAAACACAATAAAACGAATGAAAAGAATGAGACAGATATTAAAAAAGCACAACAAGAAAACTATCAACAAACCACCGGAACAAATTAAACCTACATGTAACTGCATAGTAAAGAACGAATTTTCCTCAAACGGTAATTGTTTACAAAATGTAATATAACAAGCCGCGGTAAAATCATCAGATAACGAAACAATATACATAGGAGTATCTGAAGGATCGTGGAAACAAAGAAACTACACACACAAAACATATTTTACAAATAGTAATTACACGACCAACACAGTGCTTTCGTGGTATATCTGGGAAATTAAAAACTAAAAGAAAATTACACCAAAAATCGCATGGAAAATAAGGAAATTAATATCATTTTACAACAATCAACCCAAAAACTAAAAACTCTGCTTGGTGGAAAAATAGCTATAATTACCTTCCTAGACCAACACAAACTACAAAATAAACGATCAGAACTCATCTCAAAATGCACGTTTACTACGTTACTTAAAGATCGAAAACTGAAAAGAATAAATAAAAATAAATAATCAAAAACAAGTAAAATGAATGAATGTAAATAAATAAAGTAAATAATTAATAAACCACTCCCGCGAAAATAACTGTTAGAATATGCAACCCCCAATGCAATATACAACCTCCAATGCATCACTGACCCATATATATAATTAGCTGAGAAAAATCACATGTGGCCGGACGATTGCGTTTATCATGAAACTGTAACAGTCTGTCGCCTTTAAGAGTTGATTGCAATGTTCAATTTATATATATATATATATATATATATATATTAGCCCAATTACCCGCACCATGCTGCGTGTCATACATTTTTGTAATGAAATGATGATCAATTTTAAATCATTCTTATAATTTGTAGAAACAATTTTCTGTATTATTCAGTGATCTTGCCTTCTTCATTCAGTGATCCTACTTCTGACTTTCCTCTTCTATATTTTGAATAGGAGTCATTCCTTTGATTAAATTTAAATTTAATTTAAATCAAAGGTAAAATAATTTCAATGAGTGATGCCTCCTTCCGGGAAGCCACTTTGATCAAAATGAAATTTACTTATCCAAGAGCCCTAGGATTCATTACCTTGTTCAAATTTAAATTTAATTTATATCAAACGTATAAACGTTAGTGGGTGGTTTGTGCCCCCAACCCGGTGCCCCTTTAAACAATGAAATATACTTATCCAAGTAACATTAGGAGGTAGTTCGATTTTAAAATACAGGCAGACAGAGGCTACAATTAAAAGTGAACATTGAAGTAAACACTCAGGGGTGACAGGCCTGACGATTGCGTCTAGCATGAAACAGCCTGTCGCCTCTGAGTGTTGACTTCAATATTCACTTTTATATCTACATACGTTCTATCTCTGATATTAAGCACTTTACCCCATAAATGTAGCACACCTGAAAACTATATTTCTTCATATATATATATATATATATATATATATATATATATATTAGAAATTAGGTCAACATATCTACATCCCAACATATCTTTATGCAACTGAGATTAATCCCTCTATCTTTCAGTTTCAAGTTTTGTATATTTTCATTATTCCCTCCTCCCAATCTGAATACATACTCTCTTTTTTCACTCTTTTTTCACTCACCTTCCGCATTTTAAATCTGCATATCTAACATAAATTTTGTTTTTTAAACCTGGTAAAATTTATCCATTTTTATTTGTGTACAGAGGTCTGAAGAGTTGAGATCTTAACGAAATAAATATCACCATGGTAATTTAAGAGTTCATTTTCTTTATTGTATGCATATATATATATATATATATATATATATATATATATATATATATATATATATGTGTGTGTGTGTGTGTGTGTGTGTGTGTGTGTTGGAAATTTTTCATTCTTCCTAATCCTTCCAACCAGGGTAGGTGTCGATCTAGAATTTCTTTTGTTGATTTCGGGATATTTTTTGTTGTAATCGTTTTCACCTGTGGGGTGGTGATAAACCCTAATTCAATGCTGGTCCGCTTACTTAATATGTTACCACCTTGATATGCCTTTGTAACGAATACATTGTGGGATTTTCTTCTGGGACAATTCGTCACCGTTGCGAAAAATTCTCCTCTTAGTGGTATTGGAATATTCCCATAGGCTTTTGGTTTACAATTTGTTTCTTTTAATGTTATGTTTGGCCGTACTTTAAGGATGTCTTCGAACATCTTTGCCGTCGATAAGGTTGATGTCTGCTCCAGAATCTATTAATATTCCGACTGGTACGTCAATATGGACAATTTCGCTATCTGCTGAATGAGTAGGTTTCACTTGAAAAACGAATGCCGGGCTGTCTGAATTATTCGGATTCGTCGATACTGGTTGGACGTATCAAACGCTGTAAATGCGTCTTCGATATGTTCACTCCATTCTCTCCATGCTTGCTCCTGGTTGGAGTCTTCCCAATCTAGGGGATATATTGTTGGCATAGAGAGAGCCATTTCTTTCGAAATAATTTGTTATTTTCGAAGTTTGTTACTCACGTTGTTGTTGAATTCGAGTACATTTTCCCTTTGCTTTTAATTTAAAGTTTTACTCGTGTTGTTGTTGAATTCGAGTATTTTCCTTTGCTGTTAATTTGAAGTTTTACTCGAGTTGTTGTCGAATTGGAGTATTTTTCTTTGCTGTTGAGGGGGTAATGTTTCGTTAATTCGAGGTTTTACTCGTGTTGTTGTTGAATTCGAGTACTTTTTTCCCTTTGCTGTTAATTCGAAGCTTGTCAAATTATCTCGTCCTCGTCGCCAGGTTTGCTGTCTACTGAAGAGTTCCTACCTCAACCGAGCGGGTTCTATTTATACTCGCGCGGACATCACAATATTCAGTCTTCCAAATCTCATTCTGATTTCTCCAAACATAAATCTGTCTGGAATTCGAATATCGGCAGAATTTACTTTCATCTGTACAAATTACAGACTGCCAAAATTCATAATCTTTGTTCTCGAATTCTCTCGCCCAGCCCATACGCCTGTTCCTGTTAACCTCTGAAATCAAGGGCTTCTTTCTTGGAACTCTTCTTTAATAGCCTAGCTCTTTCAGAGTCTTTCTCATCGCATATGGCGACATTTCCACGCTGTTGGCAGCATCTTTGACGCTCTGAAGACGGTTTCTGATGATTTCCTCTTCAGCGTCCTTTTTGTTCATTCAGACACGACGCTTGGTCTTCCTGAACGTTGTTCCACACGACAATAGCCTTCTTCATTAAATTTCTTGACAACATTATTAACCGTTTGATGAGATACCTGGAAAAACCTAGCAATTTCTCTATTTGACTTGCCACACTGATGTCACCCTATTATTTGCCCTCGTTGAAATTCATCTATTTTTTTTATTTCCGCGAACGTCATTGCAAAATATAAGACAAATATCGTTCATAGATTAGAGTAGCTTGATACTAACACGGCACTGTCTAAAAGAAAAAGAAAATAAGTTATTAAACAAGCCAAAATTGCTGTAATTAAGGGTGGCTAAAAATTTATCATAGCTCACTGTACACTTTGAACGCAGTTGTATCGCTTCAACTACAGATAAAATATATTGTTGGTCATTTTACTATAAATATTTATTGGAGTCGTAGCACCTGTTAATGTCCCAGTTATAGGCAAATAGTGAACTCCTAAACAAAAACACCCACTACGAATGTATAAAATTAATTTTTACAGTAAAAATACCAGCAATCCATTTTATATATAATAGATTACCAACAGTACATATTTCTAGTGAGATTACCAACAATACGGACTCGTAGTAAAATTAGTAACAATACAAATTTATAGTGAAATTATGAACAATACATTTTTAAAGTAAAATGACCAGCAATACATTTTATAGTAGAATTACCAATAATACATGTTATTGCTAGTTCAAGCCATAAATTGTATTCCAGATATCTAAGTTTTGGCATTAAATAGGTCATAGATGTTGATATATATTAAAACAAAATCAACCAATAAATAAATATGTATTATTGACCATTTTACTATAAATATGTTTTGTTAGCCATTTGTTTATATAAAAATGGTATTTTTCCCATAAAAATGTATCTTTGCTCTTTCATGATGTTTTCTTTGGGGATTTACTATTTGCTTATATCTAGGACCCTATCTTGAGCTACCACCTCTGATGAGGGTGGACCTAGGAACAGTAATTAAGAGTTGATTCTCCTCTACTCAAAACCTCAAATCTCCCGATCAGAGGCCTTGCTGCCAGATGTAGTTTATCGTCATACGTAACACATTCTAGACCTATCATTTATATTACATTAATAGTTATTTCAATAACCATAATAAAATAATTTCTATAATAATAATAATAAAGTTACCGCAACAGACAAAAGAAGATTTTTGTGATTTCAATATTTGAACCGACACCACTTTTGAAAAAGAAAATGCCTCCTCACCGATGTCTCTGGTAACTTTAATATGAATGTCAAAGAAACTGAAAAGCTTAAGAAGTACATCGACTGGACGATTGAGTTTTGCCAGAATGTGTGACGGACGACCCACTATTAACTCGGTTATTATTGGGGCGCTTGTACCACCGAGCTTAACGTCCTATATACAATCAGAGTAAAGCCCAGAAGAGACTTGAAGCAACAGAAATTTAGTTCTACAGAAGGATACTCAGAATACCATGGACCGAAAATGTGAGCAGCGACCAAGTTTTAGAGATAATGGAAACCAAACAAATTATACTTAATATCAGTTGAGGTTTATGGGACACATAATAGGGGAAGAGGACTTAAAAACTTTGATACTCACTGGACCGATAGAGGGCAAGAGGGGCAGGAGAAAACGACGCATAACATACATAGTGAGCTTGAGTAAATAAATGGCGGATGAGGTGTTAGGAAAAATAACAGAAATACAAAGTTTGTTAAAGCGGTACAAGTGACAAGAAGATGTGGAGAGCCATGATCGCCACTCAAATAAGACGATATCAGTACTTTTAAAGGTGTGTGTTTCTTGACCCTGCAAATATTCTCCGAAAGGTGCTCTCTGAGGCCAAAACGACTTGATGTATAGCGTCATGCAAGATCAGTTGAAAACGAAAAGCTATAAGGAAGAAGGGAATTACTACTACTACTACTGCTACTACTACTACTATTACTACTACTACTACTACTACTACTACTACTACTAATAATAATAATAATAATAATAATAAGAAGAAGAAGAAGAAGAAGAAGAAGAAGAAGAAGAAGAAGAAGAAGAAGAAGAAGAAGGAGAAGAATTCTAATAATAACTCATCAAACAAAAAAGAGTGGAAAACTTGAATCAGATATGACTATACGAATGCGATTCTTTAAAACAATCAATGAAAGCACAAAAAAGAATATTTCTTGCCTGATTTATTTTAGTTAATAATAATAATAATAATAATAATAATAATAATAATATCATCGTGATTAGAAACTACAAAGACAAAATGTATCAAAATAAAAAGACTTCGAAATGGAAATCTGAAAAATGTGGCACATGAGGATATTAACAGTTCCAGTTGTAGTTGGAATCATTGGATTTATTGCAATAGATTCAGTGAATGGATTCCTGGTAGCCTTATAGAAATACAATAAAAATGTTCTCACAAGTACAGTCCACACTTTGCGAAGGGCTTTATCTATGTAAAATATGTATGATTTTTTTTTCAGAACTGCTCAGTCATGATGTCATGATGCCATTTCTGAGCTTAGGTCTCTGGTCGGGACCAGGAAAGAAATGAGTATACACCAAAAATGAAAGGAAATAATAACGATAATAATAATAATTGGGAAGGTGAACACAATAACAGGAGAGTTTCATAAGATTTTATACGAAGCTGCTTGATAAATATCTCTTCGTAACTCATCAACTAACGATCCTAATCTGGCGACTGGGTTTCACTCACTTTCCCACCGTCGTCAGATTGCCTCTCTGTGTGTTTTTTTTTCTATAAATACTTTCATGGTAATCTTCAAAACTTTAAATGCAATGACAATCGCTATCTGCTGTCCTCCTGATTATTCTTTCCTATTCTCGCACATTATTGACGTTTCTGTTCATAATTCATCCTCAGCGTGTAACCCCTTTTGTCCTATTGGTTTTCCTGCCTTTCATTGGATGATACCGATTAAAAAAATTCAAAAAAAAGAAACAAACATACCCCCCCCCCCGGACAATCCCAAGATAAGTAAGATCACCATCATTTTAAGCACATTTCAGTTGCATGCCTTCACGCTGGCGGCGTTTCATTCGTTTTGACGCGCTCATTACCAGTACAACCGTTTTGCTCATTAGAAAATAAGCAAACGTTTGCACAATGACTTATAAGTTTTTAGATTTATTATATTTTTATTCTCATCTTGTTTTAAATATAACTTGAAGAAGAAAGACATTCTGTTGAAATATTGTTTAACATTGTGTTTTCTTCTCTATTTCTTTTCTTAAATCGTGCTCTTCAATTAACTGTTGAAAAATATTCCAATAGTTACGTCTGTTATCATTATTATCATTATTATTATTATTATTAGTAGTAGTAGTAGTAGTAGTAGTAGTAGTAGTTGTAGTATTTCCTTGGGTTTCTTTTGTATCCACATTTCCTCCCAGTTTCCAACCAAAAATCTAAGATCCTAAATGGCTTCATTATATTTTCCCCTGATCATTTTTATAAAAGAAAAAAGATTACACACATTTTATATAGATAAAAACTCATCGTAATATGTGAACTGTACTTGAGAGTACATTTTATTTATTTCTTTAAGGATAAAAGGAATACCTTCAATGAGTCCATCGGAACCTTTTCCAATAAATCCGAGGGTTTCAACTGCATTATTGATGTTCTTACGTACCGCATTTTTAAGATTTCTCCTTCAAGATCCTTAAATTTTAAGTTTTTTGAAGGTCTTCAAAGATTATTAAAATCTCCAGGGACTGCCATGTCAATAAGAAACGAAATTCTGTTCTTGTTGTCTATGATCACTATATATGGTCGATTAGCTTCGATTGTTCTGTCTGTGTGTATTATAAAGTCCCATAAAATTGTTACAGGTCCTATCTCTGTTACATGGTCTAGGTGATGTTCATACCAGTTTCTTGCAGTTTCCTTCGAGTGAAAGTGGCATATTTTCCAGTGTAGATATTGGCACACACTTTCATTCCGAGTTTTATATTCTATTGATGCTAACACTGTGCAACCTGATACAAGTTAGTAAGTTGTTTCTGGTTATTTATCACAGAATATGCATTTGAGATCTACATAATTTTTTCAGTATATGTACTCGTTAGCAAGCATTAGTCATGTGCAGCCTATTATTATTATTATTATTATTATTATTATTATTATTAGTGGTAGTAGTAGTAGTAATTATTATTGTTGTCGTTGTTGTTATTATTTATCCTGTCGGGTTTCTTGCTGCTCTCTAAAATGAGTCAAGTTTAGTTGGCGATAGCCGGACCATTATTTACTCGTCGAGTCACATGATATGATTTGAATAGAAAAGTATAAAAGAGGCATACCTCAAGCTATTTCTAATAGAATAATCAATGTGTAGTTAAAACTGGAATAATTATTTCGTGTTTATCAAATCCTTGAAAAAACGCAGTTCAAAAATATTTGATAATTACGAAATGTTTAATACAAATGTTTGTGTAACTGAATTCTGTACATTTCTAAAAATCTACTGATTACTAAAAGTGTAATAAAATACAAATGACGATTTAAATTATATCTCATTAATTAATATTTTAACTGATCGCTGAGATAACACTTCACAGCAAGTCTCCATTTCCCAGCTGAAGAAAAAACAACACCTTCTTGCATAATGTCAGTCTCTCGTAATGCAAAAACTTCTGTGAACAGAACACATTTGCACATCTGTTTTGGTAATATGACAACTGACTAGTTCATCATTGTCTAATTTTGTGTAGATCTGTCTTCTGGATAATATGTTATTCCTCCGCAAGATGGTAATTCTTTTTGCGGGGGAATTGCATATTTCTTTAAATTATCTTAATATTACCTTGTTGAAGATTTACACAATTGTATCTTTTTGTTTAAATGTTATGACAATTAACTAGTCAATCATTTTTTTATTTCCAAGTTATCGTTTTATGCTCGTTTAAATTATTTAAATATTTTATTTATATGTTTTATATTAATACATTATGATCATCAACAACCTCTCCGAAATGGCCTGTAAATTTTAACGCCTACGAAACAAAACTGTTTTCATCTAATCACCAGAGAAACTTTTCTGCCCGCCATCAGCATGGCTGATCCTAACCTCCAGTAGGGCAAGTCTTTGCGCTTTCTTGGGCTCACGTTTTTCACTGATGAAATGAAGTATATTGAGTCAATTGCTACGTCTACTGCTAGGAAAGTTGGTTCACTGTTTCGTTCCAGAAAATTTTTCCGATGGAAATCCATTTTGCACATTTATATATCTGCCATTCGCCAATGATGGTATCTCTGGCCTGCTGCTCCTGATGTAGATTTCGAGATTCTTTACACAATTCAAGTGAGGCTATGTAATCTAATTAGCTCGGACCTGACATGTCGACCTCAGTCGCTTTCCTACTGGCGTAACGTGGCTTCCTTCTCTCTTTTTAGAAATGTTTTCATGGAAACTGTTCTGATGAATTTTTTCTTATTTCCTCGACGACATGAATTTAAGCGTGCCTCACTGTTTTACTGTAGACTAGTGAGATGCAACCCTCCCCCTACTACTATTCTAATAGTTTCTTTTATTCCTGCAATTTTTTTATTTCCTTCCACCTACGATCTTCAAGAATTTAAATACAACGCCGTATTCCTGAATGCTGTTCTTTTATTGCTCTTTCTCCTGAATCCGCCTCACTAAAGTCGTATCAGCCTCTTTCACTCCCTGCAATCACTTCCATCGTAGTGGTATTATCGCCTTGCTTTTTGTGAAATGATTTAAAAGATATATGCGATTATTACATTCATTTCATCTTTTGGTGTGCATATTAGTTGAAGTCATAGGGAAACCGTTTCAAACACAACTTTCTTTTTGTAACCGTTCTTTATAGAACAAGAAAACAATACATGAGTTATATATATATATATATATATATATATATATATATATATATATATATATATATATATATATATATATATATATATATATATATCACAGTGAACACTTTAAGTGCCATCTTTAATCTTTGACTCTATGAATGAATTAGTTATTTCCGGTCAATTTCTTTGTTTTAACCGCAATACTTTGAACGATATTATCATGGAATTTTGGAAATGGTCAGTTCAATAGCTAAGAATGTACAATATATAAGGAGAGAAACAGATCAATATAATAAAGAAGATCTGGTGTGTATTAATTTTTAAATTTCTAAGAAAAGGCATGAAACAAGAAAGATATTGAAATGCGAAATTCATATTTCAAAAGTTTAAATGAAAACCTCTGATTCAGCATTAACAAAAATGGCTTGACTACCGTTGCCCGTGCACACTTAAGAAATTAGTTTGTCAAGATGGCGTCGAAACTAGTCAAGAATTAGGAAGGCGGTATTTAGAGAGAGTATCAAAGGAACTGAAGATTAGGTAGAGGAAAAAAAGGCGAAGTAGTTTATTAAATACTCATACATAGGAATTCAAAATAGCTGAGAATTAGAAAGGCCGTAGTTAGAGAGTGAATCAAAGGAACAGAAGTATAGTTAGAGAAAAACAAAGAGGTCTTTGAAATACTTATATAGTGAACGGAAGACATCAATGAACAGAAATGTGATTTCTTCATGTGTATGTGTGAGAAAAAAGAGACAAGGTAGAAAGTGAGAGTAAAAGTGTAAGTTTTAAGTGGCTTGATGAGGAGGTCTGTAAATGTCAAGTAGTGAGGAAGATTGTAGAATGTCACATAGCTTTGGTGAGTAAGTAAGGAATCTCTTTGATGCCGCGCCGGGTGTTGTGATCTCATGTCGCATGTTTCCGTGTCTATCTCCTTACTGTTTTTGTCCATCTAGAGATTTTACTCAAATACACTTCAAAGGAATCTGAAAGCATGTTTTTTTTGTTTTTTGTTTGTTTTTTATTAACGGCAGAAACGCGCCCTGTTCGTGGTAAAATGTTAATAATTTATTTCCAAAGGAACAATTTATTAACCGGATAGATGTGCTGATCATCCGACTCAGAAACCTTTTTCTTTCTTTTTTTTTTTTGTCATTTGATGGTTGACAATCTTGGTGTTTATTTCCGTCTTCGCTACGCAAATGTTACTACTAAGAATACTCAGTAGCAACATTCGATGCTCACCTCAACCAAAACTCGATATTAATAACCCAAGGACTGTTGGCATGTAAAATCGAGGAAACAAACAACCGAAATTCGAACCTTTTTTTTCTCTCATCTCGATTTTATGCCTGTAAGCTTTACGTCATCTGGCAATTTCGATAGAATCGAATAAAGCGATAAAATACACTTAAATTCCAACCGATAAACGTTTTTTCCAGCAGTAATCTTAGTTTATCCGAATGTCTCTGCCGTGCGCAATTAATACAAGTTTTAATTACATGTCATTAATTAGAATTTCGTAAAGTATTTTTGTCAATCATTTCATATATAGTTATCACAATATGATTCAAGGAACGTTGTCTGCAGCAATAAAAAAAATTAGATTATCAAATGCAGCCATAAACATTGCAATATTTATAAACACCGATATATAACGGTCGCAATAAGATTCAAAGAATATGAATACTAAAATAGTCATACAAATAAAATTAATTAAAGTGTTGTGTTCTTATTAAATGTTTTTCGGGTTTATTTTTTATTAAATCAATCGATTAATGACCAAAAGTCATAATCTTCCCTTTTTATCACTTTTTTTTTCAATATCAATTACAATTTTGGAATATTTTAGTCGTTCGGTAATTGCTGTGTAGAAAGACTGACTAAACTTTACTAACATTTATTATTGAAACATGGACCCGTCCATCCGCTATGAGTAGAACATCTGCTACAGTGGCAAAAAGCGGGTCGCAAAGGCGATGCGCTTTCCGGCCCTACGCTTGTATTTGACTCATACAGGACAATGATATTGTGTAGAAAAACTCAATAATCGTCTAAACCTATTATTGAAACATAGTGTTGTTTTAAATCCTGTGTGGGGATGACAGCAAAATACCCCCCCCGTTTATAGGTTAAAGCACACAAATGATTCATAGGAGTTTTTCCTAACCAATAAATTAGTCTGGTTTTCGGTTTGACCTGACGCAATCCTGGTCTGTCTTGTCATGAAATCAGAAAGCTCGGTTCGCTTGACCGAACCAGCTTTTGTTTGTCGACGCAAACACTTCGTTTCCGAACGTTTTGCCATAGTACTGTTGTTTTCTCATATTAAAGTTAATTTACTTTGCATATATTGTTACCTAGTCCAGAGGAAATTTTCATCAAATTTAATGGAGGTAATTTTTTGTTAAATTTAATGGAGGTAATTTCGAAATTAGACCTGTCAGAAACTTACCTACAAGTACTAGTGGACGAAGACTGCTCAAAATTATTAACAATCAATACTCATAGATGGTTATAAAATTCGACTAACTTCCTTTAGGTATAAAGTTAGCACCAAGCATATTCCAACAGATTATGGACACCATGCTTGCCGGTTTGGATGGTGCACAAGCATATTTGCAGGATGTACTTATTAAATTAAGACCCAAAAGCAACATGCGAAAGGTGTAAAAATGTATTTTAGAGAATCAAAGAATACGGTTTTACGATCAGTGAAGGAAAATGCGAATTGTTTATGTCCAGACTTAAATGTCTCGATGAAAAAGGTAGAAACCGGATTCTTCAAGGGCGACCGCAATAAAAGACATGATCAGAAAAATGTAACAAAGTTACAAGCATTTTTAGGGTTTGCTAATTACTATCATATATATATATATATATATATATATATATATATATATATATATATATATGAAGAAATATAGTCTTAAGATGTGCTATATTTATGGGATAAAGAGCTCAATATCAGAGATAGAGACAAAACTATTAAATAAGCTATATAAACAAATTTTTACTACGTTAATAAAAACACCGATCAAAATAAAAATATATATATAAATAAATAAATAAATATATAAGATAAGAAATAAAAATAAAAAATAAAAATAAATAAAAACAAGTAAAATAATTTAAACCAAATAAATAAATAAACAAATAAACCAATTCCGGTAAAATAACCGCCAAAATAGACTACCCACAATGCACCACTGACCCATATATATAAATAGCCGAGAAAAATAACACCACTCGTGGCCTGACGATTGCATCTAGCATGAAACAGACTGTCGCCTCTAAGTGTTGACTTCTATGTTCACTTATATATATATATATATATATATATATATATATATATATATATATATATATATATCGTGCACGAATTAAGAGCACCCTTGAATAGCATGCTAAAGAAAGATGTGAAACGGAATTGGACAGAAAAATGTCAAATTGCCTTCGAAAAGATCAAGAAAGTCTTAACATCGAATTTGTTGTCACTAGCTCATTTTGACCCTAAATTAAAGATTGTGGTTGCATCAGATGCAAGTGATTAGGGTATCGGAGCACTGATACTACACAAATATGAGGACGGAACAACTAAACCAATAGCTCATGTTTCAAGATCATTGATTGAACGTGAAAAAAGCTACAGTCAGATAGAAAAGGAAGCATTGGCAATCATATTTGCTCTGAAAAAGTTTTACAAATTCATACATGGTAGGGAATTCATATTACAGACAGATCATCATCCATTATTGTCCATATATGGATCAAAAAAGGGTGTTCCCACACATACAGAAAATAGACTGCAGCGATGGGTGACTATCCAATTAAACTATAATTATACAATGGAATTTCTACCATTAAAAAAAATTAAGTCATGCAGATGGATTGTCTCAACTAATACCAAGATTCTGCGATAAAGGCCGAAAATGAAAGTAATAATGTATTATACAATACTGTAAGAGAAATTCCCTTAACATTGGAGGAAATAAGAATTAAGTCGGAAAAAATGACTTCATAATGAAAATGACGAACAACTTAAAATTTAAGGTTAAAATATTATTGGGAATAATGCATTTTCATTATATAATGATGTACTTATGTACGCAGAAAGAAATGTGATATCAGCATTGTTGCGAAAACGTATTCAAAAAGAATTTCACATAGGACATCCAGCTATTTCGAAAATGAAATCTTTAATGAAGTGGTATACTTATTGGCCAAAACTAGATCAAGATATCGAAAATTTAGTGAAATCACGCAGAAGTTGTGCTCTGGCAGCGTAGTCACCTCCTATCAAAATTCAACCGTGACCGAAAACCGATATGCCATAGTCCAGAATGTATATAGACTTCGCAGGATCGTTAAACAGAGCATACTATCTAGTGGTAGTTAATAGTTACACTAAATGACCAGAAATATTAAAATGTAGAAGACCGCGGTAACGATAAATTTCATACACGAGATTTTTGCAATGTTGGGTGTTCCTGACACTATCGTTTCAGATAACGGGACTCAATTCACGTCTAGCGAATTTAAGGGTTTTTGGGTTTTTTTATCATTAACAATAGAACATATTACAACTCACCTTTATTACTCAAGATCAAACGGACAAGGGCAATGGTTTGTCTATAGTTTCAAATGGGCATTTAAAAATTTGGAGGGTGGGAGGTCAGCTAAAGAAATGCTACAACAATTTTTGAGAGTTTACAGAATAATACCAAACCCAAACACAGTGTCTGGAATGTCGCCGGCAGAGTTGATGTTCGTCAGGGAGATTAAGTCCATATTTAACAAATTACTACCAGAACGGAAGACGCGAACGTCAAGTAATCAAAATAATATAAATAAATATTTAAGCTAGTGATATACTGTTTTATAAAATGTACCAACGTGGAAAAGATTTCTGGGAAGATGGCTTTATAAAAACAAAAACGGATTGGCAAAATGACATACATGGTATAGGGACAAAGGCGGAAACAATAGCGGAACGTTAATCAGTTAAAAGGGAGATTCACTGATTTAATAATTCCACGAAATGATATACCGTTGGAAATATTGTATGACATGTTTGACGTACCCACGGCACCAGAAATTATTGAACCAAGAAGGTAAAATAAACGAAAAAAAACAGCAACGGAACATTTGAATATTGAAAGGAAGCTGAAGAAATATAGACTCCAGAGGAAGTCATCTCAAAGGTGAAGTGTTATATAGGAATAAAGTGTCACTGCCGACACTTGAGTTTGAACATAGATCGCCAGTGAGCAAACACATGCGATCCCATCATTGAAGTAAGTAGACCACGTGACCATAGAGGAAACGCATATATGCAGGAAGTAGCTGACATCTAAGCGATCGTATTTCGATTCTCTATTACTATACGGATCGCTATTTATTTCTCCTCTGTCCTCTATTGCTATAGGGACCACTATTCTATATTCTCTTACCTACACTATTCTCTATTCGGATCAGTATGGTGATTACTATTCCAGCGAGTATTATCGAGCAAGTACTATTATTGCGAGATTATTCGAAGGCGTCTGACACAAGTATTGTTCAAAAGTGTCAATAAGAAATGAAAAAAAAAAATCACTAAAGAGCGAAAAGAATAAAAGAATAAAAGGCTAATAGTAGATAGCGATTGACATAGCATTTTAATTTTTGAACATCAAATTTAGCTGGAAAGGTTTCAAGTAGTGTTCGTTGATATCACATGAATATTAAAAAGACAATTTTAAAAGTCCCTAAATAGAACATTCGTTGATCTTTAAGTAAACTTTTATATATATATATATATATATATATATATATATATATATATATATATATATATATAAATCATTTCAGCCGAAATAAATACACTAAGATACAAGATGTTACTTAATGTGGAAAGACAAGACATGAAAGAGAAACATCCCTAAAGAGCAAGAAGAAGAATAGACTAATATTAGATAGCGATTGAAATTGCATTTAAATTTTTGAAAATCAGATTTAGCTGGAAAAAGTTCCACAAACGAGACGTGCGAGTAAAACTGCTAGCATACTGCTAGACGTGCGAGAAAAGAAGCTGTTACATGTAGCCATTTCTTCTGTAAAATGATAAGACCTTTCCGCCAATCGATTATTGTGCTTAACGCCATAAAGTCTGAATACCATAGCGAAGAATTCATCAGGACAATTACTATGAAAAAATTTATAGATCCTAGTGACATTATCGCCTTGCTTAGGGCGAAAGGATTAATAGGATATATGTGGATATTACATTTATTTCATCTTCAGGTGTATGTATTAGTTGATATGTCTGTAAGTGAAACCGTTTCAAACACGCAATGAAAACTTTCTTTATGAAAGCCACTTTTGAAGAAAAATGAATACAGGAGTTAGTAAAAAAACTTTAGTTATGATCTTATTTCCTGCAGCGTTAATATAAATCATTTTTTCACATTACGTCGAATAAGTTGAGTTGACCTGAAAGATATTACTGAATAATTTTAAGTAAGTCAGAATAATTTATTAGATTATATTTTCTGAAAAATGTAGCAAATTATTTAAATGAATGTAAAATAGTATATTTGCTGAATTATTATTATTATTATTAGAAACATGAGGAAATTATTGAAACGTTTCTCTCATGGTAGCTCATGTCTATAGTAGGAAATTCAAGTCAACTTGATAATGATACAAAGAACTTAGGAAATAGATGTCTTACTGAACATGTTGTTTATAAAGAAATTTTAGAGTTCAGTCGAAATTCTATTACATCTTATTTCCCTATGTCCTTACGGTGCACCAAATTTCAATGATGTCAGATATACTGCAGTAGTCCAATGCAAATTACAAAGAAATACAATATGTCAACTGAGAATTTAATTCTTATTATCTATGACGGTATGAATAACTGGCTAATGTTCACGACAAACATCACTTTGAGAGTTATCCTGTTAATGCTGAAGGCAGTTCCATAATGCCTCAGAGCATTTATATTATGCCTTTATAAATGATCACTGAACTGTTGATATTTACAACCGCTAAAACGTTACGTTCCATTGCTTTCTTTCAAGTTACATATATTTCATGTCTTCTCGTTAATCATCAGCGATACGGATTTTTTCAAAGCAGTACACACACACACACACACACACACACACACACACACACACACACACATATATATATATATATATATATATACTTAAATTTTCTCGCCGTTTTATGCAACTCAGAGGATCATGCACGTGAAAATCGTCAGCTACATATTTGAGACTAACTGTTTTAATATTTCAACATTTATAGTCTACTGTTAAGATAGCTGAGCAGTCCATTTGCTTACGAGAAAAATAAATTGGGAGACAGTTAATTTTATACAAAACGAACATATTACAATATATATATATATATATATATATATATATATATATATATATAGAGAGAGAGAGAGAGAGAGAGAGAGCGATGGGTAAATTTTCGCCATTAAATATTTTTCATTTAGCACCTGCGTGTTGTTTGTTTTTGAACACCATGACGCAATTCACTCCGCCAGAAATTTCGAAACGGCATGCTGCACTGATTGGCATCCGCAACAGAAGCTCCGCTTCGAACATTTCAGAGTGTTTGGGTGCCAATCTGAGCAAAGTGCAATGGATTCACCCTTTACAAGGACCGGGAGCCACTCGAAGTAGAAAGTCACGTTAGGTGAGGGAGTTAACCATCAACCCTAAACTTGAATATGTTAAGATTGTAGTTATCGAGGAAACATCCTATTGGTAGACGGTTCCACAGGGCAGTGGCTCATGGAAATAATTTATATGACTGGAGCTTATTCCTCACCGATGGAATATGGATGGAATGCTGGTGATTTGCTACTATGTAAGTGGTATGGCGTCTTCTTGCTATAAATGTTTGACTTGGCGGGAGCAGAGGATGTAGTTCGTCCGAGCACTTTCCATGGAATTAACGGTAGAACCACAAGAAGCTTGTCACTTCCCGCCTTGGGAGAAGGGTTGAAAGGTGGAGAATAATTCGTCACCCACAAGGGCTCAGAGACGATTTTAAACTCTCGTGAAGACTGAAAATAATATCTTGGCAGCTCCTCCCCAGATATGACAACAGCACTCTATTTTGGGCCTGATCTGGCTCTTGTAAAGATAGATGATAGCAGAAGGAATCAGGTATTTACTCGAGTGGTAAAGGTAGCCGACCGTTTTGTCTGCATCCTTAGCAACGGATCGTATATACCAGTTTCATTTGAGGTCGGGTGTGAGTTTGTGATCCAACAGTCTTTCAAGGCATGGTGCTTCCACAAGAGGAATTCTGTTTATCTTGATTGGTGGTACTTCCGTGCCGATTGTTGATGATGGGACGTAACTAGATTGGTCGTCCAGGCATTGAATGTAATCAGCCAGTTTTTACCCGATTTGGTAGTTTGCACAAGATCGGAAGAGAGGTAGGTTGCCAATCTCTTTCCATCAAGACTTAGAGGTGCGCTCGTATATAATCATGTCGTCGGCATAGATGTTTAAAATGATCTGAGTATATTCTTTGGCAGATCATTTACATTAATCAAAAAGAGGATTAGTCTAAGGAGTGATCCCTGTGGGACATTTGCGTTAAACGCTCTGGCACCGGAGGACTGGCCATTGATAACTACCTTCAGGACCTCCTGTTAGGAAGTATTTTATGATGGAGAGCTTGTGTAGTAAACCTTTATGCCAAAACTTATCGAAAATCTTTAAGTTATCTAGTGTTATGGTTCTCGAAGTGTGTTTGTCGTCAAGAGACTCACTGATAAGACATCTGCAGTGGATCGGACTGATGGAAACCCATACTGCTCTTAGCTGAAAAGGTTGTTCTTTTCTAGGTGCTTGACGGCCTTCTTATTGATTATGGCCTCAAAAAGCTTACTGTTGATACTGAGGAGACTGACGGGTCTGTACTGGGAAAGGGAAGATCAGGCCCTGAATTCTTGAAAACCGGAAACTTGACACTTTCCACAAGCTTGGGAAGGATTTCTCTTTCAAGTAGCAGTTAAATAATTTTGTTAGCAGCTAATTCAAGATTAATAATCTTAAGGACAAACACTGGAATTTTCTCTGGGCCAGTGACTTTCTTAGGGTCGATGCCTGTGATATGTTTAGAAACGTCTTGAGCTGTGATGACAATATTACTGAAAGTGTGCTTAGTAAGACTTGAGAACTTGGTAGCGCAATGGTTTTTGTCATCTAATGTTGAGTTAGAGGCAAAGATAGAGGAGGATATGACATCGGGGTCATTTATAATTGTGGGCACAGCCGCTTTACCTCTGTTCATGATCTCGTTGGTGATCTTCCAGAATTCACAGGATCCAATTCGTTTCTTTTCAACCTTGGTTTGGACTGCTCGTGCAACCTGCACTTGGCGTTTGCTAGAACATTTTTGCAATGATTCGAGCAGTTCTGAATGGCGTAAGGGCCGAACTACCTCGCACCTTATGATAGATACTGAAGTAGTGGTTTCGGTGGGTTATCACCGCAGCGAATTCAGGGATGAATCAGAGTTGGCTGTTTGTTTTTTGCTGGGAATTTTTGTGTGGGTATTCCATTCCAGAAAGGATCCAATCTGTGACGAGTTCAGCGGCTTTGGATGCAGTATGCTTGAAGAAGGTTTGGGGGGGAGCTTCGATTATGTAGGATCGAAAGTTATTCCAGTGTGCCTTTGCATAACGAAAAATGTTTCTATGGAACGATAAATCACAGGATGCCTTAGGTTTGGCATCGATCTGGACACAGATAATGGAATGGTCTGATGCGCCTAGTGGCAGTAGAATTTTTACTAAGCATTTATCAGGGATGAAGGTTAGGAAGAGGTCGAGGAGATTCGCCTGAGGACCCGTTGTGTTCGAGAGACGGGTAGTTTCTCCGATTATCTAGGTTAGCTATGAAGAAGTCTCTGCAATATCTGCCCTCGGAATAACTTTTGTTGGAGTGGACTAGCCATTCTTTATAGTGTATATTCAAGTCAATGCAGGTATGAAAACTGGCCGAGGAGAATTGAATGAGGATGTTATCAATTTTCTCTGATATACGGTCGAAGATGACCCTTCCGTCGTTCTGAGGGCGATAGAGAGCAAAGGCTAATGTGTAACTATGGATAAGTGCTACGCGAAAGCACATATATGAGAAATTCGATTCCCTTTTTTTAGTGTTTCTACCACAGGGAAACTCGTCCTGGTGTAGGCCCATAGTCCGTGGCCGTGGCGTTTTAGTTGGGCGTGTTTAGCTATAAGTGGGGAATAGTCCGGGACTGTGAACTCCGCTAGTGCGCTTGAAGCGTTGATACCAGTTTCAGAAAGTAAAAGGAGATCAGATTGAATCGGAATAAGATTGTGTTCCACTTCCGGAAAGTTGGAACGTAGACTCCTCACGTTGGTGTAGGAGATGATATGCGTGAGGTTTACTTTGTTTTTGTTTTTAGATTGGATTTGCTAGATTTGTTCATTTGCATTTTGACTGGTCTCATGTGTGTATTAGTTGTTTGAAGACTAGTTATATGTGAGACAGAGACACGCCAGAGTTGCAAGTATAAACGCACTGGGGAGAATCGTTCAGAAATACAGCCGTAGCAGTACTCTTTATCATTGCATCGAGAGGCCCCATTGGAGACTACTAGAGACCATTCACAAAATGACAGTAGAATAGCTCCGGAATTGTATATTTACTGACAGGACAACTTCCTTCGAAGTTACTCGAAGGTTCGGATCCCTGACTAAGAGACATTCAAACCAAGGAAAAAAATATGCGCAATGCTCCAAATGGATAGTGATCATAGAGATGGCGACGTTATACCTCCATTCAACTTCCCACAGGGCCTCAGACTCAACACGGATAACTATATCAAGTGCCTTGAGGAGGGAGTGCTGCCCTAGGTCAAGAGGGTGGTTGTAGGAAGATCCTATATCTGGTAACAGGACATTGCACCATGCCACACAAGCAGGAGGAACCAGTCATGACTATCAGGCAATTTCTGCGACCACATCATCCCTTACTTCTGGCCACCTAACTCCCCAGAATTCAACCCCTTTGATTATTATGTGTGAGACGCAGTTGAACGAGAGACCAACAAAACTCCTTGTAAAACCAAAGATGAACTGAAAGCAAGGATTATGGTAGCATTCGCCAACCTAATCAATGAGACCGTCCAGAATAGGTGCATGATATCTCAAAGTCGTCTGGAGGCCGTGGTTGAAGCCAATGGCGATTTTCTTGGATAAATGTACTCTTTAGTATTTCAAGATATTTTCGTTTAATGTTAGTATATACATAGGTTAAAATGAAATGTCAGTATTATTTTAGTTTTTGCGTCATTTAGACGACAATTTACTCATCGCGCACATATATATTCTATTTTTTTCATTATTTTAATCAAACCTGTTTTATGGTTTTACAAATTTCAGTAAAACAACTTTCATAATTAGATAATAGACGGTCATTAGTTTTAAATCAATTGTCATTTTAGTGATTAGCATGTTTAAGAATTGTTAACAATTGTTTTTCATACACGACCATGCACTTGAGGTTTTGATGTTGAGAATTTAAATAATTTAAAACAGCAGAGCGTGATCATTTTCAGTAAAAATTACAAATGGTATCACCTATAAACCTGCGATAGCCTATAAGCAATCGAACATACTTATCTAACCAAACTTTTTCATGACACCCTATGAATAAAATTGCGAAAACAGACCAAAAGGAGGTCCCATTCTCACTCCATCAATTTGTTCATAATATTCTACATTTCAATAAATACAATTTTAAAATCAGCGACATGTGGTAGGACTGACAGATGCACTTGTTAGGATCAAAATTAAATATATAAACAGATATGTTCAATGCTGCTGAATACTAATAATGGCCATTCTATTGAGAGAAGACAAGGTCAGAGTTTTTCCAAATTGGCACATACTGTAGCGGTGATGAGTATCAAGCGGAAGTGTTCCGAGAAGGGAAACATTATCAAACGCTGACAAAACATTGGGGGCGACTGTAACAAATACTGTAGATAGCTATAAATAAAGCGGAAATAAAAGAATCCATCACAGCACGTAGTAGTTTGATATGTGATTTGTTTTTACATAGGGCTGCTTAACTGTAGGTCACACGGGGATCTCCGGAAAACCAGTGGTCGACGCCGAAACTGTCTTCAGCGCAATAGTCGGAAATGGACCTTGGTATAAACAAAAGAATTTCAGCCATTCGGAAGAGCATCGATTTCTCTTGAACAAAGAGAACAGCAGATAAAATATGCTGAGCTATTTGGGGTAATCAGGATGAACTGTGAGAAAACAACAAGTCAGCGTGTAAAGTTTTGTTAAGTTCTACTTCGAAACCCCAGGTCCTATTATTCAGGTGAAAGGTACTTTCTCATGTACTATCTGATTATAGACCACGTACATCCATTCAGAGCAACAGTATACGCCGATGGAACAAGTAGAATTCTGAAGGAAAATCAGTGCTACAATATGAGGGAAAGGTTTCACAAATATGAAGAAGACTAGCAAACACACAGATCTAAATACCCTTGAGCACTAGACCAACAAGTTCGTCCTGCTGAAAACCCAATGTATATATATATATATATATATATATATATATATATATATATATATATATATATATATATATATATATATATATATATATATATATATAATATGGAGAAAACAACTGAAAAGTTGCAAATTAAAAGAAAGAAAAATTGAAATTTTTTTTTGTGAAAGTATTTACTTATATTTTTATATATATATATATATTTGATATTTCAGATCGCCCCGATCTTTCGTCAGAAATTAATTAAATAACTGTATTTAGAAGTTTGTTTTCAAGTAGCGTCCGTCGCGAGACGCGGACGTCACGTGATGTGGAATGCAACTGTGTTTGAATATTTCTAACGTAAATCTAACGATAATATTTTAGATGTTGTTTAAAAAGGTTTTTTTTAACTATATCTAAAGAAATCTTTTAACTATTGAAATATTTATACAGATTTAAAATTCCCAAGTCTTTGTTTAACCCTAGTTCATATGTGTCTAATTTTAAAATCCAGTATTTCTCTTTTTTTCTGCGTGTGTATGTGGAACTAAAATCGGAATCTATCAATAAACATTTACAGTTGTCTAATGAGTGTCTTGATTGATTAAAGTGTTCAGCTATGGTGGAATAATGATTGTTTTGACGTATGGATAGTTTATGATTGTTGAAACGAAATCTAAAATTAATTATAGATTCGACAATATATCCAATATTGGGACATATTGTGTAGAATAAATAGTAGATTATGTTATGGCTATCACAGGTCAGGCGAGGTGGATGTATTTTGATATTGGTGTTGGGTACAGAAAATACACTATCGGTCATTAAGTGTTTGCAAACTAGACAACGAGTTTTATTACATTTGTAATTTCCAGATTGGTTTGTATTATTTAGATATTTGGTAGAGGTGAGGATAGCTGATAGGTTAGGTGTTTGTTTCTTTGCATTAATAGGTGGTTTAGCGAAAGTGTCTTTGATCTTTTTGTTTAACTGGAGGTTCTTGTAATCATTCTTTAAATTGTGAATAAGTGTGTGGGAATACTGATTGTGGTTAAAAACCATGGGAATCCGATTGTTGTTTTTACTTTTCTTGTATGTGAGAAGTGTGTTACGATTTATATGGATAGTTTTCTTTAGTACTTTTATTATATTTATTGGGTATTTACATTTTAGGAATTGTTTTGTTATGTTATTAATGTTGTGTAGAAAATCTAGATGGTCTGAGCATATGCGTTTGATTCTTAGAAATGAGCTGTATACAATAGATTTTTTTTAATTTAAGAGGATGACAGCTGTTGAAGTGTAGGAATTTATGCTGGTTTGTGGGTTTGTTGTATAGACTGGTAGAAAGTGTATATTTGTTTAATTTTATCATAACGTCTAAGAAAGGGACGGATGTGTATGAATGCTCCATGGTAAATTTAATTGTATCGTGGAAGTTGTTGCAGAAAGTAAAAAAAAATTTAATTTTTCTGATCCATGAGTCCATAATAAGAAAATGTCATCAATATATCTAAAATAATGTAATGGTTTAAATTCTGAATTGTCTAGTATCTTCCTTTCTAGAATGTGCATGAAGATATTAGCATAACTAGGTGTCATTTTCGTGCCCATTGCTGTGCCACTAATCTGTAAATAGTGTTTGTTGTTGAATTTAAAATTATTATGTGTTAGAATGAAATTTATTAATTGACATATATCTGTAATTTGGTTGTTGCGTAATTTTTTACTAAGGAACTCATGGCAAGCTGATACTCCTTCAGTATGTGGAATGTTCGTGTAAAGAGACGAAACATCCATCGTTACTAGGATTGTATCCTGGTGGACTGAGGTAATGTTTTGTAATTTGTTGAGAAAGTCAGTAGTATCTCTAATATAACTAGGCATGTCAGGCAGTAAAGGTTTTAGGATGTTGTTTATGTACCCAGATATAAGTTCTGTGAGGGTACCTATGCCTGATATTATGGGTCTACCAGGTGATATGATTTTAAGGGATTTTGAAATTTCATAGATGTTCTCTTCATTATTTGATTGTGTAATTTGATGTTGGTTGGATGAAAAGGTGTTAGAGTGTTTTGCTGAAAGGATTTGGGGGGGTATGTAGTTTTGGGATAGTGTAGAATGTTGCTGTTTTAGGCTTCTCAGGAATAAGAGATTTTATGGTATTTCTTATGTTGTGGTTCAGGTTCTGGGTGATAGATGATAATTCTGTTTTGAATGTGTTAGTTGGGTCTAGAGGTAAGGGTACATAGAATCTGTTATTTTGAAGTTGTGATTCTGCTTCTTTTATATAGTTTTTAGTGTCTAAGATGGTTATAGCTCCGCCCTTGTAAGCTGGTACGATAATTATGTCTTGGTTGTTTTTAAGAGTATAGAAGGCTTAGTGTTCTATTTTGGATAAGTTGTATTTTTTTTATCTGGTGTCCTTTGTTTTTTAAGAAGTTATCCATGTGTTGTCTGACTTTGATGGCATATTGGTCCAAGTGTTGATTACGCCCGATTGGTGGAGTCCATAGAGTGTTATTCTTCGTAGGAGGAAGTTTGGAGCATGATTGTTTAGCGATGTTGTCTGTAATAGAAGTAGATTTGTTGTCTGAGAAATATTCTTTTAGTCTCAGTCTACGAATGTATTTTTCCATATCATAGCAGAGGTTTAGAGGTTTTAGTGGTTGTGAGCAGCTGAATGATAATCCTTTATTTAATTTATAATTAATATATACAACAGAACCTCCACGCAATTAAGAAATCTTGCGCACAACACTGCTTACATTAAGAAATCTTTTTACTTGAACTTATAAAAGAAATCAGTTATTCGCTCTACCTAACAATTTTCTCCTTCTCAATACTTTCAGAGGTTTTAGTGGTTGTGAGGGGCAGAATGATAATCCTTTATTTAATAAAGAGGTTTCTTCTTCGGTGAGAGTATATTTGGATAGGTTGGCGATGTGGTTGTCAGCAGACGTGGTATGGGTGTAGTGGGCATAATGAGATCTTCGTGGAGTCTGTTGTATTAAATAGTTATTCAGGTATGGTATGTGTTGTAAAATTGGGTCCTCAGCAATTAGTTTATTGAGTTTTTGGTTTTTCAAAAATATACACTCTGTCAGTTTTTTTTGGTACAGGAAATTGAGTGTTTTTTTTTAATTGAAAGTATTGAGCAGGAGAAAGTGTTAGGTACTACTAATACTTTCAATTAAAAAAAACAGAGTGGTAATGGACCGTGTGTGCTGTATCACTATGGATAGGAAATAAGTGTGGATCATTGTATGTTTAGATAGCAAGGACGTGGCTCAGTTATGGAATTGGTTGACTCTGGGGTGTGGAGTTTTTATCATGTATTTTGAGATTTTTAGACCAGTGTATTTTTTCTGTGAATTGTATGTAAATTTCGTAATATTCATGAATGATTTTTCTTAATGATTAGGTAACGCATGTAAAATAATAGTTTAGAAGACTATTATTTTTAGTGATATCTCTGCTCTGACTTCGTCATGTTGACCTTAGAGATCAGATACAAGGCACAATAAAGAAGTCGATTTTGATTGGCTGAATGAGCGTGGGAACGACCGAGATATAGAAAGGTTTTTCGGAGAGTCGATTCTTAACCATCAGTGTAGACGTATTTCTTTCGTGTTCGGGAAGGTCTCCCTAATTGAGGGGAGAGCATACCCTCTGGATAGGATGTATACGTCGACGTTAATAAAATAAAATAAATTTAATTAATAAAGTCGTTGTGTTGAAGTTTTCTCCATCTTGACTCAAAACAACTAACATTCACCGGGAGAAGACAAGATACAGAAGAATGCAAATCTATTATCGAATGGAGACCGTTATCAAGATTCCCCAGCACGAGGTGGCTATACAACATTGTTTTAAATTGGCAACGTTGACCTCCCAGCATGAGGAGGGGAAACTGGAACACAGATAAACAAGACAGATAGCTGGGTTTGGTGGATTTTACGATATATCAGACATTGGTGAGTTTTTTTGTCGAAATCTATTTTATCACATTTGAATCTATATGTCTATATTGAATTGGTTCATATTTCAAACAACAGGTAAATATTTTCCCTGTTTATATTTGAGTATTTAGATAAAAAGTTGCCAGTTTTGTACTTGAGTCTTTAAGTAAAAGTTGGTTGATTCGATACTTTAATCTATAGTTAAACATTGATCATTTTATTTTTAATCTATACAAAAATGTTTATCAGGTTTATACTTGAATCCGTTCGTTGTGTTTATACTTGAGTCTATAGGTAAACTCTGACTGTGTTTATACGTGAGTCTATAGGTGAACAGTGGACGCTGAATCTATACGTTAATGTTGGTCGGAGTTAGTCTTTAGGAAAACACTGTCTGTGTTTATATTCGAATCTATAGGTAACACTTATCGAACATATATTTCAGTCTGTACGTAAGCATTTGACCGGTTTATACGTGAAGTAACCCTTTTAACATTGGTCCGTTAGTCAGCAAAGGGGGTGGTCATTTTAGTGAAGCCTTATACCTGTGCAGAGAAGACAATGTATTCTAGGTGTCGGCAACATGTCAGAAAGCGAAAAAAGTGCGTTTTTAACAAATCTTCTAAATGAATTATGGATTTCAAATGTTATTTGTTTCAATAAAGTTTCTGTTGATGAGTTTATAACCGTATTTAGACTTTCTTCTTTTTTTGCTTCAGTATTCCCTAGCTCAAAATGTTTTACCGCTAGAAGTGCCTTTGATAGTCATATAAAAGCATCTCTGATGGGAATTAATTCGTCTAAATATCATTTGAAGTCGATTTTACGATACAACACAGGATTATAGACTATTTTGGAACATTACAGGACGATAGCTTTAATATTGATTCCATTAAGATCACTTGTGGGCATGTACTTTTACGACGCAAGGGTATAGATTATCACGTTAGGTTTTGGCGTTAATTCCGTTAGAAATATTTGTGATCAAACATTTATTGATTACCAAATTAGCAAGATTAATTCCTTAAGGTTTTCTCAATTCGCAATCTTCCTATCTCCAACCGTCAATACTGGTAATAGATATGTTATTGATTACTATATGCATATATATATATATATATATATATATATATATATATATATATATATATATATATATATATATATATATATATATATGTTAATCGATAACCAAAGTACTTTTCTTATAATCATTTCACCATTTGCAAGGCAATAAAGCCACTAAGACGCAAGGGTTTACTAAGTCTAAAAGAATATGTGAAAAAGAGAAAGATTATTTAGAAGAGAAAACGATAAAAGAATATGAATTAAGAAAACAAGATAACGTTTGATATTGCATTTAGTTTTTAAAGATGAAAGTATACGGTTTCATGTGGCCTTTTCAACTGTAAAATGACGAAATCTAGTAGTACGCTTAAATTCATAAATTCTACGTTACCAAAGAGGAAAGCTCATTATAGCAATTACAATGACAATATTTATAGAAAAGGCAAACTACATTACGGGGGTGGGAAAATGACTAAAACCGAGATGCGAAGTTATGAATTATTAAATTGCAGATTCATCTTTGTATTTTAACAGAAGCACCAGACTAGATGTGCCAGCAATATTCTTTTTCTGTTCATCGATCGTGCCAGTGATAAAATGGACAGTTGCTGAGGGCCCTAAGCCTTCCCTCAATTTATTAGAGCGAAAATAATGTAATCAAAAATATCTTGGATATGGATTCGTTTCCGTGAACCCATCCTTTCTTTCCGGATTGATAACCGAAATTTTTTTACTCTATTTCCTTAATATACTTACAATAAAAAAAAACCCAGAACTGGAAAACTGACTCATAGTTTGCTCCTTCTCGCTCAGCCAAATGGGAGTGGAAGAACTGGCTTGTAGCATTCATTACCTCCAAAACTATATTAGTTGCTCATACAGCAAACCCTAACTTTTCATGATACTGATTTGCTTAGATGTGGTGTAAGGACCAAAAGTATGGGGCGCCCAGTAAGGACCGAACTCACTACTCAGTCGTAATTGTTCGCGCTAGACAAACTTACTAAACATTACACCACATGAAGTTACCCAGACAATGAGTTTTCATGATGTTGTGCTCTTAATGTGGATTTTTTTAAAACATTTACTGAGACTCAAGCTCACTCCAGATCGCAAATAGAACTCATAAACGGAATGGAAACTACCAAACTTCCTACAGAAGGTAGCGAAGGAAAGTGAGAAGAAAGGGTTAAGTATAAGCTACAAGAAGAATGAGTGCATGGTTATTAGCAACAGGATGAGACCAAAATGCAAATTACAGCTTGGGGATACTAAAATCAAGCAGTTACAGAAATTTAAATATCTGGGAAGTGTTCTAACAGAGGTCAGAAAGAACGAAACTGAGATCCGATGATGTATTGAAATGGACAAAGATGCATTGCAAAATCTAAGCAGAGTATTAACTGACAGGACACAAAGAAAATACTACTGAAATTTTACATGATATCTGACCTCCTATATGGCAACGAATGCTGGACAATCTCCTCAAAGATAAAGAAGAGACTGGAAGCAATAGTAATGTGTTTCTACAGAAAGATTATGAGGATACCATGGACCAAACATGTGAGCAATACCGAGGTTTTGGAGAGAATGGAAACAAAAAGGAAACTTATACTTAACATCTAGAAGATGTAATTGATATTTTGGGGGAGGGCTTGGAAAATTTGATATGCACGGGCAGATTGAGAGAAAGAGGTGCAGAGGAAGGCAGCGCGCATCATACTTTATGAGGTTGAGCAAATGGATGGCAAAACAGAGTTTGGGAGAAATAACAAAAAGACAAAACCTATTAAGAGCTTCAAAGTACAGGAGGAGGTGGGTGAGTATGACTGCTTACGTCATGAATGTACACGGCAGAGAAAGGAAGAAGATATACGATCCAATCCTAATGATAGTGGAAAAATGGTCGGTACTCTTTACCGCTCCAGAAAGTACGTGGTTTCTCCTGCCATACTCTATCTTTCCAAGAGCCAGATCACATCAAGACTATTGTTGCCACATGTGATCTAGAACTGCCCAATCCTCTCTTTCCAGCTTGTAAGTATTCAAATGCGTTTTCGCTTCCTTCCACTCTACAACCCCTTTTCTCCCAGACGAAATGTTGCTAGCCTTTCGATATTTTAATGATATTTTCATGGCAGATCTTCGTTGGAAATACAATCCTTGGATCCATCATCCCAGACGTTCACAACTAGCATTCGCAGTGCCACGTACACTGAATCGACTAATTACTCATTCCCCTTCATACACCACTGGTGAGTAGAAAGTTCTACTTAGACAGCTTATTTCTCGAACTGTTGCATTATGGAACGGACTCACGGGAGGATGCATCCTCGATCACTATTATGTTAAACCCTTCTAGTCGAGAGCTATTATCTATCCTACATATCCTCATAATATGCATCTCTTGCTCCAGTCATGTACGCCCTTAAAACAACCACATTTAGTAACCCACTGCCTTTTGGGGGCTTCGTGTTGGGTGAACAGTAGCAAACAGATCTCCGTAGTTTGTTTACATGTATCTTGCGCGCAATTATTATTTTCGTTTAAAATCACCATTCTTTATGATCCCTTCAAACAAAGTCACTCTTAAAAGACATTAGGGAACCCAACTATGTAATATTTCGAATAGGTCACAGTTCGCGTGTTAGAAAAAGAAAAAAGAGATATGAGCAACGTACCGTGCTCCGCTTATTTAATTACGCTTTAATTACGATATCAATTACAATTGCGACGAAAAGCTAAATTAAAGTTAAACCTTTAATAATGAATTGTTTTTTCAAAACTTTCACTCTATTCTATATTTAAATTTAACTTAAAATGAGTTATTTATTTAATTTTTACTTCAGTAGTTCATGTTGTTTATGATTTGCCGAGATCGAAAAATGGACGGACTGGCACACGTACACCGAGCTTTGTTTACATAGATTATTTATTCAAAATGTGATCACCTTCATTTGCAAAGATTACAGTCCAGCGGGAAGACACATTGACGATTTTATGTTCAAAAAGGAAAAACCTTTTTCAATGTCTTCTCTGTGTCTTTATGTCTATTCACTAATTTGTTTTTACGTTGATGCGACAACACGTGATCATGAACGAGAGACGGTGGGAATTTTAAATAATGTGATTTTGGTTTATAACTCAAAATTTTAAAAAAATTGATTAAGGATTGCGTTTAGCATGAAACATACTGGCGTCTCTGGGTGTAGACTGACTTCAATTTACACACACACACACACACACACACATAAACATATATATGTATGTTTCATGCTAAACGCAATCCTTAATCAATTTTTTAAAAATTTTGAGTTATATATATATATATATATATATATATATATATATAAATATATATACATCGTGGACTCTCCGGTTGTTGATCGACGCGTTCTGTTTATCCGTGCCTACCGGGGACCCTTTTACGACGTATGAGGGTCAAACATCTCAGTAACTAGACTAGGGAACAAAAGCCAGACAACCTGCACATATGATTTGATTGTAGTGATTAAGGCTTTGTGCAAAACAAACCACATTTTCTAAAGAACCCAATACACAGACCTGGTGCACCGTATGCCAAAAGGCCCCCAAACGACCCTCCGCAGGTTTTGAATTCAGATTTTTCTTTCTCGTAGATCAGTTGCCAACCAAGGCTATAGAAGCCAGTCTGTTCTGCTATTTATCCAAAGTTGGAGGGAAGAAGTAGATTCGTACCTTTCCCAATGTTATTAGCACGTAAGTGAACGTAATTGATTCGACTGGAATATATATATATATATATATATATATATATATATATATATATATATATATATAAAATGCAAATCTCTTCTATGAATCGAGCACTCTGAGTTATTGGCATGTTTGTTTAAAATAAATCCGTAAAAATTCACATTCCTCTCTACTGAAAAATCTCCGACTGAAGCCCCAAAAAAAAGCAATCGGGTGTCTAGCCACAATGATGAACTGAGATACTGCGAAACAATCTGCCTGTGGATGAAAATACACACGCACACACACACACACACACACACACACACACACACACACACACACACATATATATATATATATATATATATATATATATATATAAGAGGGAAAGGCAGATAGAGTGTACATCTTAGATGCAAATCATTGTTTATACATGTGTTGATAACACGCCCGGAATATTTTCTTTTGATTATAATTTTGTGATTATTTTAATGTGCCGTGCGATCTTTCGTATGTCAGGATCCATTTGGCGCAAAAATATCCTAAAATAAAACGCCTACAAGTTCTCGAAGCAATTAGTATTAAACCTAAAAATCCAACCATACAGAAAATTGCACTTAACAATGGCACGCACAAAATAAACATCATTAGTAACGACACAACCAAAGTACTAATACCGAAACACCCGCCAATAATAAACATGTTAGAAACAACAATTTTTGCAAACAATTTAATAAAAGCATTCAATTGAAACAGAAACAGTAAAAAAGATATTCTCTGATGTCGATTCATGATGATCGAAAGCGCTTCAAAACCGAATTTAGAGTTGCTGTTTTACCAACTGCCCCCAGACACACGAAACATCACATGACAAATTGGAATGATCCCCCCCCACAAAAAATAAGATTATCAAAAGGAAAATTCCGTGGAATTTAACGTCACGTCTAAACAATATATACATTTTAACTAGGAACTTCACTGCCAATATTTTAAGTATGATCCTCCACTACTTGCTTTGGTATTTTGGTGTTCGTTTGCTTCGTGGATAAATTTTGCTTACAGATCATTTCAAATCGCTCGGGAATGTCATTGAGGATGTTTCTTCTGCCACTTACGCGCAAATATCCTTGGGAAAGGTATGAATCCATCTTTTTTTCTCCTAGCTATGGGTTAATTAGTAGGACGTATACCAAACAATTATTATTATCTCCAAAATTCTTACGATTTATAGATACTTTTCAGCTTTAAATAAGTTTGATAAGCTGTAAAAGAAGCACATTTTTCTCGAGTGCAATTTACATGTGCCACAAAATGTTTCAGACATTATTAAAATTACTTCCTATCATTTACCCTGAAGGAGGTGCCCTACTAAAGAAACCCTTCTGTTCACCATGAATGAAATGTACCTGAAATGATCACAAGAGAACACAAACGTGTTTCCTATATCACAGCAAACAGTCACTAATTGACCTCGTTCTGCTAATTCTATTACGCCAACTTGTTTGGCCCTCTTTTTAGCGACAGTTTTTCTTGGCCACTGTACTGTCTCCAAATTGCACCAGTTTGATCTTCGACCAGTTGACGCTCAGCCCAAGGCATGTCGCCTTCTCTTTGGAGATGGCCACCTCCCGATCCATCGCCTATCGTCCACCGTCGCGTTCATCACGTCTTTTCGTATACCTGGGATCAGAAGTTTTCCAACACCGATTACCGCCTTACGGAGACCAACAAAAGATGTGGGTTGTCGGCAGGTTTCAGGCAAGGCCTTTGAAGACCACTATGGCGGCGTCCCTGCATCTCCCGACGCACCAAGCTATGAAGTTTACAACGCCTCCGTCCTGTGTGCTAATATACAACGCCGAGTCGTGGCCTCTCACTTCCTCGTCCATGAATTTGAGTCCTGCACACTCGGGACATCGTGGGGGTACACTGGTTTAAAATTATGTCCAGTGAGGAGATCATTGTAATTGTATAATGCTATGTTTCCGCTACTTCAAAAGCAAGCTGATCCTCCTCGCGGGAAGCACTTCTTTAGACAAGGTGCAACCACTCGATGGTCCCGAGGGTCCAATTAAGAGCCCCACCAGAGAAACTGCCAGCCGAACATCATCCGCACCATCACCTAGCACCATGTGCACTGGCTCGGTCACGTCCTGATCAGCGGTATCTACCAGTGGGACCTGCCATCTAAAGCCGAGAGAGAACTCGTATCTCTCGAGGAGAGTCTCATAGTTATTTTAAAAAGCGGTTCATGTTTTATAAGGACAAACGCTTTGAGTACAAGCCACGGAGGAAGCCTTGGGCATCGCCAGTTAATTTTTACTTTATATGTAGGAAAATGTTACAACCAATTTATACATGCAATCTCGTTCTTTAACCCAGACTTTGGAAGCTTCAGGAACATTTGACTCGCATATACAAATTATCTTTTTTTTCAATCCGTACCGTTTACATTGCTCGTTGCATTGGTGTAACGATGCATTTTGGGGAATAATTTCAGGATTCTGTCGTCGATTGGTTTGTTTATTTTATTTAGCGGCATATCAATAGCTCTGTGGATTATTTAATGCCGAAATGAAAATAATCAAATCACAATTTCTTGGCTTCAACTAAATATATTTTGAACGCATGTCTATACTTTCAATTACACACAAAAGGTAATGCAGGTTATTTTGCTTTAAAAATATATTGTTAGTCATTTTACTATAAATATGTTGTTACAGAATGCGAAGGCCAGGGTCAGAATGGTCAGTGATTGGCCGGAGTGACTCGTGGGAGGGGCATTCTGACAGTGATGGATTGACTATGTCTGGGTTTTGTATATAAGTCCAAAACGGCGCGAATTCAACTGAGGATCTCGAGAATTCTGACGCGTCGATATGCCACCCACAAAGAGGTTTGCAATCGGCTAATACCACCTGCAGTGGGACGCTGAACAAATTTTCTACATGCGTTCCTGACAGTCCTACTACTACCTTTTAGAATCCAAGCTCCCAGAGTTAATAAAACTAATACCAAAAGTAAATGACTCTTTTCATTGATACCATTTTGATTAATAGCATGGGGATCCCGAGACAACACAGAATGCAACAATGTATTGGGGTGGTAGCACCTGTCATATTTATAGCTATAATGAGCAACCCAAACAGAAACGTTATGAATGTATGAAAATACATGTTTATAGTAAAAATACCAGCAATACATTTTTTATATAAAAAATACCAACAATATATATTTCTAGTGAAGTTATCAATAATATATATTTTTAGTGAAATTTGTATTGCTAGTAATTTCACTAAAAATATATATTATTGATAACTTCACTAGAAATATATATTGTTGGTATTTTTTATATATTAGAATTACCAACAATATATTTTTAAATCAAAATGACCAGTAATACATTTTATAGTAGAATTACCGCAAATAACAAAATGACCAACAAAACATTTTATGTGCAGTTGAAACCATGAAATATTTAGATTTCGGCATTAATTAACCCATAGACGGTGATATGCCGATAAACAATATATATATATATATATATATATATATATATATATATATATATATATAAGTTATATTTTCTGTGGATCTACACTGGGAGAAAGTTTCTGAAGTGTTACGCCATGCTAAAACTTAGCTCACATCCATTTTCTCTATCTATCTATCTATCTCTTTCTTTCTCTCTCTCTCTCTCTCCATATATATATATATATATATATATATATATATATATATATATATATATATATATATAAGAACTTAGCTTTTTGTAGTAGTTTAATCCCACGAAACATGAATAATTCAATCTCAACACAGTTAAATGACGAGGAAACCATATTTTATGTAAGTGCCTACTTTTTCAAAATAATCTCGTTCATTTATTAATCCGATAAATCAAACATTCATTCATTTTATGAATGCCGTGAGCGCATTTTGCGCCGCTGTGTCTACAACTCGCCGCCATTTTCCCCCGCTGTGACCACGATTCTCATGCATTTCACAATTCTGGTTCAACGTGACATTCAAGACAGAATAGTGAAATGCCCATTACTTTCGCACCGGGCATGTTGAGGTTACCTCGTCCCCCATTTCAGAGGTGGATTAGTTTTGGAAGTCACCTTTTTCTAGCCTTATTCAGGGCCTACTAGGCAGCAGGTGGTTTGAATTCAGAGTTTCCGTCACCTTGTCTGGTTGACACCCAGTCTCTCCTGTCATTTTAACCATAGCTGGAGGGCAGAAGTGATGGATTCATAAATTTACTAACGGCATTAACACATAAGTGAATGTAATGAACTCGACTAGAATTCGAATAGCTAACCATTACTCCACGGTGCCAACAATTATTAAGTGCACATATTTTCAAGAGGATCCAGTCAGAACCTTTCAACTAACTTCACTATTTAACATATCTAGAGCGAAACATTTAGTAGCACTTATAATCTGAACTATTTTAATAAGTATGTACTTAAATAATATATTTCATTTAACAAATACACCTGGGTTTATTCAATTTATCAATAATACAGTTGGTAGTTTTCTTTTTTGTCGAGAAAGCCTGGGCATGACTATAAACTGCATGCGGCAACTAAGCCACTCTGGAGATTGGAGATATTCAGGAGCGCGGATCCACTTCTTTATTGCTTTTGTCCCCACGTCCCCACTAAAACAGGCTTGCAGCAAATTTTAGGGGCATATCTATGGGCAAATAATGAACTCCTAAAACTAGGACAAAAAATTATGAAAGTATAAAAAATTATAGTAAAAATAACTATACATTTTTTATGAGGCGGATACCAGCAATAGTCTTTTTTTACAAGGAGAATTAACGTGTAGTATATATTTATAGTAAAATTACCAGCGATACATATATATAGTAAAATTAAAAACAATACATTTTATCAGTATTTGAAGGTATACAGATGCATTCAAAATTATATTTAGTTGAAGTCATCAAATTGTGTTCAAAATATACTTACTTGAAGGTATGCAATTGCTTTCAAAATTATATTTATTCGAAGCCTTAATTTTTTTTCAAAATAATTAAATTTCAGAAGTAAATTACCCATAGTGATTGCTATGCCGGTAAACAAAATCAAACAAATAGAACATGGAATTAATAAATACTAAACAGTTATTGGTTATAAAAAAATATTCGTATCAGAGTTAAGGAAATTGAACATAGCATAGGCTACACTTGGTTTAGTTTTCTTCGACATGGCAAGATGCTAGAGAACCAAACTATTATCCTCAAAACAAGAGTCATGTTCTTAAGTAGCCTCTTCAGATCGAAACTGTCATATGATTGTCATAACCTCTTACATAGCCATACAGAATTTTGGAGAAAAGTGCAAATAGATAAGGGTGTACAAAGTACAGTTGGTTTAATTACGGTGCGTAGCTTATTATTCAACACACAAAATACTTCCACTATTTTAAAAACAATTTAATGATTAAAATAACAAATATTATTTAATAAAAAAGCAATATTATTTTTTGCATATCTTTTCTTTATGTTTTCATATACAAGAATCCAGTTTCCAGTTCGCCCTGCTTTTGGGAGAACTGTAAACAAATCACAAGTCCAAACGCTTCAAAAGTGGGAATTTGGCTCCAAAAAGAAATAATTACGCATGGACAGTTGTATGTTGCACGCTCAAGAGTAAGAAATTCTAAAGATTTACTCTTCGCTGTTAAAAAGGAAAAAAATAAATTTTCTTTAAAAATGTTTTTTACCATGAGGTCCTATAAAATTAAATTAAATGAAAGAAATTATTAAACAACGAAGTACGATTTTTGTCAAAGTATTTTCCAAATAAACCATTTTATTCTACTTTCATCGATTAGTTCGCGAAATTAAACGAAACGTAGAGTTTGTAAATCATGACTTAAAATGTTAGTGATAACTTCAACAATACTAAGTTCTGTGAGGATTTCCCAAAAAATTCTAGTGTTTAAAAATGACCCCATACCAATGTACTCTTTAGATCTTAGAGATGACTAACTCTACGTTGAATGTCGTGGACTGGGGCAATGAAATCATAAATGAATAACTGTTCCATTTAACAGAAACCACATGGCATATATAGCTTTAAAAAAAATCAACGACATGGCTAAGATTTTAAAATATAGCCAAATTGTAAAAATAAGCATTCTTGTAAAATTAATTCCAACAAGCCCCACCCAGTCTATACTTATACAAACCATATTAACATCTTAGTGGCCTGCCTCTGTACTTTTAAATATCATTGTCAAGTAGGTAGACGGTTACGTTAAGGGACAGTTCATACGGATAGAAGGGGAATATAACGGCAAAAAGTAAGCTTGAACAGCTATCTTAATTAGTAGTGATAGATGAAACGTCCATTTTGGGAGTTGATTCCACAGGGCAGTGGTTCTCGGGAATTAATCTGTTGGAGTGGAACTTACTTTACACCGATGTATTACAATGTAAGTGATATGGCGGGTCCTAGCCATGAAGGTTAGACCTGGCGGAACCAAAGAATGTAACTCGTCCGTGAATTTCTATTAAAAATAGCGATATAGCAGTGAGATGATCGCCACATACCGCCTATGAGAGTGAGGTTGGCGAGTCTAAAATAATTCGTCACCCACAGGGACTCGGTGACTCTTTTGAACTCTATCGAGACTGGAAGGTGAGGGCCATGTAGCTCCAGCCCAAATATAATAACAGTACTCAATTTTTGGTTTGATAGCATGAGAATTCAGGTACTTAGTGGAGTCAATTTTATCTGCATGTTTAGTAATGTATGTTCCACTTGAGGTCAGGTGTGTGTATGAGTTATGGTCCAATATCATCGTCGCCACTGTTATTGTCAAATGTTAGGACCAAGGGAGAACAACACGAATACAAGAGTAGAAATAACAAAGATATATTACACAGAATAATAATACAAGATGTGAAAGGTGTTAGTATGACTGTCAGTCTGGTTTGGAGTGAACTACTATTGGCTCGACTCGATTCCGTCTCGACTCGGTCATGTCTCTCTTGACAGGTGCAGTATTTATAGTGTCAGGAAGAGTTCATTCTGTCGTTATAGGTAAGTTCCCATAACACCCCCTCCCAAAGCTTTTACCTCGCAGGAGTCTTTAATATGTTTTCCTCTATGGATTAATCATCAAAGTCTATGTAAATTTTCTTTTTCTGCTTGATTTCCGCTGTTCTGAAATTGCTTGAGGCCTTTGCATATCGAATGTGTCAAATATTGTGTCCATCACTTCTTCCTCTTCCTGGGTTGGACCGATAGAATCCTCTAACAGCCGCTTTCTGATTTGATTTAAGTGACTTTTATGCGAGAACTTCGGACACTGAATTATGTAAACGACGTTCCCGATTCGTTTCTCTATTGTACCTTGCTCCCAGTATGATGTATTGTTTTTGTACATTTAAAAAAAAACGTTGTCCCCTGGGTTACATTTTCTTTTTGGTACGAACGACGTTGGTGATTGTTTTGTCTGTTTTGGCAGTAATTTGTCGAATACCGATCTAATTTTTCGGGCGAACATCACTTCCACGGGTGATAATGCCGATGGCGTAGTACTGTTCGATGTAATTCTATACACTTGCAAGAATTGTTTTAAAGCCTTTTCTGTTGGTACGTCATAAGCTTTCCTTAGTGCTCTTTTTAATGTATCTACAAACCTCTCCGCTTTCCCGTTTGATCTTGTGTGATATGGCGGGGATTTGATGTGTTTCACCTGAAAAGTTTCACAAAATTCTTGAAAATCCGCAGATGTAAATTGTGTCCCATTATCGGTGACTAGACAATCAACCACTCCGAAACGAGCAAACAGCTCGTGAAGGCAATTTATTGTAGTCTCAGAAGTAGGTTTTCTACAGCGAAATACTTCTGGTCATTTGCTGTAACTGTCTACTACAATCAAATAGTAAAATCCATCTAATGGACCTACATGGATTCTCGTCCACGGTCTATCTGTCTCCGGCCATAGCTTATGGATGACCGGCGGTGCTTTGGCTGCTAAGGAACAGCCCTTGTATTTTTCCACCATATGTATAAGATCTTGATCCATGCTTGGCCAATATACGTAACTTCGCATTAAGGATTTCATTCTGTTCTTTCCTGGGTGGCCCATGGGAAAATCCTTGAGGATTCGCCTTTGTAGCGTTTTCGGGATTACTACTCTTTCATTATATAGTAGAATGATTATCACATAACGAAAAACTGTCTGATATATGCTTATTTTTTCCTGCAATTTTTGTTTTCGTTTCCTTTATAAATTCGTCATTCACTGCTTCATTTCTTATTTCCTGTAATGTGACGGGGAGGTTTCGAATTGTAATACATAATGATGTTATAATATCTTCCTCATGTCGCAGAGCTGCAATTACGGAATTTCTAATGGTTCCGTTTTCTTTGGTATTAGTCTCGAAAGACCATCTGCATGCCCGATTTTGTTTGATGGAAGATACTCCAATTTAAAGTTATAGTTCAATAAATTGTACCACATCTTAGCAATCTATTAGTAGTCTAGACAGGTAGGCCTTTCTTTGATCCAAATATTGTCAATAACGGCTTGTGGTCCGTCTGTAAGGTGAAAAATCTACCGTAAATATATATGTGGAATCTCGTAACCGCAAAAATAATCCCCGGCTTTTCTTTTTCGATTTGCGAGTAATTTTGTTCGACTTGTAGCAACGTTCTTGACGCATGCACGATGGGTTTTAGTGCCCCATCTGGCATTTTATGAAGTATACATGCCCCAACACCATAGGCACTCGCGTCACTCGCTATTATTTTCAATTTTGCGTCATAATGCGCTAAAAATAAATCTGCTGTTAGAGTTTCAATGATTTTGTCGAAGGTTTTCTGACATTCATCTGACCATTCCCAAACTTTTTCCTTCTTCAACAGTTCGTTTAGGTGTGCGCGTAATTTGTGCATGTTAGGAATAAATTCTAAGTAATAATTTACTAAGCCCAAGAAGCTTCGTTATTCTGCTAAATTATTTGGAGCCGGCATTTTTTTTATTGCCGTGGCCATTTCTGGGTCTGGTCTTCTTCCTTCTTCGTCAATAATATATCCCAGATATTTTATCTCCTTCATAAAGAAGTCACATTTATTTTCCTGTACCTTAAAACCGTAGTTTTGTATCTGTCTGAAAACCTCTTGAACGTGTTTCCAGTGTTGTTCAATATTTTTGTTATTTATCAGGATGTCATCAAGGTATGCGATCGTGAAATCCAGCCCGCCCAGTATAGTATCCATTATTTGCTGAATTATCGCCGGTGCGACCTTGATCCCGAATGGTGATCTCTGGAACTTATATAACCCTTTATGTGTGTTTATGCACATCAACCTCGAGCTTTCCTCATCTACTGGTACTTGTAGGTATGCCTCGCTCAAGTATATCTTTGAGAAAAAATTTTCTCCGTTCAATTTTGTGAAAACTTCCTCTGGCCTAGGGAGAGGATAGTGATAATCCTTAATCGCTGCATTCAATTCCGTCGAGAAATCAGCGCATACTCGTATCTCACCCGATTTCTTTTTCACGTAAGCCGTAGGTGAGGCCCATTGACTATATTCTACCTTTGTCAATATACCGGTTTTCACGAGTCTATCCAACTTTTAGTCTGTTTTTTCTAATGATGCGAAAGGTACATTTCTTTTCTTCTTGAAAATGGGTTGTACATTTTCTTTTAGTTCGATTTTTGCCGCCAATTTTTACACCCCCCGAGGCCAGCTGAAAATACTTCAGGGAAACTCTCCTTTAATTTCTCCTTAAATATCTCTGCCTCGGTATATAAACCTTTAAGTTTTTGGCAGAATGTATTTATCGGTAAATCCCAGAGGTCAAATTTCTGCATCCAGTCAGTTCCAAATAAATTTTCCGTATTTTTTAGAACATGCATTTTTATTTTCTTGGTCATTCAGTTGAATGTCACATTTGTGAAAACTTCTCCCTCTAATTTAATTTTTCTCCCTGTTACCGACCTGGCTATTTCATCGGTTCTCAACATGGTCGTTTTTTTTTTTATTTCTTCCACGTCTGTAAGTTAATAATGGTTAAACCTGATCGGGAATCCAATTGTAGTCTGATTGTTTTGTTTAATATTTCTACTTGTACGTATTTTTGTATATTTATCTTGTCCACTTGGTCAGTTCTAGTGACTCTTACTCGGCTTTTGCTTTCTTTCCTAGTTCTGCAATGCGAACATTTTGTCCCACTTTATTGCACGACACACAAGTCTTATAGTGGTATGGGCAATCTTTGTACCAATGCAAAGTCCCACAGCGATAGCATGGACTGGGTGGTAGTTTTTCCTGATATTTCATTTGACTTTTGTAGTAGAATAATTTGTTTGGTTTGTTTTTGAAGAGGGAAATAATGTGTTTGTTGTACTTTTTGTATGTGAGCGACGCTAGTCTTTTCGATATCTTTCGAGTTCTTTTTTACGCTTATACATCCCTGACAGTCCTCAGCCAATTTTTGTAGCGTCAATTCTCGTTCACTCTCAAGTTTTGTTAGAATTCTCCATCTGATATCCGCATCTTTAGTCGAATCCAGCGTAGATCTTCGTTTCTTCAATATCCGCGTAGAACATGTTTCTTCAATATCCTCTGCGTAGAACTTGTTTTTTTCCGTATACTATTAGATTTATCTGCGTAGAATTCGTTTCTTCAATATACTTTTAGATTTCTCCGCATAGAGTTTGTTTCTTCAGTATCCTCGTCGCCACTGTTATGGTCCAATATCCTCGTCGCCACTGTT
>OZ038498.1:487500-597500 GCA_964036315.1 Acanthosepion esculentum | reverse complement strand
CACAGAGCAGTGGTTTTCGGGAATTAAGCTGTTCAAGTGGAACTTACTTTTCATCAATGGAATACGGAGGGGATGTTAGTGGTTCCCTGCAATGTAGTGGCATAGTGGGCCCTAACCGTGATGTTTAGACCTGGCAGAATCAAGGAATATAGTTCATTTGAGCATTTTCCATAGAAGTAGCGATAGAGCAGTGAGAGACTCTCCACATCCCCCCTGTGAGTGAGAAGGGTTGGAGACTTGGAAATAATTCTTCTCCCACAAGGACTCGGGAAAGATTTTGAACTATGCGTATATATGTGGACTGATGGATATGCTATTCAGTATAATTAGGAACATATATATTTCATAGTAAAATCAATCAAATATTGAAAGCCACAAATCATCTTCCTCATAGTTACTGTACCTGGGACTTTCCTTTTTCGACATTTAATGTGTATGCAACTGATATTTGTATACACTGTTTTCTGTTTGCAAGTGCAGAGAAAAGTGAGAAAATTATGAATAACTCTACTTTCGAAAGTCCATGCACGATATTTATTTTCCTATTTTAGGTTTGTTTTTTTTTCGTAATTAAATCTAGCGCAGGTGACACGGGAAACATGAGACAGTCATACGGGAGGCACAAACATCTGATATGGCTGACTATAAGTAAAGAGAGAAAAGTTGACATTACTTCCGTTGGACAGAAACCTACAAATAAATAGGAAATTTCGATGGAATTTAGGTAAACTGACATAAGAAATGTACATTAAGTTGAAGTAAAGATACACGCAACAAGATAAGTGTAGACATTTTTTTTTCTTTCCTCTCCAGAGAAACTTGAGTCTATCAACTCCGAATAAATATAAAATCAACATTAGATGGTTTTCTGAATGTGATACCATTTGAATGGATCGCGTTGATGATAAAGTTCCAATGCGGTCGATATAATAGCCAACATTGTTGGCTATTTTTGTTTTTTTGAAAAAATAATGGACTCTTCTCTTTCCTTGGGAATTGTACACTTGACGACGAGTGTTAGCTAATGGATCATCCAAAATGGTGTGATCATACAGGGAATAAATGCAGTAGTGTGAATATTTTACAGAATACGCGTGCATTAATAGTAACTGGTAGACCCTTTATAAATTACCGGATTTACAATGTTTTTGTAATGCTGCACTCTTTAATTTTTAACCCATGACCATTCCCAGATATAAGAAAAGAGACAGGTGCGTGTAGCATCTGTCGGTCTCGAGAAACCTTGGATTTGCGCCGAAAAGAGTAATGACCCAGCTACTGATGTCGGTGCAGTATCTGTTATGGCTGTACATGCCCATACCGGAGTGATTCTTGATTGCAACGAATACATATGAAGACGCTCTCCCCCAATGTCGCCTTGTTTTCTTTCCCCCGAGAACATTTCTCTCCGGCGGCAAGCAATCGTTTCTCCTTTCTTCGCTCCAGCACTTGGTGTAAATCGCGTCTCCAGGATGAACAATCGTTGGCGACGTCTTCCTCTCTCTCAATGTCCCAGTCTATCGCACTCATGTACCTTTTTCAGATGTCCTTGAAGCGAAGATAAGATCATCATTGTGCCCCTTTGCTGAGGCCCAAGAAAAGTGACATAGTCTCTCTTAAAAAATACTTAAATGTCCTCAACAGATCGTCAGGTTGCGAATCATGATTTAATGTCTCATTACAAACAACTGACTTTATCTAAGATGACACGCATCCTATCCCTCTCTGTTTCGACCACTATTTTGTCTCTCTACCTCTTTGTTTCTCTTCCTTTTTTTTCTTCTCTATGTCGTCCTCTCTTTTTCTGTTATGCTTTCAGACGCTCACCACAGTCTGGGTTCGCTGAATTTGAATGTAATTCGCGAAGATAAGATTTAAAAAAACACGACAGATTTTAATTCCAAAAGGTCACATGCAGTTAAGTGATGAATTTGTCTTCCACAGATCATTAGGTCACGAAACAGTATTTAAATAAGAATTACTTTTAGTGTATAGCCATATTTGAGTAAACTCTCCGTTTATTTATTAAATAGTATATTTATTCACTTTCGTCTACCGGTCTGAATATTCGATAAAACAAACTTATTAAAGAAAAATATGCGTTCTTCGCCACGATTCGAAGTACAATGTGTTCCAAAAGTCAATCGACATTTGACAGAAAACGTACACTTGTGAAATAGCAACCAGGGAAAGCTGGCATGACATCATCTTCTATAATTCGACCAATAAAATGTCTTGATATTATATTGTCACATACAGAAACATGATTCCATTTGGTAAATAAACATAAAATATAGAATGTTATCTAGTTTAATGCAACTTTTGAAACACCCTGTAGGTCGGATTAATGACGGTTTCTCGTGACAAGGGGTACGCAGGTTCGAATCCTGTCGGAGAGCGCATATTTTTTAATTAGTTATCAAATATTCAAGCAAGTGCATGATAATAAATAAACATACTATGTAATAAATAAAAGAAGCATCTACTCAAATATGGATATCCACTCTTATTTAAATCCTGTTTCGTGACCGCATAGAGCAAATATGACACAGGTAACAATATTTTAACTCGGTCGAACTGTTCTGCTTTTTCTGGCATATATACTTTGCACTATTATGATTATTACTCTCAACAATTTCCTATCCTTTGTAGCTATAAGCAAAGTTTATCTTTTCTCTATATCTCCTAATCCTTTTTCTGGCAACCATTTACAGCTCACTTTAGTACTTTCGCGATCGTGGTTCTCCATTATTTCCTGTCTTTTGTGCTTCTAAATAAATTGTCTTTTTATTATCTCTCCTAATCCCTGTTCTGCCAACCGAACAAACGGCAATTAAATACATGTATAGAACCAAGAATATACATAATCGTGTACACAATTGAAAGAAAGAAAAACATTAAAATCTATGCAATTAATAGTGTGCTTGTTTGTGCATGTGATAAAAGCGTGTAATGTTCACGTGTGTGTGGGTGAGATTTCACTCGACTGGGGAAACGAACGCGTGCCACATCGGGCGTACTCGTTTACGACCTGCTATATCTTGGAGCAAAAGAAAGGAAATTAAGAGTAAGAGAGGATATGTATGCATTTTTAAAGAATTAAAAAGCGCCGCCTAAGATACGTTTTCGGTGAAGCCAAGTGGAGTATCTGTGATAATAAAATAAGCACACCCTGTCTCCCCATCCATGCTGAATTAGTGAAATAAAACTTTTCTACTGAGTGCGACCGATTAAGTCTTGCGTAAACAACAATTCGTATTTATTTTTTGAATGACTGCAAAAAATATTTTTAAAGTTATTTTGATTACATTTATTTTTACTTTGACTGCACCTGTTGCGATTTTTGTATTTTGATTTTGATTTTCAGTTTACTTTTTGTATTCACACCCCGACAAAAACCGATTTTATTTTTCTGTTTTTCGATAGTAAAATCCTTCATTTGTTATACTAATCGTTTTGATTATTTTTCTTTTCTTGCTTTTAATTTTCTTGTAACTGTTTAATTTTTCTTTCCTTATACTTTAAACCCTTTCGACTTTAAGTCGAAGCATTTTTAATTTTATTTCCTAGTCTAATTTTTATTTTTTTTATACGCTAGACTTGTTTGCAAGTTTATTGAAGATATCATGGTGCGTAGAAAGTTCTATGATCTTGAGGCCAGTTCTGTTTGTAGAAATGTGACTAAAGCTAAGTAATTCTTCATGTGCTTACTAGGTGTTATGCGAGTCGTAATATGGACGACGCGACAGAAGGAATTCTATGTAAACGAGAAATTTTCCTCTTCCCAACAGATCTCGTTCTTTAAGTATCAGCATAAAGTCAAAATCAGGACAGAAAGTCAACGACTCCCTCCATCAGAATTTGGCAAAATATGGTTTTGCGCGTATCTTTCGATTGAACGGAGCCGATTTAGAGAGCATTTTCATGCGGTTAAGCATTAGGATATTACGTGTTCTGTATTAAACATTGGTAAACCACGCCCGGAATAAGCTAGTTTGGTTTTGGTTTACTTTTTAGTTTTTTATGCCAATTTAACATAGCTAGGCAATATATGCTCATTGTTTCCGTTTTTGTCCCCACTTATTTTCGATTAATTCCCCATCCTTTCCCTCGTTAGGTGACAAATGTGAGTTCTCCGGTGGATGTGGCACACTTCGTTTTTCGAGTGTTCTTTCGTAATGTATGTCGTGTCTGAATAGTTGTATGTGTGGTTGATTGAATGATTTATCCAAGTCCCGCATTGGTTTCGTCCAGTTAACTGATATTTCTTCCACAGAAATGGGGGGGGGGGTACGAACACCATTTTGTTTAGTCTCTTTTATATATTTAGTAGTATGCATATTGTAAATATTCATTGTTTTTTTCCATTTTTAAATCTTGTTATTCTCTTCCCCCACCCCAGAAAAAATATATATGATGACTAGTTAGGAATTCATAGAAAATTTTAGGTATTATGGTGGTTTATTAAGAATGTGGTATTTTGATGTAAGGATTATTGTATAGCTCGTTTGGGTCAGTGATTGTGGCATGCTAAGTTTATGATAAGACAGATGATGCCAAGCTTTCTCCACCTCCACTTTTGGCCTTGGCCACAAATGTTTGTATTTATCCAAAAATAAATATCAAATAAAGATTCATAAGCTTCTACTTAAACTTGTTACTATATTGCAATAACTCAAACTATAAATAACATTTGATTCTTAATAATTATTTTTATTTTTTTCAGATTCGTTGTTGTGTCCCTGGGCTGAGAAATTTCTTTGCCGGAAAAGCCAACGTTGTATTCAAAAAGAATTTCTCTGTGACGGTTTCAATGACTGCAAGAACACAAAAGTTGGATCAGACGAGTTTTTCTGCTGTAAGATGATGCTACCTTTGCTAATACCCGAAATAATTAAAAACACGCATACACATAATCAGATGCACAGTTTGCAAAACACAGCGTTATAATTACAAATATTTCAAAATGAACTCTTTAACCACTTCCCCGATGTAGACATGTCTATAGACACAGACGAATAAATACGTCCAAAACTTAATGTTCAAAAACCAGCTACAGCATTTATACGTCGATGTTGATTTTTTTTGTTGTCCTTTTGAGGTTGAAACAAGTCCAGTTGTCAACTCATACGTCTGGTAGAAGTACGGGTAATCCAAGGTGCCCAAGTGTCTTAGTTATTATGTTAAGAAAGAAAAGAATCCATCTGAAAATGAAACGGTTTTCCAAAATTAAATGGCGGGAAAGAGGGTAAAAAACAGCGTAAATTAATATTGAACCGTTTAAAAAAATGCATTATCCTATTATTTTGCTTATTATGTTATGCTGTGTTTTACTTGCACGTGGCATGCGGCCACATGACGTTGAATCATCGGTCCCCGAACAATCACCGAAGTTAAGCAACGTCGAGCCTTGTCAGTACATAGATAAGTGATCGCTTGGGAATACCGGGTGCTGTAAGCATCGATGTGTGGGTCGTGTAATGGATAACGGCTAGGAATTATTAATCGGAGAACCGAGTTCCCATTCAGATCGGGTTCATTATATTCACTAACGCGCAAATGTTGGAAAAAATGTAGGAATCCACCTGCTCTCCCCCACCTATGGCTTAATTATTAAGACTTTAAACACTAAAAAAACAACGACAACATTATTATCTCTAAAAAATGAAAAATAAAATCTCGTACAACATATTTAGATTTGGGCATTAAATTACGCATAGAGGTTGAAATGCCGCTAAACAAACACAACCATTGTTTGCAAGACCGGCTACCAGAATATTTAATGCACTGATTCGAAAATCAACAGACGTCTGTACTTAATAATAAATTAATAACAGGTTAATCGACTTATTAATTTATTGAGTATTGTTGCTTTAGCTTTATATTGAACACTTGACAAAAATTCTGCTGGATTTAAGATACGTTAACTTGGCGTAATTTAATGTATTTTGATAATTATTATTATTATTATCATTATTTCTTCTTCTTTAGTTTTACTCGATACCTGCTTTTGAAATGGACGGTCCATTTAACGTTGGTACCCACTAAAATAACTTTTGAAGCAATAAAAATGTCTGATTAAAAGGGGAACATTCGGAAAGAGTTGAAGGAGTCTAATTTTGATTACTAATGTGTTTACAAGTGATGGCGGTCACTGAAGAGAGGGCGAAGAACGTCCATTGATGGTCTGGCCGTGTGGGCTGTCGCCCCTTCATGTTGCAACCGCAAACGTCGGATAGGAAAACGTTTTCTTTGTAATTCAGGCACAATCATCATCTCGATGTAACGCTAGGACGTCACATTAACAGCATTTTCAGTATGGTGTTCAAAAAAGTCAGGACCAATGACACCAACTTTTCTAACAGTACACAAAACGGTCAGTGGTCTTTTGTGCAGTTCTCTTGGATTTTCAAGAGTATAATAACGACAATTCTGTTGATTTATCATGCCACTAAAATTAAAATGAACTTCATCCCTCATTAACAATATAAGGTTGTCATTTGCCTAAAATATTGCTTCCATCTGACGTGCAAAGTTAAGCCGCTGTGCATAGTCCCCTGTCCTTAACTGTTGCACAATGACCTATTTGTAGTGGTGGAAATACAATTCTACATGTACAATATGTCTTACCGAACGATTATCGATACCAAGTTCAGTAGCATGCCTCCGAGCGGACGTGTCACACATATTCTCCCCCAGACATACTATATTTATTGGTAAAGTTGCTCATTGTCAGAGATAGAGCGCATGTAAATATAAAAGTGGAAACTGAAATCAAGACCAAGAGGCTACAGTCTGTTTCATGGTGGAACATCCATCTTCAGGCCATCTGAAATGGACTGTCACCGCTTGGTGTTAGCCTCAGTGTCCCCTTTCATATATATATGTATAGTTAGAGACGGAAAGAGTGTGGGCAAGGGTGTTGACATAAGATGAACACTGAATGACAACTGTCCGTTTCATGCCTTAAGTGGTCTTTCAAATCTGCGCGTAACATTGCTTAAAACTTGAAACTGACGATGTCCGAGCTGTCTCTATCTAATGCCACATGTCCGATAATGAACGCTCTTCCTTCATAAATAGAGAAATTATTTTAAACAAGATACACAAGCACACACACTTATATACGTCTTGAAGTTATTCTTATACAATCCATCGATAAAATGTTATCACAAAAAAATCCATTCAAAGTAGTTGTTTCTTTCTGACATTTTATTTTTCATGTATGAATTGCACATTGTCACTCAAATAGACTGGTATATTTATCCAACGCCAATAATAGTCCGCCAATAAGTTCTCGTAAAATCAGTATTCTTGAGTGAGCGGATATCTTGCTTTTAAATTCTAAGGATGGCTCCCTCACAAGAGAAAGAACGTATCAAACAAGTGGATCGTTCTATTATTCAAGGCTTTTACGACAAAAGAGTTCGCAAACTATATTTGCATTAGTTGATATAAAAATTGGCTAAGACGAAATGGTTTCTACATTTTTTACTAACTTATTTTATATCAATCTCTATGTCTGTCTACCTATCTTTTTCGTTCTTTCATTCGTTCTTTCTATTTCGTTTTTTTTCTGTAATTCTTTCTATCTTTTTCGTTCTTTGATTTTTCTTTCTACTTCATTCTTTCATTCTATCTTTTTTCGTCCTTTCAGTCCATCTATTTCTCTCTATTTTTTCGTTTTTTCTTTTCTATTTCGTTCTTTCTTTTCGTATCTTTTTTCGTTCTTTCATTCTCTTTTCTTTCTTCTTTCTTTCGTTCTTTCTATCTTTCTTTTTGTGTTTTTTGTTCCTTTCTCGTGTTTTTTCATCTTTATCTCTATTTCTTAATCTGTCTATCCACTTACTTTTTTGTTTTTGTGGCAGGTTTAATTAACCGTCCGTTACAAAATGGAGGAAAGGTCATTTTAAACAAGCTTCTTAATGAATATCTTGTGAGCCATTTTGCTGAAAAGAAAAAGGATTTTCAGAAGATAGTATTTGCAACATTTTCTCTTACAGTAAACAACTTTCACCTTAATCCTTTCCTCCTTTTTTTCCAGGGAACATTAGTGACAAGTGTGCCGGTTTTAGTCGATTGAAATCTGTGTTCACTTGTCCGGAAGGCAGGTGTTTACCCTCGGCTGTTCTTTGCGATCACGTAGCTGACTGTCTCGGTGGAGAAGATGAAATCAACTGCAGTAAGCTATTTTCTCTTTTGAATTGTTATCGATGCCCCACACAAAGTGCCTATTTTATATAAGAAACGTCACCTGTTTTTAGTCTTTTTTCCTAAAGACCTTTATATATCGATCGTACAATCTTGGTGAATTTGGAGAGAAAGAGTGTTAAGAATCCTACTCTAGAGACAATATTAATCAATATGGAAGACGTATTATTATAGGAGGCGACATCTGTTTTGTTAGAGGCTTTTATTTTCCGGATTTCCGTACTTGACATTAACCCAGCTCATCTTAAGATGACCTAGGACGAAACGTGGAGAAATACACTTAAAACGAATGAATATATCAAGGGGAAGTGGGTGTAAAATGTAAACATTCAAACTCGTGGCTTATTGCAGGTCACAAAATTCGATCCCTTCCAGCCGTGGATATGAAGCAAATCTTTATATCACTAAATACATAAACTTGTGATGTTACAATGATCAACGTATTAATGATTTATTTCTAATTACATTCAATACCTCGAAAACCAAATTAGTTACATTCAATCAACGCTGATCGGACCGCGAACAACTACCAGACACAATGAATGTATGTTTCCTCAGGGAGGCCACGTGCCTTGAGCGACTATTCCCACTTGCAGTCAACCTAAACCTCAAGTGGAACTTCTACATACGATCCATCGCTAAAGATGCTGGAAAACTGGTCGGTTCCCTGTACAGCTCCAGTAAGTACCTGACTCCCACGCTATCCGCTACCTTTACAGGAGCCAGATCAGATGTAAAACGGAGTACTGCTGTTATATTGGATTAGTAACTGCCTAGTCTTCATTTTCCGGTCTCGATAATGTACAAAAGCATCTCCGTGTCGTTGTGAGGGACAAATTATTTTCCACCCTGTAACCCATCTCTCATAGATGAGATATCATAAACATCTTCCTGCTCTAGCGTTACTTCCATGGAAAGTGTTCGAACTAACTACATTTCTTGGTTCCTCCACTTCTAATCGTCACTATCTTTTCTTCCATATTCCGTTGGTGAGTAGTAAGTTTCATTTGAGCAGTATCTTCTCGCAAAACACTGCTCTGTGGAATTGACTCCCAAGATATTGTTTTCCCGATCACTACAATCTTAACCGTTATCTTACTTTCGCCCTATACGCAGAAACTATTACTCTTACTCTGTATGCTTCAACCTCGAGTGGCTCCCGGTTTTTGTGCAGTGTGAACCTCACAGTAAAAACAAAATTCAGTATAGATTATTCCTGCAAATGAATTAAGTAGTAGTAGTGTACAAAGCGAGGACTTATTTTTCCTGACCAGGCTCAACGTTGCTTAACGTCGATCAGATGAGAACCGGTGTTTCAAAGTGTTATACCTTTAAACACTCACTATAATGAATTCTTCTGCGTGACGTGTTAACTAATCATAGTACTTCGAGTAGCATCCTAATCACCTATACTTATCAGTCTAATTAGTAGTAAATATGTAATGTGATGGACAGTCTTACGCAGTGAAGAAGAGCAGGTGTTCTGACCTGGAAATAAAATGGGAAATGACGGCAGGTCTTCCTGTGCCGATGCGGAGACGTAGATATCACCCTGAAACACTTGACTAGAATTTGGTGTTTGGATGTGAGTTAAGATCACAGCTAATGAAAAATAGGTAAAAAAAAATATAAACCGTTAGACAGAAGAGGACCTATGTGAATATACATGAAGTGCTAACTGTCTTTTTTAAGTAAAATATATTAACGAAAATACTGACATAAGCGTTATCGCAATATTTATGAATTAAGAGACATTACAAATGATTTACTCATAAAATTGCATTGAAAATTATTTTACTTTAGAAATATTTTTTTAACATTGAAAGTATTTTTCTGTACACAAGTATTACTTGCAGAATACAGCACGTTGATTTGCATTTCATGTAAAACTCTTTGGAAAAATGGGCATTTTTAGAATCCTAAATATTAAAAAATATATACGGTACGCAATCTCAATTAAAAGTATTTCAATATGAACTGAGTAACCCACGGGAGATTCTTCATGCTAGTCATCTCTAACTGGGTTCCAATTTGCATGAAAAGCTCAAAAACAATTTTAATAGTGGATTTGTAAATACTAGATTGAGAAAGTGCCTCAAGGTCAATCCCTTCTTGAGATAACTACTGACAAAAATTGTTTCTTTGCTGATTGATAAGTTTGAAGATGTTACTAATTTGGTTACAGTTTTGGTTTGGATATACTTCTTCCTTTTTCTTGTGGATTGTTCTTTAGAACATTCGGACTCTTCATATTCACTCTCTGATTTGGTCTCAGATTCAGTCTGTGATTCGGAAGTTGAAGTTGTTGTTAAGATTGTTGAAGTTTACTCCAAGGTTGCTTTTCTTCTTTTGAATGGATGAATAGATTTGGAACTCGCAGTCTTTCCAGCTTTATATCCAACATGCCCTTTGCTGTCGTGATGTCAAAAACTTCATGCAATGAATCATATTTTCCTCGTTTCACACATTCACCGTAGTTGTTCAGGACTTGATCCAGTTTTGCTTGGATGAACTGAGTTGGGAAATTTAATTTCTTTTTTCATAAACTTCTTTAGCGATTTCCTTTATACGCTACATCCTTCCTTTGACGGAGGCTTCATTGAATAGAAAGCAATCAAAAGTTTACATTTTGAGTGGTATATTGCATTTGCCTTCCAGTGATTGTTCGTCTCGTGGAACAGTTGTGTTTTTATATGTGATTCTTGAAAGTTTATGATGGTAGGAAAACTTTTATGAGACATCATGGTTAAATATGAATACTTGGAGACCTTTCAGCAAATCAATCGGCGTTGCTCAATCAGGAAGCTTATATACTGTAAAACAAATAAACAAATATTTGAACACAAACACAACACACTTTTCCCTTTCGCTTTATCTAAAGTTCACATTTAACAATGACATCTCATTTTAACAGATCTATTTACCAACATTACACAAAAATATCTTGAAATACTAAACAGTACATTTATTCAATAAAATTGTCATTAGCTTCAACCGCAGCCCCTAGACGTCTCCGGAATCCCCGACAATTCTTCTGAACGGTCTCTTTGTTTAAATTGAAGAATGCTGTCATAATCCTTACCTTCAGTACATGTTTAGTGTTACAAAAAGTTGTTTTGGTCTCTCGCTCAACTTCGTTCTACACATAATAAATAAGGGGTCGGCAGTCTAGGGAATTATGTCACCAGACGTAAAGGGGGATTTGGTCGTAAAAATTGTCTGATAGTCATAATTGGGTTCTTGTGTAGCATGGCGCAGAGTCCTGATACTAGGCAAAAGGTCTTCCAGCAGCGACCATCTTGATCCAGGGCAGCACTACCTCTTCAAAGCTCTTGATGTAGGCCTGCGTGTTGAGTATGAGGTTCTGTGGGAAGATGAATGGAGGTATAACTTCCCCATCTCTCCAAACACCTTCGTAACGACGATTAGACTCCTCCAACACTTTCCGAATCCTCTGAAATGTCCTCAGATTGATACCCAAACACTCTGAAATGTTCGAATTGGAGCTTTTGGTTGCGAATGCCAAGCAGTATGCCATTTGCAAATGATTGGCGGTGTAAATTGCGTAATGATGATCTTTTTCTCACAGACGGTGCCCAACTGAATCTATTGTACTACGCAGTAGGGTAGGGTTATCCCTGAACAAAGGAAACGCATACGCGAAAATAAAAATATAAAATGACGAAGATTTACTCATCGCACACTGTATAATGGCACAAAATGCAAGTCATACATTTCCAGAAAGTTCTAGAAGGCGCTAACAATTTCTAGATTCCAGGATATTCTAGAATGTTCCAGAAAATACTAGACCTCCAAAAGTTCTAAATAGTTCCATATAGTTCTACAAGATTACATAAAGTTCCTAGAAGTTTCCAGAAACTTCTAGGGGGCTCAAAAAGAATAAGCTGAGATAGATGGATTTTTTTAATCGGAATCATCCTATACAAAGCAGTAATTTGACTAAAACAAGCGGTTGCAGGGTATGGAAGAATTAGGAAAAGAAACATTAATGAGCAGAAAGAGAAGACAGTAATCAGGTTGGCAGTAGATAACGATTGACATTGATTTGTGTAGATTAAAGTTGACGGGAAAACATGGAGCCAGAAGAGAGTTCCACAAGCGTGAAGACCGAGAGAAGAAGCTGTTAGCATAGAATTTACGACTACATCTAGCTAGCTCAACTGTAAATTGATGAGATCTCGACACCAGTCTAGTGCTGCGCTTAAATTCAAAAACTCTGGGTGCCATAGCGAAGAGCTCATTCGAACAATTACCATGAAACTATTTATAGAAAAGACTTAGAGAGACAACCTTACAGCCGTGGGAAAATGACCAATAATATTGCAGATTCTACTTTGGATCTGATCAAAGAGCTCAAGGTAAATAGCAAGGCACCAAACATTATGTGGCATCAATAATCTAAGCATGGACGAATGGTAGACTTATAGATAAGTGAGATATATTCTGGAGAGAAACATTGTCACGCCCGACATAGTGAACCGACTTTCTTAGAAGCTGGCCTAGCAGTGGATTTGATATAATCTTTACACTTCATACCAGCAGAGAACTTTTATACAAGAAGGCGCAACGAGTCTCCTTCTTATAGGATAGTATCAGCCATGCTGATGCAAAGCAGCAAGAGGTCTCTCAAATGATTAATGAAGAGAGTTTTATTTTGGAGGCGTACAAATTAACAATCTTTTGCCATAGTTAACTATGGACTTGAGGTCGTTTTGGACATCGGCTGCCATTTTGCCCTTGTCAAACTAATAAGCTTTACTATCGAGGTTGTGTTGTCAGCGTAGATAACAAGTTGAAAGCTGCTGTCATCATGATGGTCATAAAGGAAAATTAAAATAGTGTAGGACCAAGTATGTTGCCCTGGGGGACACCTGCGTTAGTACGAAAGAATCTAGATAAGTGGCCATTCAGGATAACTCACATTTCAAGATTTGATTGAAAAGACTGGATCAGTTCAAAAAAGTATCCGGAGACACATCAACTTCTCATCTTGTGGAGAAGAACTGAATGCCAGACCTTATCAAAGGCTTTCGTGATGCTCAATGCAACAGCCCAGTTTTCACCGTTTTTATCTAGAGCATGATAAACTCTTTCTACAAATATCGTAGTACAACATCAGTTGACTTGGAGAAATGAAAGGTATATTTCTTATCTGAGAAAAGGCCCTACGATGAGAGGTGATGAACCAATTCAACATTTATTAGGGTGTGTAGGAGTTTCACTAAAAGAGAGACAAAGCTAATAGACTGATAGTTGGAAAGGGTCTCACGGCTCACTAGAGTTCTTAAAAACTGGAAAACAGATGATGATTTCCAGTAAGCAGGAAAGAGGAGGCAGCAAGGCATTTATTATAGAGTTTAGAGAGAACAGGAGCCAGTTCGGGAGTACACATCTTAATGACTATTACAGGGATACCATTGGGTTCATATGCTTTGTGGGGATCTAGGTTAGAGATGATAGCAGAAATCATGGAAGGGGTTATATGCATATCACGCGACAGAGACCCCGTTCTAGGATGTAAGTTAGGCAGGGATATTCCGGATGGGTCAAGATTAGAGTTTGAGGAGAAATTACGATCAAAGCATTCAGCTTTATCAGCAAAGGATGATAAAACCTCATATTGATTGAAGAGGGAGGACTAGAGACTTTACACTTATTTAATACCTTATTAAATAGTTATTGCGAGAGCCAAAGTTGTTAGGGGTATGCGGTACCTCATCCTCTCGGTAAACAGGGACTTTGCTTAAATTTATTGCGAGCAGCAACTAATAGGAGCCTGTTGTGACGAGAACCGTCACGCTAGGATAGCCGAAACTAGTGGTTGCTGTGTGCTATAGCGGCTGAGCATGTCATAATTAGTAGGAATTGTGTCTTTGATTTTAGGGTGGACCGTTTTTCTATTTTATCGAGGTCCCACTTCTCATATCACCTCAAGGTTCTAGAGTCCTTGTATATCAGATCCCGTGGGCCTTCCCTCTGTAAACAGAGAGAATGTTATTGGACTCTAGCTTTCTTGAAATTCATTTTTTTTTCTTTTCCCTCCATTGTTTATCATTAATTTACACGTTTATTTTTTATATCCCAGAAATGAACTTGATAAGGCTGGGACGAAACCGGTTGTTTTTTAGCTTTTAAAATATACATTAAAATGCCATATAAATTATGCTTATTCCTAGCTCTCTCTCTCTCTCTCTCTCTCTCTCTATATATATATATATATATATATATATATATATATATATATATATATATTCAAACAGATTTTTTGGATCAATTAGACATAATATGTCTGTTTATTTTTGTTTTAATCCTTTCGAATTCACAAATCAATTTCTTAGTATTCGTAGAAAATTGATTAAGAAAAAACGCCAAAATTTTCTTTCAATTCTTTTTATTTTCCTACGTACTTTCAGTTTCATCTGAGACCATCTTCAGGGGTTTAAATTTTCTGTGTATGTTTAAACGTGTTTCTGTAAATTCAAATCATGTTTACTGTTCGTTTTACTGCATTTTTCATCGTTCTATATCAATATCAAATTCACAATCAATGTATTTCTTAACATCTCTGAGTCTTTTAGCATTGATCATCACCGACAATAAGTTGCTGGTTCCAACTCTAGTGAAAACACCATGTGAAGCAAAAACTTCCCTACTCAACTTTATACTATTAGTTTTGTATTGGTAAAGCAATGCGTCGATGATGTTTAGTGTAAATTGCTTTTGTATTCAAGTACAGCGCCCATCGCAGGAGAGTGACGACAGCAATGCTTTGCACTACCATTTTCCCCCAAAGCTTCAGCAATTCAGTATAGTACGCCTTTCATGATGCAAGATTTTTTTTTTTACAAGAACGTTTAGCATTTGCTTTGATGCTGCAGGCTCTCTCTGGATTCACCCACTGATTTTCGACGTTTCTGATACGGTAGCGAACAAGTTGACAACAGTACACAAAATTATGTTTGAATAGAAGATAGAAATGAATGCATATGGTGAGATATTTGCCAAATGTTGTGCTCTGGCAGTCAAGGGAGAAATCTATTTTCCAGAATCTCTCTCACACTTTGCAAACGTATTGAAGTTGTTGATGCTTGTCATGAAGTTTTCAATCAACTCCAATATTTATTGAGTGGAGATCATCATTTGCAAATTATCTCTTGTATTTTTTTGTTTTGTGTGAGTCTTTAGCGTTGGGTGGTTTATCAACCACATTCAATTTACTTTTCTAAAACTTCACAGTCTGTTCAAATTCTCGACAAAAAGTAAAGTTAATAAAAAAATAAAATCGACAAAACAGTGGAACCAACAATTTAAATAAAAATGACTTAAACAATGTACTCCTGTTTTTATTTGTCTAAAATTGCATATATATATATATATATATATATATATATATATATATATATATATATATATATATATATATATAATTAAAGGATGCTTTATTCTGACAATATTTCTTATAACTATAAAGATTATACAGTGTGTGGCATAAATAACTTCTACAGTTGTTTTTATGAAGCTTGTATAAAAGAGGGGCTGCTGCCCAAATACGCAATTATTAAATTACACGATCGGCAGTCAACAAAGAATGTAACAACATTCAGAAAAAACTTGTCTTATGACAAATCCCAGCAGTGAATATGTGCGTGCGTTTATTGGGTGAATTTGTGTGTGTGTGTGTGTGTGTGTGTTTGTGCGTATGTATTGTGCGAATATATATGTGTGTGTGTGTGTATGTACCCGTATGTATTGGATGAATATATATGTGTGCGCGCGTGTGTGTGTGCGTATATATTGGATGAATACATATATATATGCGTGTGTGTGTGTGTGCGCACACGCGCGTATATATTGGATGAATGTATATGTTGGTGTGTATGTTTGCGTGCGTATATATATAATAGGTACGTACATATGAGTGTGTATGTGCGTATGTATATATAAAGAAGACTTTCATTATTTGTGGAATATGATTTTGCATTGTGTATTTAGTTTTGTTTTTTGTGCATTATCGATTTTGTTAGAAATACTGATCCGAAATTAGTCTTTACGTTACCCTAACAGAATGAAGAAAATTACAGTGTCATAAGTTTTAAGATTCAAAATATATAGCATTTATTTTTCCGCAAACACCACAGTAAAAAACGTCGAATAAAAAATAAGTGCATGATCTTTTTTTTTACCTATACAGATAAATCCAACTTATTCTTTGCTTAATGTTTATGCCGCTAAGCTTGTATGATTTTTTTTGTTTTTGTTTTTGCTTTTTTTTGCGATTGACTTTCCGGGTTATAATTTTCAAGTAGAGATGAAAGTTTTTCTCTATTTTATTGTCATGAGACTAGTTCCTATCCAAAATATTTGGTTTTGCCAATGACAGATTGCTACAAACGATAAGTGTTGACTCTCGTCTGTTCCGTTTGTGCAAGGTTTCCATTCTTGCATTAGCAGAGATTTAGAGGAACTTTAGATTATCCAAAACCGGATTATAAAAAAAATCTGTCAATGTCTATAGATTATAATACCATCATCCTAGAGTTTAAACATTATTCTCCTAAACCAACCCATCTGTCAAGATGTCAAAAAGCGAAACAAGCAGGAGTTGTTTTTTCGCATTATTTACTAAGCTATGCCAGGACTACTTAAATAGACTGGTCCGCTCTTTCAAAAAAAAGAAAAATCTTTGTGAAAATCTTTTTGTATATTAAAATTCTTTAGGCCACAATACTTGTCAGAATCGATATGTATTGCGATTTTATCGATTTATACTTAATATGCGAAAGAGACAATTGAAAGTTCAAGGTCACATAATGAGAAAAGAGGACTTAGAAGATGTGATACTCATAGGACTGAGAAAAACAACGCATACGCTATCCAGCCAGCTTGAGTAGATAGATGGCGGAACAAGGTTTAGGAGAGATAGCAAAAAACCTAAATTTACTAAGCGATATAATGGACAGGACGTTGTGGAGAGTCATGATGGCCAATGTTCTGAAGTGACACGGCACATAGAAGAGCCTAACGATGAAAGAGCCTAAGTAAAACAAAGTGCAAATAACTCTGTGAAATTTAGGGATCGATTTGATACTGTATCAATATTATAAACAGCCCCCCACTTCATAATTGATAAAAAAAAATATTTTCGATTCTGACACGTGCTGCAGCCTAAATCTTTGCCAACATTATTCCCCAGTAAATCTTACCCTATAGTTTACAAGTGGATGACTCTATTTAATTAGTGCCGCTACACTTTATAAATACCAGAGTAAATGGCGGGAAGTAGCTAGGGAAAATGTATGATACCAATCAGAAATTTTTGAACTAATCGTAAGTTTATTGAAAGATCAGTATGACTTAGAAATCAATAGACAACAAATGTTTATATATACTAAAAAAAAGAGGAAAAGCGAAAAAGATAGAAATGGGTAAGGAGTGAGTGTAAAATAAAAAAAACGACGTAAAGGACAAATAACCACGACATTCTATGCTTACACGCAAACGGGCGAACCCACAGACGCGCACACACACACACACACCCACACACACACGAACGCACACATGCATTATGAAAACAAAAAGAACAAATGAAAAGTGCACATGAAAAAGAAAGATCGAGAAGTATAAGAAATCAATTGCTGGTGACGCATGACGCGTGAACTGAGGGTCTGTCTAGAAAACTCTAGAGTCGCGATTAACATCAATCAAATACGTGACAACCCTTTAACTGTATAAATTCACTCTATCTCTCTCTCTCATACACACACACACACACACATCAACATATATTGAGATCCGTCAACAATATATATATATATATATATATATATATATATATATATATATATATATATTGTTGACGGATCTCCCCTTTTTACACAAATGGACTCACCCAGGGTATACATATACTACTGCTAGTGAATACACGAACAGTCAATCAGTAGTAGTAGTGGAGTCGAGTCGGTCGAGTAGTAAATAGATAGAGTCACACACAGGAGGGTAGCACAAGAGTCACAGTAACAAGCACTTAGACTCAGTAAGAAGTCATACAGCGATACGTCGATACCAAAGACTATCTATATATTTGGCTACTAACCCCGCATTCCTGGAACTACTAACCTGTATTACCAGTTTGTATTATTACGTTAATACATTTATTTCCTACATTCATTCTTGGCGTTGTTATTATTTGATACCGGATTTCATTCCGGAATCCACAATTACATGACGGCGAGGATATTGAACTCACACGGAAAGGAAAAAAAAGATTCTCCCTCGTTGTCCACAACAACCTGGCGACGAGGAATTCGAACTCACACGGAAGGAAAACGAAACAAAATTCTCCCTCGTTGTCCACAACAACTTGGAGACGAGGAATTCGAACTCACACGGGAAAGAAAAAAGGAGAGAAAAAAAGAAATATTCTCCCTTGCCAACCACAACAACTTGGTGACGAGAAATTGGGACCTACACGGAAAGAAAAAAATTTCTCTCTTCTCACCACAACAGCTTGGAGACAAGAATTTGCACTTCTCGGAGACTCTAAAGAAAAATTGCCATTTTTTGCCAGTATCCACAACAACTTGGCGACAAAGTTTTACGAGGATTAAAATACGGAAAATTGATTTTTCCTAAGACTCTTTTCATAGAGGATTTTAAAAGTATTTTAGTAGAACTTGTAAAATACCAAAATGAACAGCAATTACAACTCCAAGAAAGACAAAATCAACAGCAATTACAATTCCAAGAAAGAATGGAAGAGAAGTGGCAACAGCAATTACTACAAACGCAGAAGCAAAATGAAGAAAGACAAATGCAACTCCAGGAACTAATATTAAATGTAGCGGGTAACAAACAACAAAATATCGAAAAAGAGGCGACTTTTTCCCAAGACGCAGTGTGGAATACGATAGAAACATTCAATTACTCCCTAGAAGAGGATAAAAATTTCGGGGATTATTTCAGACGTCATGAAGACATCTTCAACATCGATTGTCAAAACTGGACAGAAGCAAAGGAGCTACGTCTGTTACACAGAAAATTAGGAACAGAAGAATACACAAAATTTGTGGATTACATCTTGCCAAAAATGACAAATGAGTTAACGTTTGACGAAGCAGTTACATGTCTTACAGAGCTTTTCAGTACAAAGACGTCACTATTTCACAATAGGTGGAAATGTCTTAACCTCGTAAAATACGAAAATCAGGACTACTCCATGTTCGCCGCAATCGTGAACAAACATTGCGACGACTTCAAGTTGGCAAAATTAACTCCAGACAATTTCAAGTGTCTTATTTTTGTACAAGGGTTAGTCTCAGTTAAGGATAGTGAAATGCAAAAAAGAATACTTTCAAAACGACACAATAAGCCTGGATAAACACTACAAAAATTATCAGAAGACTGCCAAAAATGACTAAGTATAAAGAAAGACTCGAAGGATATCGAGGAGTCAGGAGTAGCACATATACGTAAGTTGAACAAAAGTTTACGTTTTTCACCATCTCTGAATAGAAAACAAAAATTATATAATAATGAAAAAAGATTTTCACCCTCTCCGGAAAGAAAACAACAATTCTATAATAATGGAAAAAGTACAACCTATAGGACAAATTATGACAAAAATCAAAGCAAATATAAGCTCCCCCCCATCTGCATGTTATCGATGTGGAGGATTACACTGGAATAAGGATTGTCGTTTTAAATATAAAAAATGTCTAGCGTGTGGAAAAATGGGTCACAAGGCATCCCAATGTAGGAACAGAAAATTTACTAGTAAGATAAGAGCTACTAGAATGCACGACGAAGACAATATTAACATAAGAAAATACGTGGAACTTGAAATTTTAAATAAAAAGATAAAACTACAACTAGACAGGTTCGGATCTAACGATAATTAACCTACAGACATGGAGAAAGCTTAATAGACCGACCATGATACATACACAGAAAATTGCTAAGTCAGTTACAGGAAAGCGTATAAAATTCGAAGGAGAAGTAATCTTAAATGTGAAATTCCACGGAAAAACAAAAAAACCCAAGATATTCGTAATGAAAGATACAGAAAATCTGGTGGGCACAGACTGGATACAGAAGTTCGACGTATGCGATTTACCTATCATTTCTTTTTGTAAAAAGATAAAGTGCGAACCATCAGAAGCGACGAAGTTAAAGCAAGAATTACATAAGTATGCTCGAGCGGTTTGTGACGGGGTAACAAGTTTAGCGCCAGAACTGAATTAAAAGAAAATGTCCGACCAGCAATAAAAAAAAGAAGCAAAACGTGCCGTTTTCCGCAGAATACGGTCTGTGTGTGATAAGTTATTGCCGAACAAGAACAAAAACCGGCATACACCTTTAATACTCAAGAGATCATTCGAACATGGTACAATAATTAACAGACTAGGAAATATGATGCACACAGAACAAGACGAAAAGTCCACCCACAGAAGACATATTGACCAAATACAAAATGAGATTCAAAGACCCCATGAAGACACAGAAATTAGGTCAAACAGGAAGAGAAAATTTACCGAACCTCTGATTATCGACCATAAGAGGAAAAAATACTAACTCCCCCCAAATATATTTATTTCCTATATTCATTCTTGGCGGTTGTTATTATTTGATACCGGATTTCATCCCGGAATCCACAATATATATATATATATATATATATATATATATATATGTGTGTGTGTGTGCGTGCGTGTGTGTGTGGAGAGAGAGACAGAGAGAAAGAGAGAGAGAGAGACGAATGGACACCCAGGCCAACGCTGAGTGGCTGAATTGTTTAATGCATGAACGCAATCCTCAGGCCACGAAGATTGCATACAAGTATAAAACTGTGTTGACCAGTGTCGACTCAGTATTTACCGACGTTCTCTTCCTCATATTGAGTACTTTTATCCATAAATATAGCACAATTAAGCAAGTATAGTATTTTAAATATATGAGAATTTTTTAACAGACGATGGAAAATATGACACCGCAATCCGAACGCGCATTGGAATAAGAAAAAATATGTCTTCCAAAACTTTAGAAAAGTACGAGGAAACAGGAAAATGTCGTTAAAAACAAAAATATGACACCGCAATCCGAACGCGCATTGGAATAAGAAAAAATATGTCTTCCAAAACTTTAGAAAAGTACGAGGAAACAGGAAAATGTCGTTAAAAACAAAAAAAAAGACTGTTGAAATGTTATGGAATATCAATTCTCTTAGATGTCAATAAATGTTGGACAATCTGAGACATGAAGACAATATTGGAGGCAACATAAATTTGGTTCTACAGAAGGATGATCAGTATACCGTAGACTGACTGCGTAGGCCACAAGGTTGGAGTCTTAAGGAAAATGGCAACACATATGTCTCTTATACTCAGATCAGAAAAGAGCAGTTGAAATTTCTAGATGAGAAAGGTCGACATGGAACATGTAACACTCACAGGACCTTACAATAGCAAAAGAGAAAAGAGAATGCAGCAGGCCACCAACCTAACGATCTTGTGTGAATGGATGGCGGAATGCGGGTAGAAGGGATGATGAGCAAGCAAAGATCTACAAAGGATAGAAAAATTGTGGAGAATCATGATTGCCGACATTCTGAAGGGACACAGTAGACAGAATAAGTAACCGAGACTAAAACGAGTTCAAAAGATTTTTGAAAATTGCCGACGGACAAATTTGTCCAGAGTAAAATAAAAACATTTAAAAGGAAACAATAAAACAGGAAAATTGCTGTTTGTACACTCCAATAAAATATTACGACCATGTCTCTCTCACAATTTTCTGTAAACTGCCTTGATTTTTTTTTTTGAAACGTAATGTAGTGATTTCCTCTTACGTACTCAACTCTTCTTATGAGATAGAATGCCACGCGTACTCTAATATTTAATTCACAGCTGGATTAAGACCTTTGGCACACGTAGTGGGAAGGCAATATAACAGGCTTCAAATTCAGTGTCGGTAACCGTGACGCTACAGGTATATCCCACAATTCTTGAATTAGAGAATAGCAGTTTTGCTCCATAGTCTCTGCTTCTGATCAGTCTCATCGATGTACTCTATATTTTGTAGTGGCAAGGTTGTTTTATAGAAACTCACTAGCATAAGCGCACTGGGGATATCTCTTGCGTCTAGGTTGCGCATTTGAATCAGAACATTCGTTAATTTTATTATGTAAAAGATCAACTTCATTGAAAATGTATAAACCAACAGTTTACACTATTTACCGAGTGCGATGGATAAATTGTCATCTAAATTATACAAAAAAAAAAATTAAAATAATACTGACATCTCATTTTAACAGATATATTTATTTAGCAAAATTACACAAAATATTTTGAAATACTAAACAGTAAACTTATTCAATAAAATCGCCATTAGCTTCAACCACGGCCTCCAGACAACTTCGGAAACTCCTGTAACATTTCTGGACTCTCTCCTTGTTTAAGTTGGTGAATGCTGCCATAATCCTTGCCTTCAGTTTATCTTTGTTGTCACAAGGAGTTTTTTGGTCTCTCGCTCAACTGCGCCTACACACAATAATCAGCGGGGTGAAATTAGGGAAGATAAATGGCGAGATATAAGAGATGATGTACTCGCAGAAATTATCTGAGAGCCATGACTGTGTCCTTCTGCATGTGTTGCAGAGTTCTGTTGCAAGACATAGGTTCTTCCAGTAGCTACCCTCTTAACCGAGGGCAGCACTACCTCATCAAGGCACTTAATGTAGGCTTCAATGTTGAGTCTGAGGCCCTCACCAACAAATTCGGGAGATCTTTTCTTATCAGAATGGGCATAATTATTTTTCTGATCTGCCGTTTCTTCGTAATCACCATTAGACTCATCCAACACTTCCCGGATCCTCAGCACTGTCCTCAGATTGACATCCAAACACTGAAATATTAGTATTGGAGATTTCAGCGCGAATGCTAAGCAATACATCATGCCGTTTCCAAATTTCTGGGGGAGTGAATTGTGTCATGGTGCTCTTATTCTCACAGACATTCCCAAATGATCCTACTATACTGTACAGTGGACAAAATACGAAACAAACAGCGCCGATGCGAGAAATTAAAATGGCGACAATTTACCCATCGCACCCTGTACCCATTTTACCCATCGCACGCTGTTATTCCGATTGTTGTCTCTCATCTTTATTAGTATATTTACGACCTTTCGGCCGCTCACACTCAGACCTTCTTCAGGTGATATTTCTTGAAATTTCGAACCGAACAGAGAGTAGATTGTTTTGCCATGCCGTTGGATATCTCAGTAGTTGCTCCCTCTGCTATGTTAGGGTATTGATTTCACAACGAAACAGAGAAAGCAGGAGAAACAGAGAGGGCGTGAGAAACAGATAGAGAGAAACAGAGTGAAAGAAAGACAAAGAAAGAAACAGAAAGGGAGAGAGAATGAAAGAGCGATAAAGAAATGGAAAGAAAGGAAAAGAGAGAGAAAGGAAAAGAGAGAAAGAAAGAAGGAGGGATAGAAGGAAAGAGTGAGAAAGAAGGAAAGAGACAGATAAGTAAAGATAGAGAAGGAATGAGATAGATAAGAAAAGAGAAACAGATGTTAAACGAATTTGAAAATTATTGTCCGAAATTCTGGGATAAAGAATTATGATTAAGGAAAAAGAAAGAGAGAGAAAGAAAAAGAGTAAGAGAGTAAAGGAGAGAGAAAGAAAAAGACAAAGTGAGAGATAAAGTGAAACAGAAAGAGACGGAAAAATAGATTACTGTTTCATTTGTGCGTTGAAATATTTTCCCATCAGCAACAATTATAATTAAATTGTAGTTATATTTCAAATAATGGACTTACTTTTAAGAAATAGTGACACTTAAGTACCTTTCTTCGCAAAAAATTAGCCCTAGCAAATGCCGGAATAACCAAAATTATCTTCTCAATGAACTGATTATATTTATTTCAGAAAAGGCGCTTTAACAGTGGCGTTTCTATTTTTCGGAATGGTTTCTTGCAGACGAAATAGATTATCGATTTCTTCAACATGAAAAGGCCATTTTTAATTCCAAATCCGTCTGCCCCTTCGAAATAATGAAAACGCAGCAACTTAAAAAGAAGTTCTATTGCTCTATCAAAATTTATCTGTTAACAGCTGGTCTACATCTACAAGAGAAAATGAGTATAGACACCGCCTAAATACTCCCACATAGTTTTCTCTCCCCAGAAAAAAATTGGGCGGAAGTAACATTAGCAAAAATAAAACATCTCGCTATTTTTCCAATTCTTTAGATCATTTCAGCGTCTTCTTTGTTTTACTTCGCTTGCTTGCTTCTTCTTTCGCTTCCTAACTTGCTTTCTTCCTTTCTTTGTTCCTTTCTTCCTTCTTTCTTTATCTCCTAAATGTATGAAAGCTGTCATTTAATTTTCCATATTAAGTTAAGCCGCAGAGTTTATTTTTCAACACGTCCAGGCATTAACTATTACTGGCATATCTGGTCAGCTTCTCCGGCTACATATCTCGAGATTCTTAACAAATTCCTAAGAAGGGTCCGTAATGTTGTCTATCATGACCTGATGAACTGACATCTCGACTTCAGTCACTTTTCTAGCTTCTTTCAGTCTTTTCTATAAATATTTTCATGGCGGTTATTCTAATGAACTCTTCCTCTTTCTACCTCGACCGCTTGATTATAAGCCTACTACTAGATTGGCTATCATCGATTTCATATATAAACAGCTAGATGTAAGTTCTATACTAATAGTTTCTTTTCTTCTATTTTTCTTTTCTGAGACTCTCTTACGCTTTCTTACTGCCCCCTACAATCTTTAGAAATTTAAAAGCAACGTCAATCGCCATCTTATGTCTTCTTTTATTATCCTTCCCGTTCTATTACTCCTCACTAAAGACTTCTCATTTGTTCCCAGACCCAATCCCCTCTTGCGTCTTAGTGCGTTGAAATGAGAGAAATACTTTTTAAGATAATATTTCATTTTACCTATAAAAATATGTGCAAATAAACGTAAATCACAATTGAGCCTATCAGATGGTTGTACTGATATTGCTCTGAGACAAGTCACACCTATTGACTAAGCTTAGCAAGGTACAAGAAAATTTTGTCTATGAAACTAACTTGTTAAAATTGGTTTCCTAGCAACAGCACTTAATTTTTTAGTCATTTTACCCTCAAGAAAGACAATAAAGCCACTAGGATGCAAGAGGTTACTGAGTCTTAGAGAATATGAGAAAAACTACTATTAAGGAGAGAGGGCAATAAAAGAATAAGAATTAAGAAGACAGAAGATAACGATTGACATGCCATTTATATTTTTGAATATCAAAGTTGACAAGGAAGCAATACCTGGAAGAGAGCTTCACAAGCGAGAAGTACTAAAGAAGAAACCGTTAGCATACGACTTACGGTTACATTTAACTATTTCAACTGTAAATTGACGATGACTTTGCCGCCAATCTAGTACTGCGCCCAAAATCATAAAATCAAAGTACCACAGCGGAAAGTTCATCAGAACAATTACCATGAGAGTATTTGAAGGAAAGGCACAGAGAAGCTACGTTACGGCGGTGGGAAAGGGACTGAAACTAAAATGCCACGTCAGTACCAGTAACATTGCAGTGTATTCATAAAATTGATTTACAGAGTCCTAACTCCTAGTATGTCACTAAAACCGGATTTCGTTAATATAATAAAACAAGACGAGGATTTATATGAAGACTAGAAAAAAACTTTGAAAATAAAAGAAAGATCTACGATAATCGTTCCCGACAGGTTTACACCTGCTCATAATAAATCCGTTTCTGCCTCATATCGGTCGAAGTAATTTTAACAAACTAAGTTCTTGTTTCTCATCTTAGTATGGGCTGTGAGAGCACGTATTGTCCGTGTGATGGAGTTGTTTTTCTTTGCTAAATGCTATATGCACTCCTCCCAATTCCGCAGTATCACCCCGTTAATGCTTTCTGTAGGTATATGTGTTGAAAAATCCAGAGAAAGACAGTTTTTTGAAAGGATATCGATAGTCTAGCCGGTTGAGTTTGGTCATATTTAGTGCCGTAACCAAGATGATTTCCAGTGGCACCTGTCACCTAAACTGCTTGTTTTAAATGCCCGGTCATCATACGTTTGTATTCTGTGACTCTCACCCCTTAATTTCTCTAATTCACATTATATTCGGTAGTGATATAATTTTTTAAATACGCTAGAATCTTTTTTGTAACATAGAAAAATATTTTCTCTCTTTAAAATAAATTTTAGGTCATCAGTCGACCTTCGACACTACATTTCTTCACTGGTTTCATAAGAGTATGGTTAGCATAGGTAATATAGTGTAAAACCAACAGAAGTGTTTATTTTACTTTGGAAACACAATATGGAACCTTCCGAAACAAATTTTTCTGAAAAAAAAAAGACAGAATATATAATCTAAAAGTCCTTAATATATTTTTACGGATTTTACAAAAAATTGCATGGACATCGCATATAACAGCTAATGCATTCTCATGCTTTACAGGAGAATGAAAATTAATTTGAAAATTACTGTCCAAAAATGCGGAGTTATCATTAAATACACTTTTTTTAAATTCGAAATATTCGAATAATGTTTTCTTTTTTTGTTCCGCCTGGGCTTTTCTCGAATCAGATAACATTAAAAAAATATGAAAATGATCCCTTTATTTAATGTAGGTGGTAGATATATCGACCCCAGGAAGTTAAGTAAACCAACGAAAAATTTATAAAAAATTCATGACAAAAAGGATATCTCTCTCACCCCCGCCTCTCTCTCCCTCTATCCTCCTCTCTCTCTCTCTCTCTCTCTCTCTCTCTGTGTTTTTGACTTTATATTATATTTTTTTCACTGGCTTATTCTTTCTCCTTGATATTTATATTAAGAAAAGCCATATACATTAGTTCCGCCGTTTCAGACCTTTACAACTAGTATACAATATATTACTTCCACGGAGTTGAAACACACACGTTTCTTCCGTGTCCCAAATGTAAGAAGAATTTTGCAATCAGATAGACTTTTCCAAAAAACTACAACTTAGTGGAACAGACTCCCACGTGAATCTAATTTAAGCGAATTACTAGATTGGCTGCTATCATTTTACTGTTGAAATTCCTAAGTGAAAAGTTCTATATTAATGGTTTCTTCTCTCGCGATACTTCCAGTGGAACTTGTTCCAGCTTCCTGCTTTTCTCTCAAATAAAATCTTCAGAATTTTAAATACAACGTCAATTATATACTATTGCCTCTTCGATGTTTTTTCATGGCATCTCTCGTCAACGTTTTATTTTTTTCACTCTCAGTACCATTTTGCGTAATAGTGGCATTATAGGTTTGTTTGGGAAGAAATCATTCAAAGAAAATACATACAGATTTGTTTTTTAATCTTTTTTGGTGTCATCTACTTCGCTTTTAAGACCTCTTTTTTTACCTTTGGTGGCAACTATTTTTTGGCGTAAAGTTGTGCTGTGATGATGGTAGTATTGCGTGATGTCATTAGAAGGAAGGAATAGCATTCCTGTAGAGATGTGGTCATCGTTTGATCTTAATAGCAACTGGAGCTAACATGTATTTTTTTTACCGGTTGTTGTTCGTGCAATATGATTTATTATCGATAAGTATTAGACATTTTATATAATTTACGAGATGTGCATTAACCATTTAACTAATAAATGAAGAAATTTAAGAAAAGTGGAATGCCAAAGCTGTGGTATGTAGTAAAATAAAAATGAAAGAGGGCTAAAAATAGAGATGAGAAGAGTAAAAAGACATGAGGAAATAGAGGAGAGGGATAAAAAAGAGAAAAGAGAGAGAGAGAGAAAAGAAAGGGAAGAGAAAGAAAAGATAGTAAAAGAGAGGCAAGAGAGAAAAATAGAGAAAAGAAAGAGGACAGAAAAAGGAGAGAGAGAAAATGAGAGAAAAAAGAGAGGGAAGAGAGAAAAAGAGAGAAAAGAGAGAAAAGAGACAGTGAAAAGGAGAGAAGAGAAAAAGAGAGAAGAGAGAAATTGAAGAGTAAAGATAGAAAAATAGAAGAGAGAAAAGAAAGGATAGAAGAGATATGCAAGGAATAGTGGAAAGAAAGGAGAAAACTAGAGATAGTTATTAATAAAGAATATAGAGAAAAAATGAGGAATGTAGATGGAATAGAAAAGCGGAATAAAGGATAGAAAAAGATACCATTAAAACAGAAAAGAGAGGAAGAGAGACAGAAAGGATGAATGAAGAACAGGGAAATGTTAGAAGAGAGGGAATGAAAAAGTCAGAGGGTTGATAGAAGTAAGAAAGTGGAAAGAGAAATGAGAAAAAGAATAAGGAAGAGGCGAAAAACAACGGGAAAAGAATAAAATAGAACAAGACGAGGAAAAAAGAATTGGGATCATAAAGAGAAAGGAGAAAATATGAAGGGCTGAATACGGAATAGGGAAAGGAAATAGAAAATAAAAAGAGATTCAAATAATAATCTAGAGAAAGAACAGTAAAAAGGATGAAATATAAAAAAGAGAGGACAGTAAGAGGAAAAAGAGTGAAAGAAAGTGGGAAAAGAGGATAGAAAGAGAAAAAATCTCGAAAGAAAGAGAAAAAAGAATGGAAAAAAGAGAAAAAATAGGGTCAAGAAAGAAAAAAGAGGGGATAGAAAAAAAGAGAGAGGACAGAAAGAAAAAAATTTAGGATAGAAAAAAAAACAAAAGTGGAAAGAAAGAGAAAGAAAGAGTGGATAGAATGAGAATAAAGTGTAGACAGAAAGATAAAAAAAAAGCGGAAAGAAAGAGCAAAGGAATGGATAGAAAAAAAGAGAGGATTTAATGGGAAAATAGTGGAAAGAGAAAGAGAAAAGATAGGAACATGGAATACGGAAAGGAAAGAAAGAATGTATAATGAACAGGATAAAGAAGAAGGAAAGAAAGCAAAACGAGAATAAATAATAGGAAAGAGATAAAAGAAATGAAGGAAACAGCGACAGAAAAGTGGAATAAAGAATGGGGCAAAGCAAGAAGAGGGGACAAGAAAAGAAAGAGAAACTGGTGGAAGAAGAAAGAGAGAGTTTCGGATAGAGAATAACAGAGAGAATGAAGAAAAAATGGAGGAGTAAACGCAGCAGTGATGACGGATAGAAAATAAGAAGAACAAAGAAGAGAAGGAAGAAAAGAACAAAATCAGTAGGGAAGAAGTAGGAGGGAAGAAGAAAAAGAGGAAAACAAGAGAAAGGAAACAATGCAGAAGAGAAGCACGAAAAGGCGGCAAAATATAGATGAGCCATTTGTGAAAGTATTAGAGATAGGATGCAAAAGAAATGGAAAATACTGAATGACGTGTCTTTTTTGAGGGATGAATTTCTGCGAAACGGTTCATAATATCATCTTCAAACATGATCATAACGAATATCTTCAGGTATTAGCCAGTGAAAACACAGAAACTAACAAACTGAACTCAGGCAGATACGGCGAATTCTGATTGGTCGTTAATTTCATCATGTCGAAAGACGACACTTTAAAAGTCCTGTAACTTGACGTCGGTTCGGTGATTGAACCCATTTGGAAAAAAAAGGATTTAGGATGATGATTTTCAAGTCAAGGCAAGCTTCTTCTAATTGGAAGATTTTCCTAACATAATGTCCCTATAGTTATCCCAGCCTCACTTCAAGGAAAGCTTGGGGAATATTGATACTTGAACGGAAATCAAAATAGAAGAACGAACGAGTAAAGAAAACGAGATGGAAATGCGAAAATGCATAATAATATATAAATGTAAATATAATAAAATAAAAATGCTATACAAATGGGAAAATAAACAAAATAAAAATAATTGGATCCAGTTCATAAAGATGAGAAGAAAGAAGAAATAAAAATGAATGTTGTCATTTCATGATCCTTTAGCATTTAAAGGGAATATTATTAACGTTTGTAGTCATATTAAGTAGATACGAAAAAGATGTGAAGTGAGAAAAATAAACAAAGTCGGATAAGAAATAGAGGAAAGGAAAAAAAAGGAAAGGGCAAAGTACAGATTAAGAAGAAAAAAAGAAAGAGAAAAGAAAGAAATAAAAATGAGGGGAGAATAAAAGGAAGGAAGAGAAAAGAGAGTAATAAAGAATAGGGGATAAGAAGAAAAAGCGAATAAGGAATAAGGGAGAGGAAGAAGAAAGAAAGAGAAAGAAAATCGGGAAGGGATAAATAAATAAGGATTGGGAAAAATAAATAAAGAAAGAAAGAAAGAAAGAAAGAAAGAAGAAGAAGAAGAAAGCATAAAGATTAGGAGAGAAAAGAATAGGAATAAAGATCAGGGGAGAGGAAAAAGACGGAGAAATAAAGAATAGATGTGAGGAAAAAAGAAAGAACGAGGAGTAAAATGGGGAAAAAAGAATGGGTGAGTGGTTGAAGAAAGAAAGAGAAGAATAACGAATAGGTGAGAGGAAGAAAGAGAGAAAAGAGGAATAAGAAAGAAGGTGAAAGAAAGATAAAGATAAGAATAGAGAAAAGGGGTAAGTAAGAAAGAGAGAAGAGAAAAATAAAGAATGGCTGAGAGAAAAAAAGCAAGAAAAAGATAAGAGAGGAAAAGAGAATGATTTCTATCATTTGTGATGCAAAGGTTGATGCGCTTTGCAAGATTCACCTGAACTCGATGCAATAACTCCACATTACCGTCAATTTTCGCACATTCACTTTTTGTGCGTTAAACCAAGTGTGTTTTATCTTTGATTTTCATTGAGTACACTTTCTAGCATTCTCACGAAAATTGACTAGGATACTCCAGAAAAAGAAGACAATTATTTCTTCTTTCGACAAAACCATGTTTAATATGCGGATCTCCAAACAAAATGTAGTTAATGAGATTTCATGTATAATTTTCCTCCTAAACTGTCTGTCAACCAAGTCTATAGAGCTCAGTTTATCCTACTATTTCTTCCGTTTTGTAGGAGGGAGTACAATCATTTTATTGTCCCAAGCGATTTCGGGAAATTCTGTTGGGGCAATAAAAATTATGGGAAATTTTTGTGCTCCCTTACGGAGACGGAAAAACGTAGGGATGCTGAAAAAACATAATAAAAAAAATAAAGATGTTTCATATATATATATATATATATATATATATATATATATATAATGTTATTCAGGCCATCTTTCATGCTTTGAAATATGAAACAGACTGTCGCCGTTTGTGTTGACCTCAGTGTCCACTTCTATATTTACATACGTTCTATCTCTGATATTGAGCACTTTTACCCATAGATGTAGCATATCATAAAATTATAAATACACACACACACACACACACACATATATATATATATATATATATATATATATATATATATATATATATATATTTACAATCTCATTGACTTACCTATCTAAGTAAATAGAATGAGATGAAGATAGTTAATATTAAATCGCTATAAGAAACCATTATACCTCATGGGGTTATTTATTTCATACCGCTTTATCTCAGATTGTTTTCGTTGTCTTATAATAGCTTGCAAATTTATACTATAATTGTCTCCGATCATACATTAAAGGCGACAGTTAGATAAGCGTTTGTTCATTCAAATTATGTGTAGCTTATTGTATTAAACGAATGCTCATTCGGTTGAGTCTGTCACTCAAAAGATGAAAATAAGTTTAATTATTTTTTAAAGTCATGTTAAAATTCAATTTTCTCTTCGTACATTCGTATGAACGTATTATCTCTCTCATCTATTCATATAGAAATTTAACTAACTTGACTCATTCTGATGTGGGACCAAATATGACTAGGAAGGCGGTTGGACACCAAATGGTATTCATGCGTTTTTATCGTTCAAGAAAATACGCATTCGAAATTAGAGATTCTAACTTTGCAGACTGCTGTATGAACTATAATCCCACAAATTTACCACACTAGTTATTTCTAATACGGTTTCCGTAGCACATAGTTTTTTTAAGAGACAGAGTTATTTTGTTAATCCAATAGAGTCTCCTGTGAGACAAAAGAGTTCCAAATTCTTCATGCTAAGAGATTCCGAACAGGCTCAGAGAGAGAGAGAGAGAGAGAGAGTGTGTGTGAGAGAGAGAGAGAGAACAATCTCCGAAAGAGATATTGAACTAACTCAGAAAGAGCTATGTCTTGTCGGCTAGGGCTTCAGAATACACTGACAGCACCACTTCAGAGGTGTAAGACCTCTCCCCGCAACAAGGCATCCTGGGTATAACGATAAACTACATCTGGAAGCAAGTGCTCTGATCATGCTGTTTTAAGGAGCGTGGAACCACTTTTTAATTGCTGGTGTTCCTAGGTCCACCTTGACCCGGAGTAGTAGCACCTGTTACAGTCCCAGTTATGGGCAAATAACTAACACCCAAACTGGGGTTAAACTGAGGTCAATACACTATGAAAGTGTAAACATAGGTTTTAATACCAGCAATACATTTTTGAAGAAAGAAATTATTAACAGCAACATATTTTTGAAACAGAAAAATATTACTAGCAATTAAATAACCATTGAGGTTGATATGCAGTAAAATAAAACAAAACAAACATCAGAAAGAGATACCGAACAGGCCCAGAAAGAGAGAGAGAGAGAGAGAGAGAGAGAGAGAGAGAGAGAGATTGAACAGGCATTGAGAGAGATACTGAATAAGTCAAGAGAGAGACCAAAAAGGCTCAGAGACAGATACCCAACAGGCTCAGAATTAAATACTGAACAGGCCCAGAGAGATACGGAACAACCTCAGAGAGAGACTCGGAACAGGTTCAGAGAGAGATAAACGTATATTTCTAAATATTCACACAGAGGAAGATAGACTGAGGTAGATATATAAATATGACATATATAGACGTGAATAAACTGATATTTATCAGAGCCAAAAATCGATTTAGTTTCAAATTATTCTTATATTTCAGATCAAACAACTTTTCACCTTTCATATACAATTTCTTTTTTAAAATCCATGCAGTTATATAACTTTTGTTACCATTTTAGATTTTCACTTTTATAGTTTGCAACATATTTTTTATAGTTTATGTAGTATTTTTTTATCTACTGTGTGTGTGATTAGTTTTATAGTTTTTATTAGTAACGTGTGTAAGTGTTCGATGAAAGATCAATAATGTTTTTAGGATGATAGAATCGATCCACTTTGAGAGGCAAGACTTTCTAGTTTCGATTCTCCAAGGTTGATTTATGCACCCAATAATGAAACGGAATCGTCTTCATTCGACCATTACATATGACACCATGTCTGTTTGATCGATACGAGTGTTGCTAAATTGCCCCCATGGCCTGTAGATAGTGGTGACGATCTGATAAAAAGATACTGAATGCTGATGTTCAAGTACTGCTTGTGGGTTTTTCACCTAATTAGAATATTGATGTGGGTCAATGTTCCCACATTCCCTGCAGTTCACGAAATCATTCATTCAGGAAATCTACAAGACTAAGGTATACACACACAAAAAAATTATATATTTTTTGGTAGGAATTTCTAGGATGAGGAATTAGCAAAAAGATTAGGTCAAATTACAAATCAACCAAGCATAAAAATGTAAATATCTGGCAATTGTTCTAACAGAGGACGGAAAATGCGAAACTGAAATCTGAAGACGCATTGAGATAGACAATGAGGCATTCCAAAAGCTAAGCAGAGTATTAAGAAATTGAAAAACATCGTTATAAACAAAGAAAAGATTACTAAACTCCTACGGGATATCTGTCCTCCTATATGGCATTGTATGCTGGACGATCTCATCACAGATGACTTTAAGCAGCAGAATTGCGGTTCTACACAAGGATACGGAGGATAATATGAACTGAAGATGTAAGCAATGACAAAATTTTATAAATAAAAAAAAATTAAAAAATGGACATATATACTTAAGATCAGAAAAAGACAGTTGAATTTCAAGGGCGGAAAAGGAGGAAAGTCAGTTTAGAAAATGAATTATTAACAGTGCACCTTGAAGGCAAGCAGCGGATTACCTACCTAACGAGCTGGCGTAAATGGTGGGACGAACAAGCAATCGGAGAGATAGCAAAGAGGTAAAATTTACTAAGAGCTACAAAGGACATGAAATTATGGAGAGCCATGATCGCTCACCTCCTGAAGGGACACGGCATATAGAAGAAGAAGAACGAGCTTGTATAAATGGTTTGTAGAAAATGATTAGGAATGATAGTGAAAAAACAAAATTTCCTAAGCGCAACAAAGGACAGGAAATTGTGGATAGCCGTGATCGCTCTCGTCCTGACAGGACACCACACATAGAAGAAGAACGAGTCTGTGTAAACCATTGACCGAAAATGTGTGAGATAGCAAAAAGAGAAAATTTGCTAGGAACTACAAAGAGCAGGAAATTGTGGTGAGCCATGATCGACCACGTCCTGAAGAGACACAGCATATAGACAAATATATATAAAGCGATATTTATTTTTATTTTTTTGTCAGACTTGAAATCTAAGAGGTATTGGTTCATGAAAATAGTGTATTATACAAGAAAACAGTGTATTGTACAAGAAAATCAAAGCTTTAATAAAAATTTCCAATAATCTGTCTTGATTTGTGGATAAGAAAATATAGTCAGTGTATTATTATTATGCGTAGGATATTTTTACGCTCTGATTTCGCTGAGACGTTCCCGGTTTGAGGAATGTGTTTCGGTGATATAAAATGTCAGTGTGGAGGGGGCGTGTGTGTGTGTGTACGTGCATGTGTGTGTACGTATGTGTGCATGTGTGTTTATGAACGTGTGTGTGTGTGTGCGCGCGCACTCGCGTATGCGTATGTGTGCTCGCGTGTGTGTGTATCTATATGTGTGTGTGTGTGTGTGCGCGCATTCTGTCCTGCTTACTCCAACAAGCATTACGCAGTTAAATTTTCCAGAGCTACAGTATCATATGTACACGATCAATTACCCTATCATGTCATTCATATGTCGATTGAGTCAATCTTTTACAAGTGCAGGGATGTGTGAAACTATTCAGTGTAGTTGTTTCAGTCAATTTCTGGCGCCTAAATTTATCAAGATTGGAAATAGTCAGAGCTTGATTTCACGTGGCTACGCCTTCTTCCGGTATATCGCCTACGCAACTTCGTGTGGCCACGCCTCTTCCGGAATGCTCCTACGCAACTTCGCAAGCTTGCATTTCTTTCCACTCAGAATACCTATGCGCCTTGATTATTTTAGTCATCGGACGCATTTCCTGATTATGCACTCATCAGGTCCGATTTCCGCTCACACACTGATGCAGCAGAAGTAAGGGCAAAGGTCTTTCCTCAACTAATATCCAACAAATTCTGTCTCAGGGATATAGTTTCCAGTATTTTAGTAAAAGTCTAGAATAGGGGAGATAATTCGTATGCACAAAATGGCGAGTTAACATGTATATATATCGTTTATTGTTTTCAATATATATTTAAATACATTTTTAATATATATTCAAAAATGTATTCCCATTCGGATGCTTGTTAGTTCCTTTTTCTCTGAACAGTGTTATTTTAGAAATATCCATTTTTCAGTTCGTGTAAAATGAGCCTTTCCTCAAATATAATTTTCTTAAATCTTGTAGACATAATGCATGGTCAACAACAAAAGGATGAGTCCAAAATGCAGATTACAAATCGGGGATACTAAAATCAAACAAGTGCAGAAATTTAAAAGTGTTCTAACAAAGGACAGAAAGTGCGACACTGAGATCCGAAGACGTATTGTGATAGTCAAAGATGCATTCCAACAGCTAATCAGAGTATTAAGAGAATGAATGAAAATATTCGTTAGCAGCAAAGAAAGGAATACCTTACTGATACGTGATATCTTCCTTCCACTATGCCAGCAAATTAAGGATAATCTCCTCAAAGATGAAGACGAGACTTGAAGCAACAGAAATGTCATTGTACTGAAAGATGTTGAGGACACCATGTGTAACAATACGATTTCTCACACATCCAAACGATAGATTCTTTTTCCTCTTTCCTTTTTCTTTAAATTGCCAATTTAATTTACAGAGTTTTCAGGAAACCTGTCTTCAGCCCGCCTTTTAATTCGCAAACATATAATTCTGGTTGTGATTTTAGATAATCATAAATGTAGTGTCCTTTGAAAAATTGACAACACAAAAGCCAAATGGGAGGTCTTTTCCGGAATACAAATGGACAGATAGTGTCCATATAGTGAGCAGTCAGTCAGGAGCAGTCAATGAGGAAGGGACCGGTAGTCAGAGAGGAGGAAAGTACCAGTAGTGAGGAGTCAGCAGTTGCTGAGATGGGGCAGTAAATGTGAGGGTCCTTTTTCACCTTTTATTTGAAGTAGTGTAGAATGTCAGCACCATGATTATGTCATTCCTTTGTTGCAGCTGTTATTAGTCCTCAGGTTATGTGGTTCCTTTTATTTGGTACAGGTTTTTCTTAGTGATTCTGTAGCGCCAGTTTGCAATTTTCAAAGACGAGTGGTCTTTGTGAAGACCCTCAGGCGTTAAAGTATGTTGGGTAACGAAAAGGGAAATGTTCATTTTAAAGGATGCGGCAGAATCTCTCCCTCATAACGATAAGAAATTAGCTAGATAAAAAAAGAAAACAAAAATATTGCCATTAATATCTTACCATTACGTTGGAGATATATATGGAAGGTAATTCTGCTGTATTCAGTACAAAAAATCGGTGATTATGTTGAATTTTTTGTGTAACAGCAGATTTGACATCCTTTTAATGAACCTTTATTCTTCTGAAATATATTAATCACTGGAAAATATCGCCATGTGCCTACACACAAAGCCTTCTTGAAAGCACAATAGTGCATGATAAATAAGATTTCATGTTTCATTAATTCAACTGTTTTGTGAAGAAAATGAAGGTAATTGTTTTTTTCTTATGAAGCAAATGATATGGTCTTAGCAAAGATCATACAAAAATTTATTTCAACGAAAAGAGCAAAAATATTTGCGCATTGTATGAAAAGTTGACATTTTTTATGACAAGATTTAACGGACTTGAAATCATAATTTTGTTTCTATGAATGCAATGACCATTTATTCGTTGCACTCGATGCAAACTTTTCATCAGTAGCTGATAGCTTGTCATTTCATTACACACTGCCTATCGGCTGAAATGTCGCGTGCTACGAATTGGCAAATCGATTGTCTATTTAGAAGCCTAATCAAAAGATTATAAATTTGAGGAAATATGTCCATCAGTTGTACAGCTAAATCCATTCAGTAACTAAAATAAAAACTAAGTATGCGGTGTTTTCATGTGCTAATAAATAAAATAAGAAACAGAGAAAAATTTTCATCAGAAGCATACTTCACATGAAATCCAGATTTATTTTTATATCGATAAACTAGCTTGAAGAACAAATGAATGTATGATAAAAGGACATCTTAGCACAGAATACACAGTAGGTATGCTAGATTAAAGTCACAAGTCATTGTGACCGAGGCTTTCTGCGTACTAGCCTTCATTAAGTGGTGATCACGCCAAACTATGCGCTTTATTCCAGTAGCTTTCGGCCAGGTTACGTTGAAACATCGGTTCCCTTACGATCACCGAAGTTAAGCAAAGTCGAGCATGGTCATTACCTAGATGGGAGACCGTCTGGTAATACTAGGTACTGTAAGTTCGGATGTGCTGGTGGTGCAATGGATAATAACTCGGAATTGTTCAAGGGAGAGCCGAGTTTCAATTGGAGTTGAGTTCGTTAATTCATTTACACACAAATATCCTTGAGAAAGATATGAATCACCTCTTCTCCCCCCAGCTATGTGTTCATTAATAAGACGTGTATCACTAAAACTATTATCATCTCGAAAAAATAATAAAATAAAATTGAGTACAAAATATTTAGATTTTCTCATTAAATAACACACAGAGGTTTTGATATGCCGCTAAACAAAACCAATCAACCAAAAGCTTACTCTCAGAAACTGTAACTGAAAGGTTACGACAATAAGAATTCCACAGATGTTCAGTCAAGGGTATTCGCAGTATCCTTCTTTAAAAGTCACATATATCCTACTTCGAATTTCTTCATCTGTGAGTTGCTTTGAATATTTTTATAATCTTATACATATAAAGTTATCTTTAAAATAAGCAATCCAATAAATAAATAGTGTTTAATGTCCTTGTTGTCTTTTCTCATGAAGAAAGAAAATGAATAAATCCACCTTGCATATTTCTGGGTATTATTAAAATTGTAATCATCGCTTTTTAAGGCAAACATTTACAAATGTCAAACTAATTTAAAAAAGAATCTCACTCTTTACGTCGAAAGTACTTCAAAGGTTTACTAATAACAATGTTATCAACTATAAACACACGTGTAAAACATATTGCATCACCAAGTTTTAATGATCCATACTTGAAGAATCTAATGTATGTTTATCTAAAACAGTGTGTACGCAAAAACGTTCCCAAATCAATATGAGAAAAACTTACATACAACATGCATGTCTACTACTACTACTACTACTACTACTACTACACACACACACACACACACTCTCTCTCTCTCTCTTTCTCTCTCTCTCTCTCTCTTACGAATATACATTATCATCTGAATCACACATAAACTAGATTGCATACTTATATATATAAAGCAATATTCACGGTTTTTCAGTTGTGCTTGGACTCCTTTAATTTCTTGGAACTTTTCCTTTCCTTGAATTCTGAACGCCACAAATTATACTAACGTTGGTTTAAAAATCCGAATGCACGTGAAACAAGACAGCAGCAAAAATACCAGAATTTCTTTTTTCTTTTTCTCCATATTTCATTCTCTGATAAAGGCTTTAATAAAAGTAAAACATGTTAGATTGATAAACATTCTAAATTTATTCTTTATCATTTTGTCGGATTACAAACCATATTTGATATGTATTTGATGACAACTCATTAAAACAAACATTGCCGAGGGACTGAAATGTGTATACAGTAATGGCGGTGTCAAGCAAAAGATCGTCCTTTTGATACATCGGTTTTTCTTTAGATTTTTTTTTTTTTTAATTTCTTTCTTTTTACTTTTCCACAGCTGCCGATTACGAGCCGAAAATTTTGAGATTCTGTAAACTATTTTCATTACCCAACAGAGTACCCCAGTTTTTATTTAATTCCGGGTAATTATGCAGAGTTGGAGAACGACTGGATTAGAACTTCCGTGATTTTGATTATATTTTTATTAGCTGGAGGCTCATTAGAAATGATATTCGAAAATTCTGTACACAGGGTAAACACATTTTGGATTATTTGAGCTTGACAGTTGCAGGATAGATTTTGGTGATAAACTTTTTCTAGAACAACACTGACCCGACCTTCCTAATCTATTCACTATAATCGTTCCACTTCATGCCAATGGAAAACATGAGATCGAGAAGGCGCAACGAGTTGCTATTTTGGACGTCAGCAGCAGTTATTCTGGTTGAAGGCTAAAATGATTCCCATAGTTCATTAAAAAATAGTAGTTTCGTATATAAGGTGTTGAAATTAATAGGCTATTTCACACACCAGGTAAAAACACACTTGTTAATTTTCAAGATCAGCTGCCATTTGAATTCATTTAACCTATTAGACTTGCAATTAAAACAGGAGTAAATGTTTATGCTGTAAAGTATAAACGCAATCAACTGATGAATTATTATGTTATCAAGTGATGCTTTCTAGAAACAAAAGACCCTTGGAAAAAATAATGTCCTCTTGACTCGACTTAGAAATTTCAGAAACAGTCAATAATAAAATGCATTATCGAGTAAACAGGACCACGAACCTCACTATAGAGCGTATACATGCCAAGTTCGTTCCAGACGAGGGTAACCTTCAACTTCCACGTTTTCGTTTCTCATAATTGATTCATTTACCATCACCTTTTGCCCCTTTTCTGTTTTACTATCCAAATAATCCAGTAGCCAAATTGCTGAACCAACATTAACCTACTATGTGTTTAAATCGAACGCGAAGTTCTTGTTTTCTCTTCATTTCCTTACACTTTCTCAGGCTTGTCATTGTTAAGTATTTGTTGATTCATCCAGTCTTTTAGAGGAGCAGTTCAACACAAAACAGCTCTTTTATTTTCTTGTAAGCATCTGCTATAAAGCGCATCATAGGAATGGTATTGGTTCTAACATTTCCGCTCAAATCTCTACTTTGAAGATCGTTATATTTATTTATTTTTCATATTCTGTAATAGATTTATATTTTTATCTTATAACATACCTATTTCTATGAAAAATGTTTTGTTATTAAAAATAATAGCAGTATTAATAATACTAGTAAAAACTAGTAATTAGGAAAAGTAGTATTAATAATAGTATTAGTAGTAATAATAGTAATGATAGTAGTAATAATAATATTAATATTAGTATAAGTAGCAGTAATAATAATAGTAACAAGAATAATAGTAATATTAGTAACAGTAGTAGTAAGAAATATACTAATATTAATATTAATAATAGTAATAATAGTAAATGATCGACTTAACTCTTCCAAAATTTTTCAACGGTTAAGAGAAGAGTGCGATTTACGAAAAGAAAAAACGCAATGTTTGACAATGTTAAATAACATTTCGACAGTATGTCTGTCTTCTACAATTTATATATTTTTTCAGTTCAAGTATAAAACATATAAATCTACAAAAAGTAATAATAGTATTAATAATAGTTATAGTAATACTTATAGTAAGATAAAATAATGGTTTTAGTGATACAAGTCTTACTAATTAACCTATAAGTATGGGGATAAGAGGTGGATTTATACGTTTCCCAAAGGTATTTGGGCGTAAGTGAATATGACCACTTAAACGAGATTGGAACACGATTCTCCGATTACAAATTACGAGCAATTATCAATTACACCACCCGCACATCCAAGCTTGCAACACCTGGTATTCCCAGATGGTTACTGACCAGGCTCGACTTTGCTGATCATACGGGAACCGGTGTTTTTACGTGATGCGGCCTTACTATTATTAATAATCTTAGTGATAGCCTCTCAGAGTAGATCATAATATCTGCTAATTAACGCATGAATAGCAGGCGAAGAACAACAGTTTCAGGTATAATGCAATTTTCTTCTGACTCTTAATGGTTATTCTTGCCATTCCTAAGAAGCTTCCTTTCTGCAACGGTTTCACTGGTCAATCAATGATAGTTTTCTTTATCAAGGTCCCTATTCTCTCAGTCACTGTACCAAGTACATACATTGACAACATTGACTCCATCTTTTAACGTCTTGTGAGTTCAAACTTCAATAGGATATAGTTTGTTATTTCCTCTTCTTCCTTTAACTTTATCTTTGGACATGATCGATCAAAGCAATATTTTTTTTTCTAATTTCATCTTCAATGAATATGTCCGGTTGGCGGTGCCCTAGTTTCTTATCTGAATGTATTAAAAAATCCCACAGAACTTTGCATATTTCTGACGCTCTCAAGTTTACAGTTGCCCTATTGTTTTTACTGCTGACAACACCATTTTTCACACAACTTCCAATGACTGATTTTGGCAACCAACTTTTATAGTCCTTCTGAACTACACTTGAGTACGCACTAGCAAGGTATGAAATAGTTTCATCGAATTTTACCCAGATATGGTGCAAGGTGTTGCTTTCTGATATTATTCGTACTGTTTGCATTATTACTAATACTATTATCATGATTACTAGTACTAGTAATAGCAGTGCCATTGATTCTTTCTTTCCCCTTCTTTGAAACCAAGCAGCGTTTCTGATATATCTTTTCCGTCTTCCGTTTTATGAGGTATGTCTTTGTGTGACCTAAGTGCTAAGGAACGGAGGGACACGTAAAATTATAAGATTATGATTATATTACAGTAGTAACATTATTACTATGATTATTATTATTAATACTATTATTATTATTATTATATGGCAGTAATGGCATTATTATGATTATTATTATTGTTATTTTATAATATTGCAGTAATATCAGCATTATTATATTACACTAATAGCATTATTATTACTATTATATTACCCTAATATCATAATTATTAATATATTACACTAACAGAATTATCATTATTATTACATTGTTCTAATTATTATTATTATTATTATTATTATTATTATTATTATTATTATTATATTGCACTAATATCATTATTATTATTATATTACACTAATAGCATTATCATTATCCTTTTTATATTTTACCAATAACACTATCATTATCATTGTTATTACATTACACTAATAGTATTATTGTTATTATTATTATATTACACTAATGGCATTTTTAAGCAATTCACCGCAGAAAAGTGACAGAGTGTTTAAGCCATCTGGTATGGTGGGATTAAAGTCATCAAACGGGCGTAGGGAGATGACCTTGTCTCTTTTATCGGAAATACGATCTAGCACTCAACAGTTCTGAGGGAAGAAGGGGTAGTAGAACAAGAAGAAATAGCTGAAAGTAGAAAGACTAGTGGAGACACATGAGCAAATGGTCTGGAAATTCAAGAAAGAGTTAACGAATTAATTCCCAGGCCATGCATGTGAACTTTAGAGCCCTTTCCAAGGAGAGGGTGGTATCCCGGAGTCGAGAAATCAGAGGAGGGGAATCAGGAGTTAAGGTTACTTTTGAAGAAAGTTAGGATGCCCAGAGACTTTCCGAGAAGGAAGGATTCCACACTGCAGAAGTTGGTACGAATGTCACGAATCTTGGAGAAGAAAAGGTTAAGAGGTTTAAGTCATTTTGTTGAGCAATGTTAGGGTTATATCTTTGGTTATTTATAACATGATGTGATATATTGGTAAGGAAAGGCTTAGGCCTCATCTAATGTAACATGTGGAGGAAGGCAACTGGTGCAGACTGCTACAGATTGTGGTCTCGGTGTTGCTTCCAGGGACACCCTTCCATGCGCGATATGATATTGCAAGAACCCCGATATTATGCTACTGCTAATCAGAGCAGTGCCTCAAGACGCTACGCTAGAGTTCGGGCTCCTAACTACCAGTCGGGAACCATAAAACTGGCAACCTGGTACCTTCAGTATGAAAAGACGGTGCCACCATCCACGTATATCACAAGAAATACATGACAACACATCTGTTAAGGCCTGAGAAAAGGTTCTCTCTTCCTGAAGAGGAAAGAAGGGGTGAGCCTCTATTCCTGTTCAAGAGAAGTGCGAGTGTATGGACCAGGCGATAGAAAAGTCTATCTACTCCTATTAAAAAAAAGCAATTACGGGTTTGACGTCCAGATAAATTATTTCAAAGAACTAGTTTCTTTCAGATAACTCATCTGGAGAGTCGTACTGCCTCTTACAGATGCCCCAGTACAAATATGTATGCATATATGTGGGGTAATACAAATAGAATATGATATAAAATAATTGAGTTTTAACTTAGTGTAATTCCTAATATTTCACCTAAAGCATTATCATTATTATTATATTGTACGAATACCATTATTATTATTATTATTATTATTATTATTATTATTATTATTACTATTATACTTCACTAAAAGCATCATCATCATCATTATTATTATTATTATTATTATTATTATTATTATTATTATTATTATTATTATTATATTGCTCTAATAGCATTATTATTATTAATATTAATATTATTAATAACAGTATTGCACTAATAGCATTACCATTACCATTACCATTACCATTATTATTATTATTATTATTATTATTATTATTATTATTATTTTGCTAGCATTTCCCGCCTGCCAGCCAGACGAGTTCCGGTGCAACAATGGCATCTGTATCGACGGGTTGCGAAGATGCGATGGCCGACCGAATTGTTACGACCGAAGCGATGAGCACGATTGCCGTAAGTACTCAGATGAATGGGAGGAAATTGTTGGTCCAGACAGGACGGAGTCATATTGAGGAGGAAATTGCGTGGGGGTGTACGTGCAAAGAAATCGGGTGCAGAAAGAAACTTAAAAGTAAAAAGGTTTAAAACCGGCTTAAATATACGGTTAAATATACCTTGTATATATATATATATATATATATATATATATATATATATATATATATATATATACGAAATGCCTTTAGCAATTGTTTTCAAATACGGACAGCCGCAAGTAGGAACATCAGACGTTATAATAAACACGCGCACCGTGCCCGGCCATCAGTTATAAGCCGGAGAGCTGTGAGAAGGATGGAAGTGTCTAGAGATGTCGTTCGGGGTTGTTTGCTTTACAACTTCAAAGTGGGCTTATCAGCAGCAGCATCAAGTCGCCGCATATGTCAAGCGTTTGGGGATATTGCTATGGATGAACGTACTGCAAGGCGTTGGTTTCGAAAATTCAAGTCGGGAGATTTGTCTCTCCATGATGAGCCTCGCAGTAGACGACCACAGGTCTTGAATGACGGAGTCCTGAAGGCGCCCATTGAAGAGGACAGTAGTCTAACGTGTGGTGAACTTGCAAGACTGTTCACCGTTTCCGATGAAACAGTTAGACTTCACCTGCACCGCCTAGGTAAGACGTACAAACTGAGCAAGTGGGTTCAGCAAACGATGTTGGAGCTCCACAAGGAACAACGTGTGGCAGCCTGCGTATGGCGGCTTTCTCGCCACCGTACCGCATCCTTATTCAATCGAGTGCTTACCAGTGATGAAAAGTGGGTTCTGTACAAAACTCCCAAGCGTTCCAGACATTGGGTGTCTCCTCAGGATGCTGTCCCTCAAACCGCAAGACCGCCTATGCACCCACGCAAGATTATGCTTTGTGTCTGGAGGACAGGTCGTCAAGTGGTTCATTATGAACTGCTACCAACGGTCCAAACGGTAACTGGAGACCTATACTCGCAGCAATTGAAACGTGTGCAACAGGCATTGCACCAGAAGGAGCCAGCACTGGTGAAACGCAAAGGTGTGCTTTTCCTCCATGACACCGCCAGGCCGCATGTCGTGCGAGTGGTCAGGGATAACATACAGCAACTTGGGTGGGAGACTTTGTGCCATCCACCTTATTCACGTTGACCATGCGCCATCCGATTACCACCTCTTCCATTCCCTGGATAATCATGTTCGTGTGAAATCCTTCACCAATGAAGCAGACTTGCGCAAAGGCCTCACGGAATTCTTTGCGTCATCCCCCTCACCCGAGTTCTACCGCAAGGGCATTGAACAGCTGGGAAAAGCGTTTTCTTTTTTTCCTTTAAAAACGGACAGAACTTTTTTGGTTACGTTATATATATATATATATATATATATATTATTTTATATTACTTTAAAAGTAGCAAGCTTAACATTATAATGCATAATGTTCGATAAGAAATAAAAGGAGGGAAAGACAACCGGTTTCGCTCCCGCTTATCAAAGTTTCTTCATCGGGAGAATTTCAGGCAAAGTATAATACATATGAAATATGAATTAGTCAATGATGGAAATGGGAGAAAAAAATTGAACTACTAAAAACAGATCACAACAAGGCCCGACAGACACACTCGGTGTTTATACAACGAGGGTATGCGAAACCTCATATAAAGAGACACCAGGATTTTCAAATGGAAAAGTGAATGTAAATTGGGTAAAACAAAAAACCAATGCACAAGATTTATTGCGTAAAATACAAAATTGTGGCACAAGGCCGAAAAGGGGGAATGGAGTTAGGGCGGGTCGTCACTTACTATCCTATACCTAGCTAATCCGATTCACGACTCATACATTCGTTATAATTAATACATTCATCTCAAAAACTCATCCCTCGCCAATCAATCCTCCATATACCATAATACCGTATACTCTCAGGGGGAACCTACAAAACGCACCCCATGACATAAAAATTTCATGATTATATAATACTATACATAAAAATTTGTACGATATAAAATGAGAGAGGAAGGTATGGACCCAAAACAATAAGCTAAAATATCAAAACAAATTATAGATAAGTTGTTAGTTGGACCAATCCAGCAATCAAAAAGAGAGGCCACTTTATTCTGCCTTTAGACAGACTCAAGAAGCATTCTCCTTAAGAGAGAGGGAAAGGGTAAAATAAATACGGCTAAGGGGAGATAAAAAAGCTCACCAAGTCGAAATGAAAACAGAGGGCAAAAACAAACTGGGGATGTTGGGAATCCTTAATAGTAAATGAGATATAGTCCTGCAAATCAGTTTGTTGGTCTTTAGAAAGACATTTGATCACCTTATGTTGTGATGGCCCTATCACTGATAATATGGGTCTTAAAGGTACCCCCTCCTTATGGATATTTTGAAGACCAAAAAGGCAGGGTTTAACAGAGCCAGAGGGTCTAATTTGCCCAGAAATTCCAGGAGAAAGAAGTTCACTTTTAAGCCACTTCAATAATTGTTTCTGGAATTTTATTTCCATTGGTGGCATCACATTGTTCAACAGGGCCTAATTTTATAAATTTTGATATATTATTTAGAATTGATAACATCTTAGTAAGATAGTGTAGTCGATTAAGACAACACCAGCCTCCGTATCAGTTCCAGAAATCACGAAATTACGTTTTGCCTTTGTCTGATAATATGCCTATGCTCAATATTCCAGTTAGATTCTGAACAGGAGTACGAGAAAACAAGTGAGAAAATTATTTAATTTGGCTCTAAGGTTACCGAAAGCATCAGAGGAAAGAGGGACAAGTTTTGCAAGTTGAGAGAACAACTCAAACTCAGAAAATATATTTCCTTTGTCCGGCATGATGGATGGTACACAAAAATCCAAACTATGAGCAAGAACACTCAATTCCAGCTCAGACAATTGATAAAAAGAATAATTAAAAATAATATCCTTCGTATTTGGTTCCACCATGCAATCATATCTTTTGTGTCTTACAAATGTCATTTTATTTTCTTAATAGCTAATTTCTAACAACCCCTCTCATGGACAAATCCTATATAACGAGAGAACTTCAATAAATAATAAAAGGAAAGTGCGTGGACACATTCATACCATAAATCATTATACCACACACAAAGTAACCCAATTCTAGCGAAAAGATGTTGTAGAAAATCCTTTATGAAAATATTATCTATTTTCCAACTAGAATTTAGTTTGTCCTTCTTTATTCAAAATTGAATAAAAGAGGAACAAACCTGTAATATTTTATTTAATTTCCAAATTAAATTAGAGCTGTACCTTAATTTTAAATATTTAAACATATTTTTAATGGTACAGAACTTGAGTATTGCTTTAAAAGTATTAAGCCTGACATTACAAGGCATAATGAGAGATAAACAATAAAAGGTGGGAAAAACAACCGGGTTCGTTGCTGCGATCAGCTTCTAGCCGTTCAAAGTTTGTCTTTTGCTTTTCATTTCCATCATTGACTCATTTTTGATTGGTTAAAAGAATATTTTGATGAGTTTCAAAATCATGCATTTTCGTTGACCAATTGCACCATACACAGGTATTTCTTTTTCTGAAGGGATTAAAATTCATAGAAAAAGAATTACATGAATATCAAATCTGCTTACACACGAGTATATATGGTATCTCATATATGATAATTATAATATAAATATATGAAATATATATATACGTGTGTGTCAGACTGAAAAGAGATAAGTGAAAAACAAAACTGAAAAGAAAATATTAACTAGTTTCATTCCGAAAAAGAACTTCCGACCGAAGACTGTTTTATTGATGGAATCGGTTTTATTTATAAAAGGAAGAAATGTAGCGGAGGAGAATGACGACAAAATCTGTTTATACAGTTTATAAAGAAACATTAAAAGATAGGGAAACACCCTGCTTTTAACTTAAATGTTCAACATTTAATTGCTTTTGATTTAATTTCGTAATTAAAAGATCTAACATTAAACGGCTTCTGCGAACAAAAAATGATCTCATAAACTTCTAAATATACCATGGCAGTAAAATAAAAACTGGAAATAATTATCAGTTTCTACTTAAGAACACTTAACATTTTTAGGCTTCAATATTTACATGAAAAGAAAAATACATTTAAAATACTTTGAAACTTTTTCAGTAGCCTATTTCATATATAAAGCAAAGTGGAAAGCTTATAACATTCATAGACACAAATGAAAACAAAACAACCTTGATAAATCTAGACACCAAATAATAAATACCAATTCAACTACTACATTTTAAAACAATTGATGTAAACAATATAATTTGTTACAACTAACTTAAAAGGTGATTTAATCAATACAATTCAATAAAAGCCTTAAACCTGATTTTGGAATTTACAAAATAGACAACAGAAATTTTCCAAAGACTTATATAGGTGAAACATCTGCGATTTTAAATCAAATATGAGAAATAAGACAATGTTTTGCAAAACAATACAGACCTTTCTCGTTCATTATAATAAGTCTGATCATAATTTATACAGAAGGAAATGCAGTTTTAACTAAAAGAAAAAATGATGCATTTAGGCGAAATTATATAGAAAGAGCACTAACCGCGGAAATTCATTTATGCCGAATATCACAAAACATATGGCATTCCCTCACAAAATTACTGCTGTTTCAATGTTGGCTTATTAAAAACAACGACCAAAAGTAAAAACAAAAACCTAAGAAATATTGACTAAGAAAATTTAAACATTTAAACACATCAGAGGTCAAGACTGAAATTTCAAGCTGAGCATTCCTTTAACTTTAACGTTTATCTGTAACCAAGTTTTCTCGTGTATATATATATATATATATATATATATATATATATATATATATATATTTTATATATATATATATATATATATACATACATTTTATATATATATATATATATATATATATATATATATATATATATATATATAAAAGTGGACATGGAAGTCAGCACTTAGAGGCGACAGTCTGTTTCATGCTAGTGCAATCGTCAGGCGACTAGTGCTGTTATTTTTCTCGGCTGTTTATATAAGGGTCAGTGGTGCATTATGGGTAGTATATTTTGGCGGTTACTTTTACCGGAAGTCGCTTATTTGTTTATTTATTTATGTCAAATTATTTTGCTTGTTTTTTGTTTGTTTTTTATTTTTATTTTTATTTTTTATCTTATATATTTATTTATTTATTCTTTTATTTTGATCGGTGTTTTTGGTTAACGTAGTAAAAATTTAGTAAAAAAACATTAATAAAAGATAATATACTACGTTACTTAAAAACCGAAAGCCAAAAATATATAGTGTAATAAATAACAACAAGTATAATAATCGATCTAAATACATCCAAATATATAAATAAACTAACAACCAATTACGATAAAGTAGCCGTTTAAAAAAAACAAAAAACAAAAAAAAACAACAAAAAAAACAAATAAATATAACCAACCTAAATAGATAAATTAAAAACTGTTCCCACCTAAATAATAGTCAGAAAAAACCACAACCTCACACCCCAAAATTCAACAAACAGATTTAATCAATGACAAATAAACAAATATATAAGATAAAAAATAAAAATGAAAACAAATAAAAACAAGCAAAACAATTTGACCCAAATAAATAAGCGAACAAGCGATTTCCGGTAAATGACGGCCATTATAGACTACCAACAATAAGCTATATAAACAAATTTTTACTACGTTAACCAAAAACACCGATCAAAATAAAAGAATAAATAAATAAATATATAAGATAAAAAATAAAAATAAAAATAAAAAAACAAAAAAAAACAAGCAAAATAATTTGACATAAATAAATAAACAAATAAGCGACTTCCGGTAAAAGTAACCGCCAAAATATACTACCCATAATGCACCACTGACCCTTATATAAACAGCCGAGAAAAATAACAGCACTAGTCGCCTGACGATTGCACTAGCATGAAACAGACTGTCGCCTCTAAGTGCTGACTTCCATGTCCACTTTTATATTTACACACGCTCTATCTCTGATATTGAGCACTTTACCCCATAAATATAGCACACTTTAAGACTATATTTCTGCATATATATATATATATATATATATATATATATATATATATATATATATATATATATATATATATATATATATGACACAGTTCCCGGATAAGGTCGCGATATATACCTTTGATGGTCACTCCTTATTGTGATGGATGACCTTGCGTGTCTCATTGACTCTGAGAGCGATGCTGTTGGCAGTTTTAAAATCCTAGTAGGGCCACCCTTGGCGGCAAGGTCGACTACAAGGATCTCGACTAAGCGTAACTAACAGCAAACACCCCAACAGATCTCAACGGTTGAACCAGCTGATGCAGAGGGCCACGCGTGATAGACATGTTAGGGAAGGCGCCACTGGAAATTATCACAGATTCAGCAGCAGTTCGTTGAAGTGTTATAACTGGATTTTGCATGTCACATTCCATATTTGTCACAGATAAGGTCATATAATCAAGTGTGTGGTTCACTTCCTGTGTCAATTTGAGGTCCACCTTAAACAAATTCACCTCATCGGTACTTTCTTCTACTCTGATTTTCTTTATCCCCCAACAAACTCTTGCAAAGCCAAACGGCGATAGTGAATAAATGACGGAAGCAGGTGTTAGTCAAACCGGAAGCTTCTAGTCCTGAACCTGAACTTTGGCGGTGAATCTTGTTATCAACGCTATCATCAGAAAGGAAGAGATCAGCAACGAAGAAATTAAATTCTTGGATACGAGATAAAGCCGACCATATATAGATATACGCACTCTATAAAACTCGCACATCATTGTTTTCACAGAACATTGATGGGAATAAATATTGATTACCAAATAGTGCATAAAATGTATTATTGTGTAGTTATTGAAATATATTTTACAACTAAGTTATATAAAAATTGGTCGAATGAAGCGATAAACTGAACTTTTAAGTGCATAATGTGATGTTGTTGAAATAAAATTTGAAAATTATGAAAAAGTTGAAAAGTGATTAGAAAATAAAAATGAACCTGAAAACATTCGAAAATACTGACTTTCAGAATTTACCAAAAATAGATTTGAGAATAAAAAGTAATAATTCAAAAGAGTGAATTGACAAGTAAAAAAATAATTGAAACTGATGCTGTGTATATACAAATGAAAAAATAATGTCGAATATTAAGAATATTGGCTAAAGCCATAAAAAAAACGAAACTTCTTTCAATAAATTTTTGAGAAACATTTTGTGGAAGTTTAGTACGGTTTATTTTATTTTACGGTAGATCAACCTCACTGGGTTATTTAATGCGGACAAGATTTTTATACTAGGTTCGTATAAATGGAATATTTATTCTTTGTAAGAAATCAGTTTGTAGATCAGGTTTCATTGACGTATTTTTGAAAGAGAGTTTTGTCGAGAGTCAGATGTATTGCTGCTAATATTTTCTTTCAAAAATGTATTGATGGTATTTTTTACAATACAAATCTATTTTTATACTTTCATAGTGTTTTGACCCCAGTTTGGGGGTTCACTATTTGCTCATAGCTTGAGCCATAACAGGTGCTACCACCCCGGGTTATGGTGGACATGGGAACAACTGCAATTAAGAGGTGGTTTCACGTTCCTCATAACCTCCCGATCACAGGCCTTTTGCCGGATGTAGTTTATCGTCATAGCCAGGATGGTTTGCGAGACAGTACGCGAAAATTGATTTCATATCCGTATTTTTTGCAATAAACGTATAGCTACATTAAACAGATCTTACGTCTGTGATATACGAGGGAAAGAAAAAATTTATCCGCACTCTTGTCAAAAGATCTGTTGTGGTAAAAGTGCGGTTAATTATTAACTTACCCTCGTATTGGATCATTCATAGAAACACTCATCCAACACAATATACTGTAATATTATGTGTGTAGTAGTAGAGGAGAATATGTTACGGATTCTTTTACCTGCAGTGAAAAATATCTATGAGCATTCTTAGATTTTAAAACTTTGCAAAACTAACAACATTCCGACTCATGTATATAAATACGTACTGCGAAATAAAATACTTACATTTGCTATAAAACAGGCTATATCTGTGTGCGTGTGTGTGCGTATGTGGGTGTGTGTGCGTATGTCTGTCTTTGTGTCTATTTGTGTTTGTGTGTGTGTATATGCTATTGATGCACGTCCACATTTCTCGTCCGATTTCAATGAAATTGTACACACATGTTGCAAGTTTACTAATTTAGGACAAAACTCACTTTTCAATCTCTAACCTCTACCCATTCCCTGGATTTGGCAGAAAAATCGATAGAACTGAAGGTGGGTACGACTTTTAGTAAAAGCAAAACAAAACTACACAGGAACAAAATTTTTACTGGATAAGTTGATGTTCTTTGCACTTAATGCAGAACATAGCTCATGGTACGAGGTTTATCTAGAGTGCTTGATAGTTTTCCTGCGACAATGTCTTCACACAATAAATTGAGAAAACTATGAAAAAAATCTGGTTTTTCGCAGTACTTAAAATAAAAACTTGAATAATTTGTCATTTTTTTACCCGGTTTTCTTCAAACATGTCGCAAAAACTTGCCTTCATGTAAAAAATGAGACAGTATGATTTTAGTCCTGCTCGCTTTCCCGCGTATAACGAAAACTGTTCAAAAAGCCTGTTTATCTGTCATAACTCCCTGTTTTTTTATACGAAGCTTTCCAAATTTACCATGTAAATTACATATGGCACTAATTGTCTTGCTTAAATTTTTGTTTAGATTATTTCATTTAAGTGTACGAAATCTACGACAAACTATGTCTAAAATCGGCTTTTGCCATTTAGCCAATAATTTCTTTCTATCCCTGTTTTTGTTTGATTATTAGATTTGTGAACAATGCCAGACTATTTGAAATTTATTACGGCCATAGGAAATTTACTGAATACCTAAAACAGTGAAACAATTTAACCCCGAGCAACGACCACGTAGAAAGGATTTATCGATGGAATTCATTTATTAAGAACAACCAAAAACTTGCGAAGGACATACCGTAAAAAGATGAGTTGAGGGAGTAGCTTATTATACCAACGGATGGTGCATGCAAGCTGCGACGCAGTCAGACATTTCATGACAGGGGGTCGGGTATATAGGGGGTGCGTTTATACAGTTGCAGTCAGGCAACGCCGGATACCTCAGCTAGTAAGCTGTATTTGCTGTTGAAACAGACAGGCAAGTTCCTGGCATTCCCTTATAGAAGAGCGCTTAGATTACTGGGCTGATAAATCTTACCGTACCTCGCGCCTATTCATACATGCATGTATACATGTGCATGAATCTATAATATATAGCAGGGCGGCCGCTATGCCGATCACAAAGAAATTGAACAAAGAATAGGCTATACTAGGTGTAGTTGCACCCAACCAGGTAAATTGCTAGAAAAAGTAATCTAAAAACTAAATAGCATCGTCAGATCAAGACTTACATGTGGATATGGCGCCAAACTCGTTTAGAAATTGTCAGACGTATAAAATCGAGCAGAATGATTTCAGGTTAGGAAGGAAACCCCCATCAACACTGGAAAGCGCGATAACCTATTTTCCTGATAAAAAATGTTTTAATAGGGAGATTTTATGAATTACTAACACTGACTGCTCGGTCGATGAATGCCGAATATTTTAATATCTGTCTATATATCTGAGATGAGGTATTATGATTATTTAAATTATATACATTTTTCGGGATGTTATCCTCGTCTTCATTGTCCTCGGGCTTGTGATGAGGTTGAAATAATAGACAGAGAACCTCACAGGAATATACGAAACTTAAGGAATCAGCACATATGCTAAGCCAAAAAATCTCCTGAGCCGACCAAGCATAGAAATAAATACAATATGGGAACCAGTAATACGGTGTGCTAGAGAAAACCAATTAATAACGACACTCGTCTAGTCCAGTTTATTGACCCAAAGATTTCAATACCTGGGTGAGTTAAAGGGGCTAGAACACCTACCCCTGTGAACGAAATAAAGAGTTCAATTCGAAGTTGCAATCACCTGATGAAGGATCGTAAAACGGGAGAAACGTCGAGGACAAACAGTGAACAATGTAAATAAAATGTAGATAGATAATACACTTTGATCCCGGAGAATGAAGAAAAGTATCACGGGCTGATCGGTCAATGAATTTACCATTACCATATATAAAGATATATTACGAGATGGAGCCTTAAATTCTAGAGCAGATAACCAAATATCTATTTTTTTTTATTTTAGGGCCTTTTGGTAGGGCCGAGAATATTTCAACCTCCGACTGGATAACGAATTACGCACAGCAGGATAAAATCTACGATTCATCGTGTGTAAATAAAAATAAAAAACGAAATAGCTATATTTTATTTCATTTAGACATTTATATTTTTACTTACATCACTTGCTTTCATAAAATGTGCATTAGAAAACGTTTATGGTTTGGAAAAAAAACGTGATAATCGCTATCAACATTTATCGCAGCGTCACATGACGTTGCATTCCAGGTCGTTAGAAAATATGGAAGTAGAAAAAATAACTGCATATTTGCACCGAAGATTTTATAGTGTAGTTGTTTTTCTTTTCTTTTCTTTCTTTTTTTTTTGTTGCATGTACACATCCAGGCATCTAAGCCTTATACACCTTTATATAAATAATTAAATTTAGACATACAAGTTAGTGAATATCAGTATGTTTAGCGCGATATTATTATATATAAAATGTATATTTTCATATATATTTGAATCAATGTAACTGAATATACAGTTGGAATCGTGTTTTATACGGATATATATATATATATATTAAATGTAGACATATATATATATATATATATAGATATATATATATATATATATATATATATATATATATATATATATATATATATATATATATGAATATATATTAAATGTAAACATAATATATATATTTAAATGTAGACATAAAACCACCTCAATCTAACTAAATATATTTAGAAATAACTCTATAGAAAGGGAAAATATTATGGTATTTTGGGATTTGGAAATGATTATATGCACACATGGATGCGGACACATAATTGTATGTATACAAATATGTAGATGAACTTGAACATTGATATGTGGTTTTATGTGTATATGTATATGCATTTGTATGGAGGTGTATTTTATTTTCTCTTAATATTCTCTAATTAGAATTGTGAGATTGGAATTTTTTTTTAGTCATCTGGAGGTAATTTCAGTTTAAATTGATAAATGAATTTAAATTTAAATATATTATTCTTTAACTATCAATATTGATAGTAAAATTTTAAAATTACAAACATTTGTTTTAAAATTTAACACTTAAGTCATCACCTAACGTTAAACATTAACTTGGAAATTTAAGGAAAAATTTAAATAGATATAAATATAAATATGTGTAAAGACTTGAAAATATATGTGTAAATATTGATATATGAATATACATAGGTACCTGTGTATATCGTTAGATGTGTATGTACCTATGTGTGTAATTGCACATGTAAATGAACGTATATATATGTGAGATTTACATAAGTGTATGTGTGGTATATATATGTATATATATTACTCTTTAACTATCAATATTGATAGTAAAATTTTAAAATTACAAACATTTGTTTTAAAATTTAACACTTAAGTCATCACCTAACGTTAAACATTAACTTGGAAATTTAAGGAAAAATTTAAATAGATATAAATATAAATATGTGTAAAGACTTGAAAATATATGTGTAAATATTGATATATGAATATACATAGGTACCTGTGTATATCGTTAGATGTGTATGTGCCTATGTGTGTAATTGCACATGTAAATGAACGTATATATATGTGAGATTTACATAAGTGTATGTGTGGTATATATATGTATATGATAAAACAAAATCTTTAATATTGCCTTTAAATATTACTCCATCTTAATTTAAAACCTAAACTTTAAGTAAAAAAAAATACCCATCTAAAAATAGTCACAAATTACATTCAGGAATTAGATTCACACGGATAGAGATGTTACCTTAACAATCAATTACAATATTAAAAAATTACTATCAGTAAACTGTTAATTTTAAATAAGTTTTTTAATGTAATTCTATGAATGTGCTTTTAAATATACTATTTAACTCATATTAAATCCCTAAATTATTTGTAAAAAACTTAAATATTTAATTTGCTAGCAAACATCAAATTAATTTCTTCGGTGATTTTAAAAAATTAAATTACTATCAAACATTAAAATCTCTTTTTTTACCCAAATTGCTAAAAATTACCACTCCTCTCCGTTGGTAAAGCCTAATTCCAGCTTCTTTCTCTTTACGTCCCCCTTCTTCCTTTCTTTTATTTTCCTTTTTATTTTTTTCTCTCTTCTCCCCCTACCCTTTCAATATATCACTTCCGTTACGTTAACCGATTAAATAGGCCAATGTCTGGTCTCTCCTCCCCTAATAATAAGTATGATAGATAGAAATATTAAAATAAACCCTCTCTAAACTCGATCATCTCTATCACACCACTCCTCACTACCCTCTCTGTTAAATTACATAAACTTAATACTACCTGTCAAAAGTGTACATTTTCATTTCATTTTTCGTTTCACCTTTTGGAAATGTAGTCTGATGATCCAAAGTCCTTTAAAAGGGCTATAGTGAAATAAATTATTACATGAAGCCTTAAAGTGGTCTGTTTTTCTTTAAATTATTAACTCTGAACTTACATTGAGCTCTCAGGATTTCATCCTCCTTGGGACTACCTATACGGATTACCAAATCTTTCGTAACTTAACTATATATATATATATATATATATATATATATATATATATATATAAATATATATATATATATATATATATATATATATATATATATATATATATATATATATATATGTCGCAAGACGATTGCACTAGCATGAAACAGACTGTCGCCTCTAAGTGCTGACTTCCATGTCCACTTTTATATCTATATATATATATATATATATTGCTAAATTTTAGTCTAAATTAAGTAATAATTAAAATAATACTGACATCTCAGATATATTTACCAAAATTACACAAATAAATCTTGAAATAATAAAGAGTAAATTTCCATTGGTTTCAATCACACCCTCCAGACAACATCGTGACGACTTCGGAATCTCCTGCAACTCTTCTGGACGGTGTCCTTGATTTATCTGGTGAATTCTGCCATAATCCTTGCTTTCAGTTTATCTTTTGTGTTACAAATTTTCTTGGTCTCTCACTTAACTGTATCCCACATATAATAATCAAGGGGGTTGCAGGCTGGGACGTTAGTTGAACAGATATAAGGGGTTGTATGGTTACAGACATTGTCTGAGAGCCGTGACTGTGTTCTCCTGCTTATGTGGCATGGTGCAGATTCCTGTTGCCACTCTCTTAACCCAGGGTAGCATTACCTCCTTGATGTAAACCTCCGTGTTGAGTCCGAGGCCCTGTGGCAAAATTAATTGTGGCATAACGTCGTCATCACTTATTAGTTTATGTTTATGATTTTCATGAAAGATATAGATATATTTTCAACAAGAATTTTCGTAAATTGCGAATGTGGACAAACATACTGTTGTAAATGAATATTCAACCTTCGATACAACGTAGTAATGGTATGACCAACATATGTATTATTTTTTCTGTTGGATAGGAACATTTAAGCTATCTAAATAAAAAAAATTGAAACCAACCCGTAGTAAAATGAATTATGAATACTGTACAAATATTTTGAAATATGTACAGTAGATAGTTTTTTTTAAAAATTAATTAATAGTTTTAATTTTTTTAATATTTATACACTTCAATAAATTAGTTACCTCCCTTGACGTTTATCATCATACATCATACAATTTAAAAAACGTACAGTACATAAACTTAGTGCTTTTACTTCACAGGTAAAAATTAAATTTTCGGAGGAACACAACAATTTTTGTCCTAGAAAAATAATGAACGCAACAATATTTGTCTTAGAAAAAGACCTTGATTGTGCTAATATCGTAAGATATCGGAATAAAATGAATATGCATCAATATGTTAATTTTCTTTGTTCCTTTATTAAGGAAGCTAAGAAACTTGTCCACAATTACAAGAGGATCGTATAAAAAATAAGTAGACAAAATGTAAGAGATATGTCTTAATGAAAACATGCTGCCAAAATATATTCCATATATATATATATATATTTTTTAAAGACATTTATATTACGTTTAACGTTCTTTTTATAGATACATGTATTTAAGCAAATGCTCTGTTTTATAATAAACAGTATTAAATAACATTTACCGGCCTGAATGTCCGAGAAATTTTCATAGAAAACTTTCGCTCTCCGACAGGAATCGAACCTGTAACCTATACGGAACCATCATTTCGCGTGATGTGCCTTAACCTTTCGGCCACAGAGCAGCGTCTGGTTAGCAAGGTCGATTTTACTATCTTTAAACTTAAATCTTCCATGAATCTCTTCTATTCATATCTGCTCTAGCGTATCAAATGTAAACAAATGACGTCATATATTTTAGAATTGGACATAGCCCGACAATTTATTTTAAAGACATTTATATTATGTTTAACGTTCTTTTTATAGATACATGTATTTAAGCAAATGCTCTGTTTTATAATAAACAGTATTAAATAACATTTACCGGCCTGAATGTCCGAGAAATTTTCATAGAAAATTTTCGCTCTCCGACAGGAATCGAACCTGTATCCTATACGGAACCATCATTTCGCGTGATGTGCCTTAACCTTTCGGCCACAGAGCAGCGTCTGGTTAGCAAGGTCGATTTTATTATAAAACAGAGCATTTGCTTAAATACATGTATCTATAAAAAGAACGTTAAACATAATATAAATGTCTTTAAAATAAATTGTCGGGCTATGTCCAATTCTAAAATATATGACGTCATTTGTTTACATTTGATACGCTAGAGCAGATATGAATAGAAGAGATTCATGGAAGATTTAAGTTTAAAGATAGTAAAATCGACCTTGCTAACCAGACGCTGCTCTGTGACCGAAAGGTTAAGGCACATCACGCGAAATGATGGCTCCGTATAGGATACAGGCTCGATTCCTGTCGGAGAGCGAAAATTTTCTATGAAAATTTCTCGGACATTCAGGCCGGTAAATGTTATTTAATACTGTTTATTATAAAACAGAGCATTTGCTTAAATACATGTATCTATAAAAAGAACGTTAAACATAATATAAATGTCTTTAAAATAAATTGTCGGGCTATGTCCAATTCTAAAATATATATATATATATATATATATGTGTGTGTGTGTGTGTCTGTGTGTGTGTGTCTGTGTATATGCAGTATATTTTTATTCAAATATGTTTCATTGATAATATAGACAGATTGTGTATCCTTATCTTTATATTGATAATTTCCAGTACTCTAATTAGCATCTTGATGTTAAGATTAAATTCATTAATGAAGGCGCCGTAGTTTTTCTCTAATCCAAGTACTTTAAAAAATTTCCAATAAACGTTTTCCTTAATTTCGATATTAGCTTCCATTTTCTTACATCTTCCTACGCCTGCTGAAAATACTTCGGGGAAACTCGTTTTTAGTTTTTCTTTTAATTTGTCTGCCTCGGTTGGTAAGCTTTCTACATTTTGGCAGTACGTACTTATAGGTAGATCCCACAATTCGAAATTTTGCATCCAGTCCATTTCGAATAGGTTTTCGGTATTTATTAAGACGTACATTTTTAGTTTTTTTGTCATTCCATTAAATGTTACGTTTGTAATTACTTCACCCTCGAATTGTATCTTCCTCCCCGTCAGTGATCTAGCAATTTTATCCGTTTTTAACATGGCAGGTTTGTTCAGTTTTCTCCATGTATGTAGGTTTATAATAGTTAAGTCTGAGCCAGAATCCAGCTGTAGCTTAACTTTTCTGTTTTGCATTTCAACTTGTACGTATTTTCTTATGTTAGTCACCTCTGCTAGGTCAGTCCTCGTGATTCTTATTCTGCTTTTATTTTCTCTTCTATTCCAACAGTGAGAACTTTTGTGGCCTATTTTTTTACACGATAGACAATTTTTGAAACGATATGTACAGTCTTTAAACCAATGCCAAGTCCCACAGCGATAGCATGGACTGGGTGGTAATTTTTTTATATTGATTTTTAGAGTTAGAAAATTTTGTTTTTGAGGAGGGTAAGTTGGTTTGTCTTCGTACTTTATATATGTGCGCGATGCCAGCTTCTTCTATGTCTTTCTTCACACTGATGCATCTCTGGCAGTCTTCGGCTAGCTTTTGAAGTGTCCAATCAGTTTCACTCTCCAATTTAGTAAGGATTCTGCGTCTCATTTCCGCATCTTTGGTTGAAACCAGACCTTGGACGCAAATTAAGCATTTGAAATTGTCCGCGCTGAGTTCTGATAATTTGAAGTCGTTACAATATTTGTTGACAATGGACGCGAAAGTTATGTAATCTTCGTTGTCCTTTTTTGTAAGGTTCATGCATTTCCATCTTTGTGGAATAGTGAAGTATTATGGCTGAAAAGTTCCGTTAGCAGTTTAATGGCTTCTTTGAACGTTAGCTCACTTGTTTTTCTGGGAAGGATATAATCTACGAATTTGGTATATTTGCATGTGCCTAATTTTCTTAGTAATAGACGTACTTTACGTGCGCCTGACCAATCTTTGCAGTCAAATTCATATAGATCTTCGTAACTTCGGAAGTAGTTTGCAAAAGTTTTATCTTCGTCGGGTGCGTGCTTGAAATCTTCGATATTTCTCCCAATAGCATCTTGTGAGAGAACTGTTTCGTTCTCGGGTTTTTGCTCTTTATTTGACATTACACGTAGCAATAATTCTTGCAATTCCAGATGTTTCTGTTCGTACTTTTGCTGCTGTTCAAATTGGATTTTGATAAGCTCCATAATGGTTGACTTGAAATCTTCCATGTTGACGTATTTTCGTGTAACCTGATATTCTGTAACCTGTGTACGTAGAAAAAAAATTCCTTTGTTGCCAGTGAAATTTGATATCCAAAAAAGAAAATTCTTTTCTTTTTTTCTTTGTGTGTTCGCGTAGAACTAGTTTTTGTTTAGAATCTCGCGTAGAACTTGGTTTTGTTAGAGTTTACTCGTCGACCACTGTTATGTGAGACGGATAGCAAAAAAAAGTATGTCCTCCGCGAATAGAGTTCGTTTTCCTTTAGAGGTTTCCTCGTCGCCACTGTTATGGTCCAGGTTCCTTGTACCACGGTGATGGTCCAAGGTAGAACCAATGAAGAATAAATCGAACACAGGTATGGAATAACACAGATATATTACAAACAGAATATGTACAAAAGAAGTAGAAGTGTTAGTAATAACAATCAGGTTAGGTTAGAGAGAACTATGTTGTCTCGAAGTATCACTATTCCAATGTTTTACAGTAATCGTCTGACGCGACTCTGTCTGTGACTGACTCACTGTGTGAGTCACACTACTGCTTCCTCTTGAGGCGCAGTATTTATGGTGTACGGGATAGTCCATTACTATTATGGGTATGTTCCCATAATACTACCAATAAGTTATTAATATCAAAATCATAAAGTGATCTACATAATAACAGAATCCGAAAGTAACAAATGAAGGTAAGTAGTCCTGATAAGGGCTTTTGTGCGTTCACAGAGAATATAGCTCTTAGGAGGGCTAGTTTTAAAATCTACAAGAAATGTACAAATAGACTGAAATATATTTTCAAAATAGACCTGAAAATAGAATTATATAGAGATTTACAAATAGAATAAAATATACATTAACAAAAGATCTATAACACTGACAAAAAGTACAGTTAAATCATAGACACTCGTTGACTTAGGTGGTTCTTATCAAGTTTTCCGAGACTCTTCATAAACAACATTTGTCATCTTTCTCTGTGTGGTATAAATAAAAAAATGATTGTGATTGCCGACTCTTAAACATCCTACATAAAGTTGAATAGGGGAAAAACCGGTTCTGTAAGGTTAAGGCCTATCACATCCAAGGACTGCCCCTGAACTTTGTTAATGCTGATTGCATAACTCAGTTTGACCGGGAATTGCAACCGCTTGAACTGGAAAGATATTCTGGAAAGTAATATCCGAGGAAATAAGTGGAATTTTAGGAATAAATAGAGCCTCACTGCTTGCTTTTCCAGTCAGCATTGTCGGTTAAAGACTATTGGCATAATCTTTTTAATTGTGTGCCGCGTGGCATTGCAAATGTTCGGTGGCTCCAGATTTCACCTTTACACATCTTAATATTTAATTATTATTTCTATTTCTGTTTCATAAAAATCTTTGAAAGTGGTAATTCATTTAATAAAAGTTTTTTTATTAATGAATATATAGTTTAATTTAGATTTGCAAATTATCTGGGAAAAGAGCCAATTTTTTAAAATATTATCTTAAGTGTTCACTTACTTTTGCAGCACTATATATATATATATATATATATATGTGTGTGTGTGTGTGTGTGTGTGTGTGTGTGTATTGACATACAACGTGTGTTAGCACGTGCGATACCCTGTCTTCATCAGCCGCCGACCAGGGGTGATCGCACGGTTTCGGTGGCTATGGCGGGACCGCCACCACAGGCACCACCAGCAGCGTTTGCCATCAGGCAGGGTATGAAGAAAAGCTAATTGATCGTTCCTCTTTGTAAATTTTCGTAATGAAATAAATAAAACGATTGTTCCTCTTTGCCGGTTCTGTCCGAAATGAAAGTTCCTGAACGCGTTTGCCGTTATTGACGCGTTCGTAAAAATCGTTATAGACGACTACGCAAATATTTCACTTGTGCATGTTAGCTCGTGATGTTGCGCGCATAATATTTCAGTAATCTTTGTTCTAATCGTAACTTTCCTTTCTGGATTTGTCGTCGATTTGGTTGTTTTTCCTCTTTCTTATCTTTCATCTCTGGATTAAGTTCAAAAGGTTTTAAAAACAAATTAATACTGGAAAGGCACCTGGTCTGGACGGCGTACCCGTAGAAGTATTGCACTTTGGTGGTGTTCACCTTTATGGAGTTATTCATAAGCTTATTGTAGATGTGTGGCTGTGTTGACCTGTTCATCAAGACTGGATTGACGCAATCATTATATATCGTTATAAAGGGAAGGGCTGTACATCTGTATGTAGTGATTATTGAGGGATCAGCTTGCTAGAAGCTTTTTGTAAAGTATTTGAAAAGTTTTTGTTCAACCGTCTTCTACAGTAGATCTATCCCTTGATAATCTTTGAAAGTCAAAGTGGATTCCGAACAGGTCGTGGTACCATGGATATGGTTTTCTCAGCATGTCAGTTGCAGGAAGAATACATAGAATATCAGAGTCTTCTCTACAGCTTTTCATTGATCTCACGAGGTCATTCAACACTGTGAATAGGGAGGCTCTTTGGACCATTCTTGGCAAATTAGGATATCCTTCTTGATATCCTTCAGGATCATGATATAGGTGTATATCTACGTTTTAGGACATCTGGAAAGATTTTTGTCCTCCGAAGATTCACTAAAAAATCTAAATGTCTTGATATTGTAGTCAGAAAACTAATTTAAGCAGATGATTCTGGTGTCTCACAGTAAGGAAGATATGCAAGCTGTCATGGACCTGTTCTCTAAGGCATGGTCGTCTTTTGGTCTTACAATAAGCTTAAGAAAACAAATGGCATGTATACACCCCCCTCTCAGCATTATAATGAACCAGATATCTTTGTTAATGGACATAGATTAGAAGTTGTTGATACTTTTGTTTATCTCGGCAGTCTTCTTTCAAGAGATGGTCCACTTGACGCTGAAATAAGTCATCGTGTACAAAACGCAAGTAAAGTCTTTGGAATGTTACAATCTCGCGTATGGTCAGATAGAGCTATTTCAGTCAAAAGTGTGTATGAGACGTGCATTCAGTTAAGTGTGTATGACACGTGCATTTTAACTGCTCGACTATACTCCTCAGAGACAGGGACCACTTACCAACGACACATTCAAATTTTGGAACGTTTTCATCAAAAGTACCTTCGGAGGATTCTCGGTATTAAATGGCAATTTTTTGTGCTCGACACAGCAATTTTAAACAGGGCAAATATGTTCAGATTTGAAATATGTTAACACGTAATCAGATTCGCTGGTCTGGTCACATCATAAGAATGGAGGTTGATCTCCTTCAAAAACAGTTATTCTATGGTGAATTGACAAGCGTCCTCCACACAATCTAAAACAGCGCTTCAAAGATGTCAATAAAAACAACCTTAAAAATGTTGGGACAAGTACAAACAATTTGGAGGAGGCAGGTACCAGGTCGAACTGGCGGAAACCTGTTCATGATCGTTGTAACAGTTTTGCAAAGGAAAGGGTTGGGCATGTAAAAGTGAAACGAGGCTTAAGGAAAGGTGATACTAATCTGTTGCCTTTAGACTCCCAGTATAAATGTACTTTTTGCAGCAGAATTTGCTTGTTCAAAGCTGGTTTAACGAGTCACATGAGCTACCATCACCACAATAATATTGACCATGTTTATCAGACAGAACGCCTTCATCTCGCACCAACTGGTGCCCTGTGTCAGTTTTGCGACAAAATCTGCAAATTATCTGCTGGTCTAAAGAGGTATACTAATAAATTTCATCAAGACAAAATAAACTTCAAACTTCTTATTACACCATTCGTTATTTATGTAAGAAAGCTTGTAAGAGTCCATCAGGTTTATAGTGTCACTTATGTGCACATGAACGTGGCAATGTACTGTAAGTTTTCCACTTAAAATATAAGGATATGCTTTTATAAATTGTTTGCAAATGCGAGTGATTTTTTACCATATTTCATTCTTTTTTTTTATCTTTTTAAGATCCTTTTATACTTACTGTTCAAACAAATCTTCATTTCAAAAGTAAAAACAGATGGTCGTCTTCTGTAAAGAACTGGTAATCATATATATATATATATATATATATATATATATATATATATATATATATATATATATATATATATATATACAGCGAGAGATTCCTCGCTACCTTTCAAGAGAGTTTCGCCTTCCCTGGAGCACGTTCTCTGCTGATATGAAGTGAAAAGATCATCAGCTAAGAACGTCGGTTCACTATTTCGGGCGAGACAATTTTTCTCTCCAGAATCGATCATGCATAGCTATATGCCTACCATGCTTAGAATATTGCTGTGAAATGTGGTCCGGTGCCTCTGCTATTTACCTTGAGAGCCTTAATAAGATCCAAATTAGAATCAGCAATATCACTGGCCCTGATCTGTTGGCTCGGCTCCAATCACTTTCCCACTGCAGTAAGGTTTCCTCTCTGTATATTTTCAATAAATACTTTCATGGTAATTCTACGGGTGAGCTCTTCTCTATGTTACCTAGAGATTTTGAATTTAAGAACAACATTAGACTGGAAACAAAATCTCATCAGTTTACAGTTAACCTGGCTAGATGTAGATGTAAATTCTATGTGAAATTCGCTTCCAGCACCATGCTTTCCAGCTAACTTTAATCTACAAAAATTTAAATGCAATGCCAATCGCTATCTACTGTCCCCCTGATTACTCTCTTCTGTTTCTGGTAATTATTAATATTTCTGCGTCTAATTTCTTCCACAATCTGTAACCCCTCTCTGATATATATATATATATATATATATATATATATATATATCAGAGAGGCGTATTGCTTGTCCACAGAAATATATGAAGACCAATATCCAATTACTCGGACTGTTATCATTATCTTTATTGCCATATTCGCAATGTTTCGTTTGTTCTACTCTCCGGCCATTTTCAGGTGATTGTAATTTCGAACCGAACCTTTTATTATGTCCACCCGGGTAGATTGTTCTAGTTCCACGTACCATGCCTCTTCCGGGTGTCTCATTTGTGAATATGGCAAAGAAGATGAGGATAATAGTCCGAGTAATATAAATAATGCAAGTAATCATAATACCTCATCTCAGAGATATAGACAGGTACCAATATCCATGGTGTTGTCTTTACGGATGAGGGCAGACTTACACTGGATGACACTGATGGCTGAGCCAAAGCCTGAGTAACACTTGGAGCCTCGCGCCCGCATCACATTCGACTTCAACCAGAAGGAGGTGGTGTTATGTTTTGATTACTTCTACATACACCGTCAACATCGCATTGATATTTGAATTGGTAAATTTCGAAAATGATATAATTCAGAGGCAGAAGAACCATCCGAACCTATCTCTACTTTGGTCGGCAACAAAGTGGATTCTATTGAAAATAAAAGACACGGTTAATACGTCTACTTGGTACTATGCCTTTAATCATGATTTGATTACACTTGCTAGTTTCCATCATATCGATTATCAACCCCTTCAACAAAAAATTACTATTATAGAAAAGATACGCCCATCGGCAGGATTCGAAATTGCGTCCCTCTTAACAGGAGAAACCATCGTTAGGTTCAACGTACTTTAAACCAACTCGGCCACAAAGAGTTTTGCCGATCGAGCAAAGACGGATAATGCCTTAAGCGTAAATTTCTTCATAGATTTTCGAAACATTCATATTTGCTCAGTTTCATATCGTAACGTAAAGCAATTTCTAAAGGAGTAATATATTTTTTATTTATTAATCAGACAGATTTTAACCATTATTTTTAGTGGGCGCATACATGGAGGTCCGGATTATTTTATTGGCAAGTTTAGGCTGCAGCCTATGATCCCCCAAGCTTGGGTATAATATTCTTTTGTTTGATTTTCACGTTGAAATATGTGCTAATTTGGTTTGCAAAAAATAGTAAAATAGTGCTATTTTTTAAAGAATATTTTATTGATAGACAAATGATTACTATTCTAGCTTATTTAAGGAATTTTTAATAAGTTTACCCTTTGTAAATGTCACTAAAACGTGTTCAAGACGGGACCGGCGAGATAGAGGGTAGTTCTGAGGCGAGGAGCATAATTTTATTAGTCTAGAGACCCCAAAATGCCATAATACTGCATTGGAGACATGTAAATGGAGCTCATCAAAAAACCTATAAACTTTTGGTAACAACTAATTTTTGAAAAACTATATTTTGCTTAACGAAACCTGAATAAATTTTTCTTTAAACGAAAGTAGTTTTGTGAGAATATATCACGTGAAAAAAATAAAATGCTTTGACCATTTTGCAAGAGTACCCAAAGTGTATAAGTAGTTTATATTTTGATTTGTGTAAATAATGTATAACGTGAAATTCGATTCAAGATTCGAGTTAAGTAATGCGACGATGATGCCAAACTTTTCAGTCTTTTATTTATTGACTTTTCACGTTGTGTTGATGTTTATTGCAGAAATTCGATAATCCATCATTCAAACAGGTTGGCTATGCTAGTCTAATCTTATTAGCTTACAGTCTGACGAAACGCATCTGGAATTATTTATGCGAACCCCTCCTCCGTTTTCAGAAAGGATCAACTCTCTCCCTCACTCTCTCTTTCTTTATTCTTTCTTTCTTTCTCTCTATCTCTCTCTTTAAAATATATAGTGAGTGTGTGAGACTTGATATAGGATCATCACTACATAGTTACTGTTAGCTTCACTCCTCACGCGATAGATAGATAGATAGATAGATAGATAGATAGATAGATAGATAGAAACAATGTTCAATGAGTGCTGGTGGTAATGATAAAAGTGATGCGCCAGACGATTGTTATATGCATCACAACTCGGAGCATTGCGCGATGAGGAACATGTATTTAATTGATTATTTTTTACTCCTTAGCAATACTTTGCAAGTTATTTAAAGCTAGAAAATATTTTTAGATTGTAAGACTGTTTTTGCGTTAATAATGATTTATTGATACAAGTCCTACTAATTAACCCATAGCTAGGAGAGAGAAGAGATGGATTCCTACCTTTCCTAAGCGTAATTGAGCGTAAGTGAACGAACCCAACTAGAAATGGAACTCGGCGCGTCGTTTAATTGTAGTAGATAGATTTTGGACATAGGATCATCACAGTATAGTGACTGTGTCACGCCTCAAGTGAAATACATACATACATATATATATATATATATATATATATATATATATATATATATATATATATATATATATATATATATCCGATGCGATGAGAACGAAAGTAATATATAAATTCTAACGTTCGCAGCGTTAATTCAAAAAAGAGCTCGATACAGGTAGTAGAGCGATAATTATTTATTTATTATAATTTTAACATATAGACAAAACCATTTTACTCACAACAAAGATGCAACTTGGGTTCAGTGCATTTTAACTGCACATCTATGGGTGAGGATCGGAAATGGTTATGAACGATCCTGTTTGTAGGCAAGCCCGGATGTAAAACGTCACTTCCTATTTTCCATTTTTTGAGAAAAAAAATGTATTTACAAAATATACATAAACTATCTAAGTGAAACAATAGTGGTTGTTGACAGCAGTTTGGTGTTGAGTGGACCGGGTAGTTAATGTTGGATGGTGTGTGGATATTTTTTCGATGATAAACATCGGTCAAAGTTTAGGTACGTCAACTCACAAAAAATGGAAAATAGGAAGTGACGTTTTACATCGGGGCTTGCCTACAAACAGGATCGTTCATAACCATTTCCGACCCTCACCCGTAGATGTGCAGTTAAAATGCACTGAAGCCAAGTTGCATCTTTGTTGTGAGTAAAATGGTTTTGTCTATATGTTAAAATTATAATAAATAAATATATATATATGTGTATGTGTGTGTGTGTGTGTGCGTGTGTGTGTGTGTGTGTGTGTGACTATATAGAGTATGGATACTGGAGCAGAATGACATTCACGTTTCTTCTGAGCAAGTATAACATTAAATCAACTTACATGCACTTGGTATCATTGCGTTATGAAATGATCACTCTTCATGCAGTGTTGATTCCTACAACTACACTGATTCTATCGATATCCAGTTCTCTGTGGTACTGAGCACTCTTCCCCCATGAACATAACCAATGTATTTTTGTGGCTCAATACTTACTTCTCTCACTCATTCACTCGCTTTCACACTCACTCACACCCACACTCACTCATTCTTTCACTCACTCGGGATATCTAATGTAATTTTTCTGTGACTCAAAACATTTCTCTCACACGTTCACTCTCACACTCACTCACATTCTCTCGCTCTCACACCAACATTCTCTCACTTTCACACTCACTCACTCACAGTCACTCTTACATTCACTCACACTCACACGCTCATTCTCTCACTCACTCATTCACACACTCACTCACTCATATTTTTTCTCACATTAATTTAAACTTACTCACACATTTTCACACTCACTCTCACACTCACTCTCACATAGCATATTTGACAAATAAAAGACGCACGAGCACGACAACCCCATTTCAACAGAGCATAGGAAAGCAGGTTTTTATTCTTTATAATAATGTTCAACATGTACAAAGCCCAAGAGCCATTCAAAGTAGAGAGTTTCACAACAACAAAAAAATTCTATGAAAAATGAATTTTTAATACAGTTAATCTGTTATTTTTTAATTATAATAGAATTTTTACATTAAGTTGTTAAAATATTGTAAAATTAGTTAAAAGCCGCGTCGGGTTTCCTAAGTGTCCTTATGAGATAGATCTTATTTTAGCGCTTTGTAAATTGTATTGTTTTGTCTAATCCGAAGACAGCAAGTAATTAAGAAATGTAATTTTGTCTTAAAAAATCGTTAAAACGGTTGTTATTAAAAAGTACGGGAGGTAACAAGCAATAAAAGGTCACGTGACTTGAGTGTAATGTTCTGCTTCATTATTATTGCAAATACTTAGCGAGACACATGTTGAGCATTTTGAATTAGCATTTTTTACTCATTACAAAAATTTGAACATCATCCTAAGCCATTTTCACCATCAACATTACTACATTTTTTAAAATACCATTTATTTCATTCATCATTTTACATATTTCATTGCAATTTCAATTTTTTTAAGTTGTTTTACAGTTTTCACTTTTCAGTGAGCCGTCTTTCAATTTTTCCATTACGATTTATTTTCATACTGTACCATTTGATTTCTTTTTAATTTTTTTATATAGCTACTTTTTCAATATATTTCTTGAATTTGTGAAATTCTTTTTATAGATTTTTTAATTCATGTATATTTTTTTCGTTATGAAATAAGAAAGATAACATATCCAACCGAGCACTGAAATTTGGCGCACTCAGACATTTTTCGACATTTTTTCTTTTTCTTTCGTTTTTTATATTTTTTGATTTAGTTAATAGTCTTCATTGAGATTTTAATTCATTTCATTTACATATTTTTCATATAAATAAGAAAAAGAAAACTACCTAGCAATAGCTGATACTATTACATTTTTGTCATCATTCATTTATTTATCAAAATACTACTATAAATTTACATTTTTTTTGCTCTTTATTAGTTTCTATTTCATTTCTAGACATACAAAACAACATATAACTATCTCGGTGATCATTGTGAATTCAAACTATCCAGTATTGCCTCTGAGTCCTTGGTCCATTCTGCCTGCAGTGCATAAAAATTCATTAATTGTTATCACCCTGCTCAAAATGTGTTAAAAAACAAAAATACATCAAGCCATTTCTCAAACTTAAATTATAAAAAGAAAAAAAGAAAAAATTGTTTTGTTTTTTACAAGGTGATGACAACTTGTTATTGTTGGCTGGCTGGCCCTTGACCCACCAATTTCGAAGTCAATTTTGGCTTAATTTAAACACTGTTTTCCTCAATGCTGATTTAAAATAAAAAATAAAAACAATCATGCAAAAAAAAAATATATATATATATATCCTGGTTTCTAATGTTCAGGTATAGTAATTTTAACTATTTTTTTTTTCATATTTTATGCCCAGAAAAAAATTTTATAATCATTTTCACCAACCAATTTCACTCAGAAATGAAAGAGCATTCTTTCCTTTCAGGAAATACGCAGTTTCATGGGGTGCAGATCAAAAGTTTCCTTGATATTTTGTTCAGATGATGACATAAGTTATTTTTCAATATTTTTTTTCAGGTCAAATAGGCTGTAGTGTAACAAAATAACTTTTGATATGTTTGTGATGATTTTACTTGGGATAGAAATGTTTTATCAAGCAGATATGTATTGACTTTAGGAGGCTACAGCTTCCCTCAAAAAGCTGTGCAGCACCTGTATTTTAATTTATTTAATTTCTACAGATAATATTAACAAATTTTTGGTATAAGCTACAGTAATAAAAAAAACAAAATAAAAGAAATCGGAATACTGAAAGTTTTTTTTTGCTGTAATAATTACGAGGTACGACATAAGCTGGTTCACGTGTAAAAAAAAATGTTCCTTTTTATGTCCTTCCGTATGATCATTCGGATCTCACGTTAGCTGTCGATATGTGATGATAAGACATCACTCATTGCCTGTCAATAGCGAACGATGTTAAGATCGCCTCCCTTTATTTTAAACCACAATTTTCTTCGAGGAAAGTAAGTAAAAGTTTCTTTCAAAATATATTAAATAATCTTTAAATTTGATACTTTTCTTTAAAGATTTTTTGAAAAACCTATAATTGATTTTTGAAAGAAATTTACACTCGAATTTTAACTCTAGTTTAAAAAATTAAAAACAAATAGCTGATATCGATTTTTTTTTTTAGTAATTTCGCTGACAAAAAAAAAACAAGATTTTTAACTAAAATTTCGGACATGCTAAGAATGAGTAAAAAAATTTAAAAAATAGACAAAAATACTTCGGTATTTCTTCTTAATAATGATATATATACTTAAGCAGATAACAATCTTTTTCGTCAAATTTAACGCCTTTCTTTTCAAGCTATACTGTTTTTGTTTACATTTCGTGGAGGTACCTACTTTAAGGTTAATTAAAGACAGAAAATATTTTTAAACTGTAAGATATTTTTTTTATTTTAGATAATGTTTTAACGATACAAGTCTCACTCATTAATCCATAACTGGAGGAGAAGAAGTGGATTCACACCTTTCCCAATAGTATCTGCGCGTAAGTGAATAATAACGGGAATTAGAACTGTTGTGGATTCCGGGATGAATCCGATATCAACGAATAACAAACGCCAGGAATAGATAAGGAAAATAAATGTATTAACGTAATAATACAAACTGGTAATACGGGTTAGTACATCCAGGAATGCGGGTTAGTAGCACTCCCACGAGGGATAGATGTGGCACAAGGCCGAGCTTAACGTGGGTATTCCCGAGCCCGTAGGCTCGGCCAAAAAATGGCCGTAGAAACTGTAAAAACAGAATCGGGTTGGTCAACCTCCCCGAACGAGACTCTGCCCTTCGGCGGAGCCTCGTCCGTGTTCCTCTATGCTCAGAGGCAGAGAGTTCGAGCGTCTGGCCGGGAAGGCGTCGCCGTCTCCTCGATTACAGACAGTATTTACTGCCCCCCCACGAGGGATAGATGTGGCACAAGGCCAAGTTTAACGTGGGTATACCCGAGCCCGTAGACTCCGCCAAAAAATGCCCGTAAAACCCGTATAAACGGGATCGGGTTGGTCAACCTCCCCGAACGAGACTCTACCCTTCGTCGCCGTCTCCTCTATTGCAGATAGTCCCCCACGAGGGATAGATGTGGCACAAGGCCGGATTTAAAGTGGGGTATTCCCGAGCCCGTATGCTCGGTCAAAAAATGCTCGTAGATCCCATATAAACGGGATCGGGTTGGTCAACCACCCTGAACGAGACTCTTCTCTTCGGCGGAGCCTCGTCATGGTTCCTCTCTGCTCAAAAACAGAGAGTTCGACCGTCCAATCGAGAAGACGTCGCCGTCTACTCTGTTGCAGACAGTATTTACTGTCCTCCCCACGTGGTATAGATGTGGCACAAGGCCGGGTTTAAAGTGGTGTAGTCCCGAGCCCGTAGCCTTGGCCAAAAATATCCCGTAGATCCCGCATGAAAGGGATCGGATTGGTTAACCACCCCGAACGAGACTCTACCCTTCGGCGGAGCCTCGTCCGGGTTCCTGTCTGCCCAGAGGCAGAGAGTTTGACCGTCCAACAGAGACGACGTCGCCGTCTCCTCTGTTGCAGACCGTCCGGGTATTCATTGGTAGTATTATATGTATACTGCGGTTGAGTCCATTTGTGTAAAAAGGAGAGACCCCTCAAAACCCCCTCCTTAAATCCCTTTTCGGGGGAGTTAATATCTTTTCCTTTTTCTTATGGTCGACAATTAGAGGCACTGTAAATTTTCTCTTCCTGCTAGTCCTTCCAATTTCTGTGTCATTTTGTGATCTTTGAATCTCAAAAACTTCAAAGATCGACTCGTCATTTTCTGCAGGTGAGCTTGGCTCTTCAACCCGTCTTTTTTTATTTGGTCAATATGTTTTCTATGGGTAAATTTTTCGCCTTTTGTTTCCTTGTATGTTAATTATTGTATTTGGTTCCTCATAAGCCATATTGTTACTGAAATAGACCCATTCTTGTTTGAATGATCTCTCGAGCACTGTAAGTGTATACCGGTTTTTACTTATTTTTTCCTTCGTCCTCTGAATAAATTCATCCTTTTTCGCTTCTTTTCTTATCTCTCGCAAGGTCACAGGTAGTTCCTTTACTGTTTTCATCTGTGGTAGTCAATGGCGCGTTTCGCTTCTTTTTACATACTGGTTGGACATTTTCTTTCAATTCAATTCTCGCTGCACCCTTACAAAACGTGCTGATAGGTGAATCCTATACGTTGAACTTTTTCATCCAATCTGTACCCACTAGAATTTCTGTATCTTTCATTACGTATATCTTGAGTTTTTTTGTTTTCCCGTGAAATTTAATATTTACGATTATTTCTCCTTCAAATTATATACGCTTTCCTGTCACCGACTTAGCAATTTTTTGTGTATGTAACATGGTTGGTCTGTTAAGCTTTTTCCATGTCTGTAGGTTAATTATCGTTAGATCGGAACCCGAGTCTAATTGCAATTTTATCTTTTTATTTAAAATTTCAAGTTCCACATATTTCCTTATCTTTGTATTGTCTTCGTCATACATCCTAGTAGTTCTTATCCTACTAGTAGCTTTTCTGTTCCTACATTGGGCTGCATTGTGCCCCATTTTACCACACACAAGACAGTTTTTATATTTAAAACGGCAATCCTTATTCCAGTGTAATACTCCACATCGATAACATGCAGTTGGGGGGTGATTATATTTGCTTCGATTTTCGTCATAATTTGCCCTGTACTTTTTCCTTTATTATAGAAATTTTGTTTTCTTTCCGGGGATGTTGAAGAACGTAAACTTTTGTTTAACTTACGTATATGCAATACTCCTGACTCCTCATTGTTCTTCAAGTCTTTCTTTATATTCAGGCATTTTTGGCAATCTTCTGATAATTGTTTTAGTGTTGTCTAGGTTCATTTTGTAGTTTTGAAAGCATTCTTTTGTGCATTTCACTATCTTTTGCTGAGACTAACCCTTGAACAAAGATGAGACACTTGAAATTGTCCGGTATTAAGAGTTGTAATTGTTGTACATTTTGGTATTTTACAAGTTCTACTAAAATATTTTTAAAATCCTCCATGATAAAAGTCTTACGAAAAACTCGTTTTTCCGCATTTTAGTCCTCGTAAATCTTTTGTCACCAAGTTGTTTTGGACACTGGCAAAAACAGCAAAGGAGACTTTTGTTTTGTTTTTTTGTGTGAGTTCGAATACCTTGTCGTCAATTTGTTGTGGAAAACGAGGGAGAATTTTGTTTCGATTTCTCTCCCGTGTGAGTTCGAATTCCTCGTCGCCAATTTGTTGTCGACGAGGGGGAAGTTTTCTTTTTTCTTTCTTTCCCGTGCGAGTTCGATATACTCGTCGCCAATTTGTTGTGGATTCCGGGATGAATCCGATATCAATGAATAACAAACACCAGGAATAGATAAGGAAAATAAATGTATTAACGTAATAATACAAACTGGTAATACGGGTAAGTAGATAGCAATCATATATATACAGTCTTGGTATTGAAGTATCACGGTATGACTCCTTACTGAGTCTACGTGCTCGCTAACTTTGACACTTGTGCTACCCTCCTCTATTACAGACGGTATTTAGACACCCCCACGAGGTCTGAATGTGGCACAAGGCCGGGTTTAACGTGGGTTTCCCGAAACCGTAGGCTCCGCCAAAAAATGCCCGTAGAAACCGTATAAACGGGATCGGGTTGGTCAACCTCCCCGAACGAGACTCTGGCTTTCGGCGGAGCCTCGTCCGGGTTCCTCTCTGCTCCGAGACAGAGAGTTCGACCGTCTGGCCGAGAAGGCGTCGCCGTCTCCTCGATTACAGTCAGTATTTACATTCCCCACCATGAGGGATAGATGTGGCCGGGTTTAAAGTGGGGTATTCCCGAGCCCGTAGGCTCGGCCAAAAAATGCCCGTAGATCCCGTATAAACGCGATGGGGGTTGGTCATCCTCCCCGAACAGGCTCTGCCCTTCGACGGAGCCTCGTCCGGGTTCCTCTCTGTTCAGAGGCAGAGAGCTCGACCGTCTGGCGGAGAAGGCGTCGCCGTCTCCTCGATTACAGACCGTCTGGGTATTCACTGGTAATAGCATATGTATACCTCGGTTGAGTCAATTTGTGTAAAAAGGGGAAACCCCTCAATAAGAACTCAGTTATCCGATTCAATATTCCAAGCCATTATACAATACACCAGCCACACATTCAAGCTTACAGCACCTGATATTCCCAAGCGGTCACCCTTGTAGTTACTGAACGGGCTCGACGTTGCATACCTTCGCTGATCGTACAGGATCGGTGTTTCAACGAGATATGACCGAAAGTCACCATGAATTATAAATAAAATAGCGATTATGGATGTTCCTATAACACCTGCTGTAGCATCATACGACGTTTTTTAATGACATGAGCCTTCAGGACAAAGACGATCATCTCTCTCCACACATTCTTTTGCGTTATCATCTATGAATTGCCATAGTTAAAACATATTGAAGTGGTTTCTCATTGCCTTCTCTTAAACTGTCCTGTTTACTCTACCTATAAATTATATCTTAGCCATGACTATATGATCTCGTGGACTAACACTCTACACATTGCTTTTATTTATTATCTAGAAATTGCCATAATTATTGGGAAAGATAGTGGAGTGGTTTCTCGCTGACTACTCCACGGTTATGATTTCAGTATAGGGCTTGGAAAATTTGATACTCCCAGAACAGATTGAAGATAAGAGGCTCAGTGTAAAGCAAAGTACAACCTACCTGGCGGCTCTTGAGCGAATGGATCTTGGAGCAGGGTTTGGGAAAGATGGCAAAATGACAAAAGTTATTAAAAGCTACAAAGAACATGAAGTTGTGGAGAGACATAATCGCTAACATCCTGAACGGTACATAGAAGAAGTAAAATAAGTTGTCCTCTTAGACTTGCTACCATTTAAAGCCAGAGAAGAGAGAACTGTTTCTTTTTTACCTTGGCTGGTAGCAAGTCTAACAGAAGGACAACTTATTTTACTTCTTCTGTGTACCGTTCAGGATGTTGGCGAAAGTAAATCAGCCGACAAAAATGTAACTCGAACGCAGTACGACGATTTCAGTTTCGGCGTACATTCTTTTACTTTTTTTTTATTCTGAAGTTAGCTATTACGATTCCAAGAACTGATTACTGAACTAATTTTTGTGAATTATACTTCTGCTTTATATTGCGAATATAGAAATACATTTTATATATATCTTCTATAATTTTGTAAAAATGACTTGAGGTCAAAGTATAATCGCACAATGGAACTCCTCTGTATTTTTTAAGCAAAAACACTTTTGGTCGATCCATTCTATAGAAGGTTTTTAATAAGTAACGAAAGAAATATTTAAAGAAAAGAAAGAATACAAAAACCGGGAAATAAATACAAATAAAACAACTTGTGTCACATAAGGGATTTCATTTTTGGATATATATTTTTTTATTTTATCACTCGACTTCTTCAGTCGTTTAGGTCGAGGTAACCCAGGACAGAAGAAACAATAATTCTTTCTACTCATGATCATTTAAGTTGGATTTCATATAGATTATCCCATCTCTCCAAAATCTTGGTCGACACTCGAAGACCACAGAATAGGCTGTGGATCACCCTCGCTACGTACACTAGTCAGTTTTTTTTTAATTTAGAGTTGTCCTTTATAGTTGTAAATACCTACCACTGCATAAGCAACAGAAATGTGTTTCTACAGAAACATTCTGAGGATACCATGCACCAAACATGTGAGCAACGATGAGGTTTTAGAGAAAATGGAAACAAAAAGGAAACTCATAATTAACACCAGGAAGAAGCAGTTGAAATTTCTGGGTTACGTAATGAGGAAGGAGGGCTTGGATAATCTGATACTAACAGGATAGATTGACAGGAACAGAGACAGAAGAAAGCAGAGCATAACATACTTGATGAGCTTGAGTAAATGCAGGGTGTGGAAGAAATAACAAAAAGACAAAACTTATTAAGAGCTACAAGGGACAGGAAGATATTGAGGACCATGATCGCCTACGTCCTGAAGGGACACGGAACATAATAAAAGAGAATAGGAAAAACAGTGCGGCAGATTCTGGCAAAAGAGTTGGGAATAAAAGAGAAAAAAATCCTCAAAGATGGTGCAGCAATAGCCCTGGACAATCCACGTTTGATTCAATCGATTAAGTGGCATACTTGATTTCACGCTTGGGCGACCATGTCTCTTTTGATTCTTGACTGACTAGGTAGAAAATTTCCACGTTAAATTACCGCTTTTCCTGTGATACACTAGCTGCCAACGAAGGCTATAGTACCGAGTCAGTCCTGCTATTTTAACCATAGATGGGAAGGGTGGGGAGAAAAGATGGATTCATACATATCCCAAGGGTATTACACATAAGTGAATGTAACGAATTTGAATGGAATTCGAACTCAGTACTTCAAGTATCTCATTTTACCTGAACTCTGTTAGCGGATGTCAGCTTCAAAATATTCTGATTGATAGGGATGCTTACATGGTTTCCTCTTTTTCTCACTCACACTCTCTCTCTCACACACACACACACACACACACACACACACACACATATATATATATATATATATATATATATATATATATATATATATATATATATATATATATATACACACACACACACACACGGTGGTCGTTCCAAAAGTTCTAAGAGTCCCCCAGAAGAATTTAGAGAAACAAGGGAGTTTATCACTATTTTTCAATGTGGACCCACCGTCCCCCGACATCACTGTACATAATGCAATTATTTTAACCCCTTAAACATTGTAATCCTATCACGGAAGAAGGTGGCATACTTGTCCTCCAAAAACTCCCCAATAGTACATATGACTCAGGAGGGATTTGAGTTTTTGAAACAGAAAGAAGTCAGTTTAGAATTGGATCAAGTTTCAGATCCATTAAACGTTAATCACCTCGCTGAGAGAATATTTATGGAGTGTAGCGACTAATGAAGTCTCCCACCGAGGTCATTAACGTCAGATGGATTTGAAATTTAGCACAGTTAACAAAAATTATAGTGGCCAAAAATATGATTTCCAAAGAAATGTATTGTGCTAACACGTATCAACTAAATAAAAACAAGAAGTAAACGAGGAATATCAAGCTGCGTTCCCTTTGTAGTGGCGTCCATCGTTTACATTCTTTAAGATATTTCGAATGTGCAGGCCGATAGACGTAATGCACACTTGAAATAAAAATGAGACGTCTGTTTCAAATACGATTGTCGATTAGGTAACGTTTGAAATATATATATATATATATATATATATATATATATATATATGTGTGTGTGTGTGTCTGTGTGTGTGTGTGTGCGTGTGCGCGCGTGCGCGCGCGTGAGTGCGCGTGTGTGTATGTACAAAGTAGATCTTTTAAAAAATGTGACATTAGATAATTTCATGAGGTTGTTCAGTTTCCTTCACGCGTCTGTTTTTTCGCAACATGAAACTGTTGACATTTAAAATCGCATATTAGATTCCATATTTCATTCTTAAATAATATAAGATCTGAATATTTTCACGAAAAAGAAACCCCCTCCGGTTTTTAATATGTTTTACAAAAGCATCACCAGGAGCTTAAACTGCGAGGAAAAGATAATTCACATTTGGAGGAAATGCTTTTTAAAAATTAATGTATTTTTTTATCTGAAATATTTGCAGGTAGAGCTTTTATTTTTAAAATAATAACGATTTGGTGATTGCAAAGTCTTCCCCAAAAAGATCTTTTGTTTAATATTTTATTTCTAATTAATATTATTCCCTAAAAGAAATAATTTAAATTCATTTTTATACATTTTAGGCAAGCATCGAACGCTATTGTTTTGTATTTTATATCTGGACTTTTTCAAACTGAACCAGATGAGAATCTTGGGGATTAGAGAAAAATAGATTCTCCATGAGTTAACAAAACTTTAAAAGAATAAACTGTTTATTTCTTTAATTTACTGAATATTTTAGTTTTGAAGAAAAATCGGTTTGCATATCGAAAAATCATCGATCAATGAAAATATACACTTTTTAATCATCCCCTAACTAGACTTGAAAAACCTATTATCTTGAAAATTTTTTTAAGATAAGGATTTTATAAATTTCAATCAAAAGCACTGCTGTCGAGTGTTTCCTTATAAGGAAACTGCTAATATTGCCATTAATAGAAAGAGTAAAACCATTTTTTTAAATTTTATTTATTAAATATTTTAACTATTATTATTTTGTAAAAATATAGCTGAAAATGATTTATTTACTTCCTGACTATTTTCCTCGTTTTGTTGTTATCGCAACATTTCGCTTATTATGACTTCCGGCCTTCCTCAGATAAATTCTCACAATATTCTAATTTTTTTTACAGATTATTACGAGACTTCCTGGTCAAAGTAAAATTTCCTTAGGTAAATGTGTCTAACTGAAACTGAAATTCGTTGAAGATAAGTTTATATGGTGAGAATACTCTTAAAGAAAACAAAATCTGGTATGTTTATAAAATTTAAAGGTGATGGTTTTCAATTTAGAGGATAAAGGAAGGGATGATCTTCTTCATCTGCCGTGTCGTCTCAGATCGTAGCTTATCATTGCTCTCCAAAATCTTCATATATATACATATATTACTGATCACTCATAAATTACTAGAAAATTTGTCAATCGATAAACGTATTTCCGAAATTTCTGAAGGCGGTTTTGTGACAACTTCATGTCAAACTTCAAATTTTCAAGTTTTTAATTCTATATCCCTTTCCTTCCATACATACATACATACATATATATATATATATATATATATATATATATATATATATATATATATATATATGTATATATATATATATATATATATATATATATATATATGTATATATATATATATATATATATATATATATATCAGTAAGTACGAATGATTTTCGATAATATTCAATTGATCCATTATGGTCTCTTATCATTACATGTGATCGAAAAGGAATAGTGTTTAAGAAACTAAAATTCATCTTAACAATTTCGGTATCTTTAATAATCAAATCTGGTATTCTCCTTCAGCAATTTTAGAGTTCATACAGACAAATTTTAATTGGTATTTTGTTCCATTATTCTTCGCATATGGTCTTCAGACCAGGGATATTTGTTGAAGATCTCGATTGGATTTGAATTTTCAACTAAGGCCATACTTTCTCGATTGGGTTGAAATCTGGGAACTGACTTGGCTATTTCAGGACATTTACATTATTTTTAGCAAGCAATTTCTTCGTAGATTTTGCAGAGAGATTAGGATCATTATCTTGGAAGATCCAATCAAGGGAAGTTCATGATTTTCAGCCGAAATCATTAAATTTGCTTCCAAAATATTTTGATATGCTGCGGCCTACATTCTGTCATCTATTACTGTTACCTTGCCAGTATCTTTTGGAAAAAAAAACATCCCCAAACCCTGATGCTGTCATCAAGACATTTCACTGCTGTAACTGTGTTCTTTTGTTTGAAGGCATCGCCATCTTTCCTCCATACATGGTTTCTAGAATTACGTCCAAACCACCCAATTTTTGTTTCGTTTGTCCACAATACTCTTGCCCAATACGATTTTTCCTTACTCTTATGTTCACGAACATGTTTCAACCTGGCATCTCTGTGTCATTTCAACAGCAGTGGAGTTTTCCAAGAGAAAACTCGAATATGACTTTAATATGTTCCTATGAATTTCATTGCTTATTGTCCTTTACGTGACACAGATTCCTAATGAAAGCAAATCATCTTGCAACTCTTGAGGAATACGCATTGGATTTTGTTTAATTTGATGCATTAATTTCCTTCAAGATCTTGCAGACATCTTCTATGGAGCACCTGTTCTTTGGTTTTCAACAGTTTTGAGTCTTTATGCTTGGCAATCAATGAACTAATGGTAGTAAATAGAATATTCAGTTTGTCTGAGATTTTCCTGTACCTTTTACCTTCTTTCCAGCACTTAACAACCAGTCTTTTTGGCGAATCAGTTCTTTACTTCTTGCTTTGATGACAACCATCTTGCACGAATATCAGTTACAGAATATGGTGTTTGTATTTTTTAGGCTAAAAATAACTACTAATAACATCATAGGAACATTATAGAATATTCCACTTGAATAATCTAAAGTATTAAAGCAATTTTCAAATTTTAAAACCTGAAATTTGCATTGTACGAATACTTTTTTCACCCATTAAAATGGATAAATGGGATTTATTTCTATTAAATAAGTTGTTTTCTGTTTTCTATGCATATTTAGTTATGCATCTCTGTACTGTTAATTATATGAAAAGTTTGTTTATTCATGGCTTGGAAATGCAATAAATTAAAAATTTATATGTGTACGAATATTTCCCCCACTGTATATATGGTGGTTGCCAACTCGTGTCCGGATACGGCCATTGCTACATATCTTTTTGGAGAACATCTACCGATGTTCTGAACGAATGTTGCTCTTTAGTCCAGCAAGAGACCTACATAATCTGGCACAAACAGGTCACGTAAGGAGCCCAACAGCGGGTGGTATATTGTCATGCAATTTAAACTTTCGCATGGAAACACTTCTGCGCCCGCATATTTTACCACAAACATCAGATTCCAGTTGCTGGACGTCTATGGTTTTATAGTTAATTGCAACCTAGTGTCTTTTTTCATTGTTTCCCCCCACACCGTATACACACACATTATATATATATATTTGTTGTGACCAGAAAGAAAGACACGGAAAGAGGTAGGTAGGTTGAACAAGTGTATTGAAATAACAGAACATATATACAAAATAAGAGTGTTACTAGTCAGCAGATAGAAGTGTCCGTCCGAACTGTCAGGTTACGCCGCATTCCGACTGCCTCTGCTTAGGAAGTCATATATATTCATATATAGTCATATATATATATATATATATATATATATATATATATATATATATATGTATATATATATATATATATATATATATATATATATGTATATATATATATATATATATATGTATATATATATAGATATATATTTATGTGTGTGTATATATATATATATATATATATATATATTATATATATATATATTATATATATATATATTATATATATATATTATATATATATATATTATATATATATATATCATATATATATATCATATATATATATATCATATATATATATATCATATATATATATATCATATATATATATATATGATATATATATATATATGATATATATATATATATTATATATATATATATTATATATATATATATTATATATATATATATTATATATATATATTATATATATATATACATATATGAATTTAGTGTATAGGGGAATTCAAACATATATTGTTAAATATAAGAAGACAACGAATATCTATCATGTTCGATCATGACTCGTTTTAAGCTTCGTAAAGTAGCTTTAGTTTCGGGAGAAAATTAAAAAAAACTGTCCAACATTTGGGTATTTTTTATTATGTTGTTCATCGATCTAAGCTTTCGGCTGACGTGGGTCATCATCAGAGTGATTATATGGAAAAAGTTTCTATCCCTTTTGGAGAGCAGATTTCTTGAAAGCGCAGGCTGTGAAACCTATGTTACATTGTTTAAAATAAAATAAAAAGTGGTTTCTCTTTTAACTACAAGTAGCGACTAGATATTCGATGTATGTGTGTTTGTGAGAGAATGAAAGAGAGAGAGACAGAGAGAGAGTGAAAGAGTGACGGAGAGAGAATTGAATAAAATGATACGTTGGACAAGGAAAATATTTAAAAATTAATTATACTAATACCTTTCAGCGCTCTAGAAATTTAGATAGTAAATATTTAGATTACAGAAGTAACTTTTGACCCTACATTTGTGCTCTGTTTAGAAATAGGATTCCTTTTTTGTATTTTATATAGCATTTTTATATAGCATGATTGACTCCATTAATATATCTGATTAAACCCCTACTAATAGAGAATACAAGCTTAAGCTATACGTCTGTAAATACAATTTACGGTTCACTCATAATTTATTATTGATGTTCGGTATTTCCTTAGCTAGTAATTGTCTGTAGCAGTGCCATCATTATAGTCACTCGATTTAGATTGAACGACCAACAGCCTTTAAGATAATCCTACTAAGTATTGGTAGACGTCTTGTACAATTTATCACTATAATAACTTCACGAGTCGCAGTCTCCGGTTGAGACAACGTTACATTTGGTATTTTAATTTTTATATATGTGCTTGGCCTCTTCATGCTTGGGAACCACTAACTTAAGCAGGAATCATGGTGGTGTAATGATTAGCAAGCTTGTTTTGCTATTATTTTATTACGAGAGAGTAGTGAGTTCAGTCCTCACTGTGTGCTCTACACTTTTTGACTTTGTGCCACAGCTAACCTACACTTAGAAAAATCACATTTTTTACATAAATTATTTGGGCCCTTCGACTTGGTGTGATGCTTAACTTGCCTTTGATAAATACGATGTTTTCTAAATAGAATTTATTTTTAAATAATGAAAAAAAGATTTTAAGATCTACCTTATTTTTTATCTTCGACATTCAAAAGTTTGTATCTGCCTAAATGTACTCAATCATGATATCTGCAAATTTGGGATTCGTCATATTTCTTTTTAGCTTGTTTGTTAAATTGGTGTGTACGGCGAACCAATTTATGTGACAAGCACAGTGAAGAGGGTAAAAACTGGTCAGATTGGTACAAATCTAACTTGATAAAGGAATGGAGTATATTAGAATGATTCCTCCAAATCTTACACGTCTGTGCAACCAAATAACATGTCTCCCAAGATTAATTAGTTCGTTAGTTACTTCCATGCAGCTTACAGAATTATTCGCTAAGCCAAATAACTGCATTCAGATTAAAGATGCTTTTTGTAATGAAAAGCAAACCTAAGCTTTACTGGAAGCTTTATTCAACTATAACTCAACTCTGGTAACAAACAGGGTGGACATTATTTACATTATTCGGACTATTGTCCTCATCTTTGTCGCCATATTTATTACAATGTTTCGACCGTTGTACGCTCCGGCCTTCTCCGGAAATTCGAACTGAACTCTTTATTTCGCTCACTGGGGTAGACTGTTCTAGTTCCACGTGCTATGTTTAATGGATGTCAGCTATCAGTTATCTCCTGTTAATTTTCCCTCTGAAAGTTCTCCACTGCCTTAACCGGGTATTGAACTCACACTCTTTGGGTCCTATCACTGGATCAAACCAACGCCTTTATACACTGTGCCATGTATCCTTGAGAACATCTGTGTATGAATTTCTGGCCGAAACGTTGTAATAAATATGGCGACAAAGATGAGGACAATAGTCCGAATAATGTAAATAATGTACATAATACCTCATCTCAGAAATATAGACAGATATTAAACAGGGTGGAGCTTATTCTTTTATAATTGATCCCGGGGGAGACAATTATGGTTGAATTCCTCCTTACTTTTGTTAAAAAGAAGAGGCCGTTATTAAAGATAAAAAGGCTTATTTATTGAACAGATTATTTTATTCAATATAAAGATACTGTTATTCAAAATGAAATATATTCTTATTCAAAGCAATGAAAGCGTTAATCTCTATTATAAATATGATAACTCAAAGTAACGAAGCCATTAATGAATCGAAAATCACTTATCGATTACGTAATGCAAACTATTTCCCCGCCACCATTTGTAATGTAGGAATCGCCCGTTTCACATTCTTCCTCAGTCTTTTGAACAGGGAGTACAGATTTCCGTTGTTTCCTGTTTAGAATTGGGTTCCCCGTTCCTGCTAAAATATACTTAAAATCTATACTCATAATATCTCCACCAAAAACTTTTATTTACCATTTATTTATTTTGAAATTCATACTCTTGTTGGGTTCCTAAATTCCAGTATCCCGTTGATGTGGAGTTATAACCTTGCTTGGATTGAATTGATTAAAAAAAAAGATAAATACTTTTTTAAATGATACAGATGTTACAATACTGAATCTTTGGCCAAACATTTTTTGTAAAATATTGTCATGTGAGAATAAAAACCATTGACATTTTGGAAAAACATTTCAATATCTGAGTAAGTTTTCTGCTCCAGGATCGGCAGAAAACTTTGCTTTCAATGAATTAAAAGTCTCTCCTATTGGTTTAATATTGAAGAATAAGGTAGCAAACATTAATTATAATTGCACTTAGCAGGACTCTTGGCTTGTGCAATTTCGCATTGTCCATAGTTCTCACTATTTTGAATGAAAAATCTGTTTAATTTATTTTTTATTAGCCATTTCACACCACGCAAGCATTTCACATCAGAACGCATTTGCTTACAGAGAAAGCGAATGAGAAAACAGAGAAGATGGAGGATCGAAAAAAGGGCAAATAAAAAGAACTGGTTTCAAGAAAACAGAAGACGGCAATTAAATTTAAATTTTTGATGATTGTAATTATCAAAGAAGCAAGAAGTCGGAAAAGAGTTCCACATGTGCGAAGTGCGAGAAAACTGTCACTGTAGAAGTGGCGGTTTCATCTAGCTATTTGAACAGTAAAACGGTGGGACCTAGTTGATAATCTAGTACGACGCTTAAATTCATGTAGTTGGAGCATCAGAGACAAAGTCCATCAAAGCAGTTGCCATGAAAATATTATTTTATTTAGAATAACGGCTTCTACTTTTAATAAAAAGTATATTAAATTTAGAATAATATGGAATTTACGGTTACATCTAACCAGCTTAACTGTAAACTGGAGAGACCTCGTTGAAGTCTACTACTGCGCTTAAGTTCAAAGAGTCAAGTCACTATAGCGAAGGGTTCATCGTAATTACAACGAAAAGGCAGTGTGGGCGGCAGCCTTACGGTGATGGGAAAGAGACTAAAGTCGAGCCGACAGATGAGGACCAATAATATTGCTGATTCTTCTTTGGACCTTATCAAAGAGCTCAAGGTAAATAACAGGGGCTTTGGACCATATATGGCAGCAATATTCTAAGTACGTACGAATAGTAGACTTATAGTTATGTAAGATAGATTCTAAAGAGAAAAATTGTCTAGATCTACACAATCAACCAACTTTCTTAGCAGCTGATCTAGCAATAAATTCACTATAGTCTTTCTCTTCATGTCAGTTGAGAACGTTAGTTCCAGAAGTCAACAACGAGTCACTTTCCTGGAGGTTATCATCAGCCAAGGAAGGCATAGAGGGTTCTCTCAGATGATTAATAGAGGGCTATTCAGTTTCTGAGAAAACTCTCCAGCGTTGATATTTCCGAACAATTGTTCACTTATCTTTCTCTACAACGTGATTTTCCTGTTAATATTTTGCTTAGCTTCTAGAAGACGTCAGTTTTTTATTCCCGTATACAGACTTCTGCGTTACATTTTCTGTCATCTACAAGATCTCTTATTAACTTAGTCAAGTTTTAATTGCACTGCGTTCTCTTTGAACAATTAAGCAAAAATCAATGACGAAAAATAGCTTTTTTTATCCTTTTTCCTCTAAATAACAGTTATATAACGTGTATAAACTGTTCAGTACTTGCAATATATCATTTAATGATCACATTCTCAATCAACTGAAGCAAGCAGAATAAAAGGCCAGTGGCCATGCCATTGAATAATTTGTTTTTATCTTTTGTAATTACTTCTTTTTCTCCCTATACCCATTCGTGATGGACCTCATTTTCGTCGTCTTCCTGGCACTTCTTGAGAATCAGCGATTGGAGAAAGCGACGAAGACGCCAGCGTCTGAATCTAATTTGCATACGACACATAGCGAGGCGATAACAAACAGCGGAATATCGAGAGGAGCCGCCATTATGGAAGGCTGGATAAAAAAAAATTATACAATAAGCAGAGTTGAAAACAAACATGCACGTCTCGCCATAGAAGTCTTTATATCAAATGAACTAATGTAGGCACGATAGCCATCATACGTGACAATTCGAGGGTGAGCATGCATGTTTGAAACCCTTTCTAACACAAATCAATATTTCTTAAAAAGCTTATTTCTCATAAAAGCTTATTTCTCAGTTTCCTTCTCTAACTAAATCGTTTTCCAACTTGTCTGCCATCTTCCATGTTTACTTTTCAGTCTCAATAAACATCACTTTCATAGTTTTCTATGAATATTTTCATATTTAGTTTATTTGTACTGTTAATCTTATCTCTCACCATATATATATATATATATATATATATATATATATATATGAAGTCAGTGGCGTCTCTAGGTCATCAATGTTGGGTTCATTACAATTTCTAACAAAATATACTATGGCATAAATTAGATGCTAAGTGATTCATATACGCTAATTAAATATATAATTTTTAAAACTTTCTCGGCATAAAATTTTAAAAATCACATTTTGGTATTTTAATATTAATTGTAATAATTCTATAAAAATAAACATTTACTTTTAAAAGAAATTACAGACATGTAAGAAAAAGAGTGAGGATCAAGTCTTTGATATGTTTATGTCTGTTTAGATTAGTTATCAAGTCACTGATGGTAAAGTGCATGTTTGTATATCTCTTTGCGTTAGTGTGTTTATATAGCTCTGTCTGTGAATTTTTACTTTAATTTCCTGTTCGTTTATGATCAGTACTACTGACTGATATCCTATTTCATCAACACAACCCCAGTCACACTCCTCACCTCAACACTCCAGTTGAAGGCTGCCACTTTCTTTGATTTTTGCCGAATTGAAGTCGGGTTAAATTTAATTTAGCCCTTCTCAAAAGATACATTCCACTGAAAAACATTATACTGTAGGGAATAAATTATTTAAAATAGACATTTGAAAAAAATAACTTGAAATAAAAAGAGGTTTTTGAAAAGCAAGAAATGTAAATCATTACAGATTTTTAAAACATTATTTATAAAATTAAAGCAAGAAATACATTGCCTATTAAGTGTGTCTCAAGCTTCGATATGGCTCAGATCGACATAGGCCGAATAGACACTTTAATTTTATTTCATTTTTTTTACTTTTTCTTTCTTTTGTTTCTTTCTCTCTTCATTATTATGAACAAAATCAACGAAATGTAATTCAATCAATATTTTGTGGCATCGAGTTAAAACGAGTGAAAACGACCGACTACGAAAGACATGTTTTGTTTTGAAATAGATATACTTGAATGTTGACTCACTTGGGCTTATCGGGATAAGCCCGATTCCTAGAGTCATCATTTTATATATATGTACATGTAACAATTTCACAGAATTAACCTGTACAAAAAGACAATATGTATAAAGGAGAAAGATAATAGAAAACTATATAATTTTAGCCGACGAGTTTCGTTCAATGTGGACTTTGTCGAGGCAAAAAGTGAAATAAATTAATTGAAACAAAGTATCTATAAACAACAAACAAAATGTTGTTAGCGACTAGAAGAATTTAGAAACGCTACTGTATATTAATATAATCAACTGAAAAATTGCATCAATTAATTTATGTTTGAAGAGAATATTTTCACATGGAGAAATATTGTTAGAATTGTTGTGTTGACTAATTCAACAGTTTTCTTTTGATTTCTTAATATATTTGTTGGGTACGTTGGCGTGGGAGAGTAGTGATTCTGTTAGGAAGGTAATATTGGGAAAACCGAGGTGTAGATTAATATTTGGATAATATTCAATGGTGACACTCTCGAGGATTTTCCTTCTGAGTAAATTATTTTCTATTTTCATGAGTGTAGAATTTATATAATTACAATTGTAGTTGAATTTATGATTATGTATGACGAGTGTATTTGTTAAATTGTTATTTATAAGGTCTCTTTTGTGCTAATAGATGCGTTTTTTTGTTAATTTCTGCATGTTTCTCAAATTTATTGTGAGGAACAGTTTGGGCAATTTAATTTTAAATATACCTGCTTCAGAAATATTATTGCTACGAGTGTTTCAGGATCTGATTATATCCATAATGGTTTTGGAATTGTTTGTGATTATTTGAATGTTGTTTAGATTGGATAGATTCTTCTGGATAGTTGACGTGACGGAGTTGGTCGTTAGTATAATTTATCTGTTCTCATATAATTTATTATTATGTATGATGTTATTTCTGATAGGGTTGTATATTTTTATGCCTTTCATCTTGCGTTGTGAAGGGAATTTTATGGGTATTGTAGGTTTTGAAATATGTTTTCTTTGTATCTTTATTCTTTAGGTAAATACTGGGAGCTGCAAATTTTGAATGCATCCATTTAGAAACCTAAATAATTCCAGATTTATTTCTAGAAGAGTGGTTTGAGTTGAAAGGGACCAGGACATTTTTCTTGGTAGCTTTTCTATAAATGTCAAAATTAAGTTCGTTATTGTTTTTGTGTAACATGATATCTAGGAAGGGAAACCAAATACACTCTTCCCTTCATTAATAGTAATCATTAAATTAACCTCGAATTTTTAGCCAATAGCAATAATGACGCCAGCAAACCTAAACGCCGTAAACGCAATATTATATGGTTTAACCGGCTCTTCAAAAAAAATTAATAAATAAATAAAAACGTCAAAACTAATTTGGGATTTTTTAAAAATCCATATGCACTTCGTTGTCTAACACTTAATAAAATTTTCAACAAAAAACACGTCAACTTTAGCTACAGTTGTGCTAAAAACATCGACCAGTTTATATCACAACTGTTTCATTTTAATAACAAATAAACCCTGCCCATTAAATGATAAATGTGTGTCTACATCGTTACTTTATAAAGCTGAAATTAAATATAAAGATGAGGTTAAGTTTTATGTGGACTCTACGGAAAACCATTTGAAATCGCACTTCTACCACCAGCAAATGACATTACGCCTATCAAATATAATAACTGAACTGCCATCTCTATTTTTTCTGGAAATTAAAAAGCTAGAATAAAAATCCAATTATCATCTGGGAATAGGTAATGAAAACTAAACCCATCAGCTGGAAAGGTAACAGATGTAAATGATTTTCTCAAAAATTAATAATCCAGAAAAATATAAACAAAAGAAGTGAGTTAATGAGCACCTGTCTACATAGATCTAATATTCTACTCAAACACTTTCACACAAATTAATATTAATATTAATATAGTCTAGCCGGACTCGGGGGCCACAGTATTGATATTATTTATTTTTACTAATATTTTTACTGTATTATTTTTGCTACCTTTACTACACAACTGTTGTTAATATTAGACTGTGACGCATTTAAGAGTTTTGCTTATCTATTATTTCTATTGTTTTATAATTCCCTTCTATATAATTATTATTATTATTATTGTTGTTGTTTTGATTTTTCTTTTACCTTTAGTTTTACTATTAGAAACTTATGTATTTATTTGCATTTATTATTGGTTAATTTCTTTATTTATATGTTTTATTTATTTACATATTTATATGTTCCTATTTATATGGTTTTTATTTTATTTTATTTCCACTGAAATGTATTATTTTTATTAGTACTTTAATTTAATTTTTTTTTTTTTATTTTATCACTGCATATTTTATTATTATTGATATAACTCCATATATTAATTTAATTATATTAATTTTAAAAATATTATTAATTGCTTTATTGATTTTCATGAAAAAACATAGTTAACCCACATGATTTCCATACGTTTTCAATTGTTCCTTTTGATAAAATAGCGTCTTTCTAAGTTAGAATTTATTACTCTTATTTTAAGATGTTAATTCGAACCCAAAATTAAACTAGAGCTCATTTAAATAATTTAACAACATTAATAATCCACCCCAACAATAAAATATCTCCCGATATCCAGAAATATTTTTAAAATGCGGTGTTCACCCCAAAAATATCAACATTTGAAAATTGCGTTGACATGAAACTCAGAGTTGTGCAATCAATGTATGTTATATATATATATATATATATATATATATATATATATATATATATATATATATATATGTATATATATAAATGGAATACACACACACACACACACATATATATGTGTGTGTGTGTGTGTGTGCACGTAATAATCCGTTAGTATATAATCCAAGTTAATCCTAATAATATAAAATATTAAAATTGTTCCACAAAGAGATCTCAATGTAATTATTCTAACAGACCATATAATTTACATACAATAGGAATTTAAAATTACCTCATGATCATTCCACCTTACAAGTTAAGTTTTACTTGCAAGAATTTTCAAACCGATCAAAGTAATAAGATAAAATAAAATGAAACCAGAAGTAAAGTAAATATTAAAACAAGGCAGAGGAAAGAAGGGAAGAAAAACGGGAAAAAAGGAAAAGTAAAAGATATCGCGAAAAGACAAAATAGGAGGAGGAAGAAAGGTAGCAAGAAGAAGTTAAAGAAAAAATAATAACGTCTAGACATAGGGATATTACCAAGAGACAGATTCAAGTAGATGTGACCTTAACTTATATTAGAATATTCACCTCAAGAAAACAGACATAGAAAATTAGGGAGGATTTTTCTATCTTATATTAAAATAATTCACTATTAATTCAATATTAAATGTTATAATTACATATTTAAATTAAATATATAAAGAAATTATTTGTAAATTATATATTAAAAAACAAATATTGTTTTAATTTTTTACTTTTTAGGAAATGTATTATTTAATATTCTTCAATTTATATAAAAAGTACATATATTAATACAATTATTACCATCTATAAGAAAATAAAAAAAATAGTGATTTTTATTTTATTTTAAAAATCAATAATTGTAGAAGATTAAACGAAAAGAAATATCTACACTTATAATTACAAAGATTATGAGTATAAACCAGTGCGTATAAAATGATGAAGAAAAATATTAAAATCGAGTTATTAAATAAAAGAAATATAATTTAATAAGTAATAAGTACAAACAAATAATTAAATAAAAGAAACAATATAAAGAAAAATGAGATATAATTAAATATATATAATTATTATGTTATATAAATTATTGTATCATTATTAAATGACATTATTATATTAAATTAAATAATATCATTATCATTAAATATTATTATATTAAATAATACTATATAAAACATAAATACCCCAATAAATAACATTATTATTATATTATTAAATGATATAACATTATATTAAACAACATATTATATATCAATATATCACATCAATACAATAGTTTATATATATATAAAGTCTATACACCACATATTATATTAAATGATATTATATTATTAAACATATCAATATATTGTGAAATGATACTATTATATTAAATAAAATTACAATATTAAATAATAATATTATTAATATAACATTATTATTATATTATTAATATATTAATATTAAATAAAATTATTATATTATACAAATTATTATATTATTAAATAATATATAATCATTATACTATATTACCATATAATACCATTATTATATATATATAGAAACAATATATAATTGAAAGAGATATAACTATTAATTGTAAATATTATTATTATTATTAAAGATTAAACACTTTAAAGAAAAATACCATATGAAAAAATATTTTTGAAAAACCTGTTACAAACAAATAGAAAGAAATTAAGAATATAAATAAATTATTTAAAAAGTCATAACCATGAAAATAAATGGAAATATAATTAACTATTAAAATATAAGTATAGAATAATAATGTTAAATCAAAAGTTAAATATAAATAAATCTAAAATAAATAAATGATAAATAAATTATAAGGAATCTTTATAGTAAGAACACAAATAGAAGTATATCATTATGCTTCTATTTGTGTTCTTACTATAAAGATTTCTTATAATTTATTTATCATTTATTTGTTTTAGATTTATTTATATTTAACTTTTGATTTAATATAATAATAATAATAATAATAATAATAATAATAATAATAATAATAATAATAATAATAATAATAATAATAATAAAGTAATATTAAAGATAATAGTAATAGTCATCATAACAATAATAGGAACTGGGTGAAAAAAGTGATAGTAATGGGTGATTAAGGAAAATTTAGGAAGGTTATATGATAGGAATTAGGAGTAGTAGAAGTAACATTACATGCATTAGGGGATAACAGTCTACGCATGTTTAGTAAAATTCTAAACCATTTTGAATCTACATCGGTGACGACATTTGAAAATCAACTCGTCCCTTTTGTTACGTAGTATATTTTAATTATCAGATTTAATTATTCTAATTTTTCTTGTAAACACAGATTACATCTACCTTTAAAATTACAATGAATGTGGGCGAAACTTATAATTTTCAAGTCATTCTGAGGGTTCAAATCTTTCTTCCCTCAATTCCCAAAATTTTTGTTCGGAATTTTAATTTTGGGTTGGAAAAAGCAAAGAGTGTCTACGAGTATATAGACGTTGTTTCCATTCACCCACGGAAATCGCAATGTAAATATGGTGGTTGATATTATTTTCTTTGGAATAAATGGTTGCTTAGTAAATCACATTTGAGGCTCTGCATTTTTCCTTCGATTGGACAAAGTTCGCTATTTCTACAATTACATGGGGGATCCATACCAGGTATATTGTTGATAGAATTTATTTAGAATATCTTTATTGTGGGAATCTATAATTTTATACATATTATTTTTACAGGAATAACTTATTTTGATAGTTTTCCTATTGAGGATTTTATTTGGTGAGTGGTGCGTATTTTGGAAATGCTTATCTATAAGCTTAAAAAAAACTTGTCCGATGTTAATTTTGGATAGCCTACAGAAGGATTGTGTTTGAACCATATTTTATTTATTTTTCTATTTTTATGCTTGCAAGTCATCTTACCCACCTAGTGCTACCTTTTGGGTTCAAGTAAGATAATTTATTTTTAAAGCCACTTTTTTGGAGTACATTATCGTACAATTCTTTGTTTTTGTTAAGGATTATTTATTAGATGAAAGCTTACTAATTATAGAGCGTTCAGTAATTGGTATCTGCTTCAAAATAGTATCGGGGTGGTTCGCGTCAACATTAATGTAGTTACGAGTTTCATGTTCCTTATGGTAAAGTTTAAAGATATTGGTATTCTGGTTAAGAGTGATATCTAGATAATCTACAATTTTGAGGTTAGAACTAATCACTATCATGACCTCCGGTAACTTAAAAGCTCTAATACTTTTTTTCTGTAGATTTACAGTAAGTGGACCATTGCTATTGGGAAGACAAATAAGTCCGCCATCTCTATACAAATCCACTAGCTTAGGATCCACAATTCTACTAAGAATCTCAAGAATATATATAGACACAAGATGAGCAAACTGGGACGAATCAGACACTCCCATTGGAACGTCAAAGTCGTCATTCCTGCGCTTAATCCAGGTGGAATTATTAAGTGATAAGTTTGATTTCCAGGCAGTAAATATAATATTGATTTCATCATGATTTATCTCCATATAATTTTTGTTTTCTTTTCAAATTTTATACAATCCACTAAGAGATTTCTGGAGACAGATGAATAAAATCAATAATATCAAATTTAATAAAAGTAATTTTTTACGACTCATATTAATGAAACAAACCTATCAAAAGAATACTTCCAAAGATTGGCACCGATAGTGATTAAAAGTTTATCAGTAATTTTTTAATTATATTTTTAGAAATTATTCATAGCTCAGATTTAGTGGGATTTATTAATCTAGATTGAGTATTATTTATTTTAACCCTAACCGTAACCCTAACCCTAACCTAACCCTAAGGTGAAAGGATCATAACACTGCGACAATTTTACATTCCTATTGCATGTAATATATATATATATATATATATATATATATATATATATATATATATATATATATAAATGGGATATGCATATATATATATGAATGGAATATATATATATATATACATATATAAATGAAATATATATATATACATACATATATATAAATATATATAAATGGAATATATATATATATGTGTGTGTGTGTGTGTGTGTGTGTGTGTGTGTGTGTGTGTGTGTGTGTGTGTGTGTGTGTGAAAGGAATATATATAAATGTAATAATGACAAGATGGGAGATCTTTTCTTTAACATTGTCTTTTACATATATATTATTAATATATATCCGAATGTTATGGGAACGAAAATAATATAAATTCTAACGTTCATACCATTAATTCAAATGAGGGCTCAATACCAAGAATAGACCAATAATTATTTATTACAATTTTTACATATGGAGAAAACACTTTACTCGCTACAAAGACGCATTCTTGTTCGATGCGGCTGCATCTCGACTGGTGAGAGCCAAAAATGGTTATGAACAATACAATTGTGTGTAGAGAACCACGCTAAAAATTGTAGAAACTAAATCACTAAAATCGCAATTCTGTGCAAAAGTAGGATCATAGAGATATCTCCTCGATTTTGTGAAAGTATAGGCTCACACGAAATTCAAATTCAAATTCCCACATTATCATTTATTAGCCAATCAGTGACGTTTTGTCAAACACCATTAAAACTTTCAAAAAGCATTCTTTGCATTTGCTACAAAAATTATAAAGCTCTAAGCCAGAAAATGATTAACACTTTTTCGCGCCTAAAATAAATATTAAAAATTGTGAAATTCATTTACTAATCAATAAAACTTTTGATTTTAGTAAATTTAACTTTTATTTTCCTGTGGTCCAATTTTTTTTTATAAATAGTGTAATCAGTATATGTTGACTGGGGGATGTAAATAATACTCTATACTCAAACTAACTTATTGATTGAGTAGTAAGTGCCTTCTTGCAAATCATTTATCGTTTTAAAAGTTTTCATAAACCGAGCGAGACATAAACAAAGCGTAATTGTAGCAGCAGTACAGATATCGCACGACAGTTTGACTGCTAGTGGAAGCACATCAAACGCATACATAAAATAATGTAAATCGTGAACTTTCGCATCACGAATTCATTCACATCTTTCATCATCTACTAACACAATTTATTTCTTTTGTGTTGGAAAAAGAAAAACAAAGCATTTTTCGTGTGAACTTTGTTTGCGAGAAACTTTATGATTTGTTTCTTTCAACTTAAAAATATAATTTTTATATTAAATAATAAAATTATTTAAATTTGTAGAGCTCTGGCTAAACAACTTTATAAAATTTATATTGAAGCTAATAATCAAATTTATATTGAAGCTAATAGTCAAATTTATTTATGAAAAATAAAATACAAAATGTTGAAGATCTAATGTAGATTAGGTATGGACAGGAATCCGACATGATGATAAGATGAAATAAAGAATAAAGTAGGAAACGAATCTCAATCTAACATGTTTCAAATTTATTAAAGTTTTGTCAGAGATCGACCCAAACACATCTATCCAGTAAATAAATATATGTGACAAGAAGTGTGCGCGGGTTGATAGGGAAAAGAATATTTCGTATTTGTGCATGAAGATCCCGGTTCGTAAAAAGCCCTCAAATCCTCACACACACCCTTACAATTCACTTCCGTATTCTTATTAGTCTTTTCATTAGAGTTGGACACTTATTGAAAGTTGTTCTTTTTAAAGAAAAAATGAACATTTTTTATCATCTAATTATTGATAAGAATAGTGGATTTTTCATAATAAATAGAAGCTTGGCTTTTTTTGGGTCGACAAACTATCTCCTCTCACCTAAGCCTTACCAAAAGCAAATACTCATCTCTAAAAGATTCTGATATCTTGGTAACGATGCAGTTGTATAATAATAAAGATAACTATTAACCGATAAGTTATAGACAATCGTAACATATTGTGTGTACATGTGAATATATTAATTTTGCATTCACACGCACTCACACAATACCACGTGTAACTTTTTGTTTTACTCTTTATCTTCATTTTACTCGTGACAATTACATTAAAAGGATGATAACTTGCAGCTATGTCTTCTCTATATAATAAAGTTGGTCACATGAATGCATAATTTCATACCAAGATAGTCGATAAGGCCTCTCAAAAGCAAAAGGTGTTACTGAAACGGGGAAAACATTGGGAAGAGAGAACACATGAAAAGATCAGGATTCAAGTAAACAGAAGATGTCGGTTGACGTTCCATTTCAATTTTTGAAGCTCGTAGTTGAGAGAAAAGTACGAAACATGAACAGCGTTCTACAAGCGGGAAGTACGAATGAAGAAATCTGTTAGAATAGAACTTGTGCGCCTACATTCTGCAATTTCAAAATTAAAATGAGAACTTAATGCCAATTTTGTACTGTGCTTAAAATCATGAAATCGAGATATTAAAGAGGGAAGCTCAATGGGACAATTACTGTTAAAATATTGATGAAAAAGAAAGAAATAATCACGTAAGCTGCGTTACAGCGGTGGAAAAGTGACTGAAATTGTGTTGGCAGGTTAGAACGGATAATATTCCATATTTCTTGGATTTTGTCAAAAATCTATAAATACATATAACAGAAGTATGACATCAGATGTGGCAACAATATTAAATGCAGATTCTGGAAAGAAAACTCTAGCATGACTTTCCTAGCAGAGGACTTAGCAATTGATTCGACATAATCATTGGCTCTACCAATGACAGCGTGGGAAGAAGAAATGGATTCCTGAAATACAGTAAACCTGTGAAAATACAAGTAAAATAAAATGTTTGCAATCATTTCTACCGAAATTTCAATATCTTAAGCAAAAAGTCCTTCAACTGTTCCATCAAACTAACCAAATTATTAGCTATATAAAACATTATTGAAACGTCAGTTTGTACATGAGAATATACACTTAAAACACATTTTTAGAAATGCTAGGCTTTAAAAAAAATATATACTCCTGAGTAATCGCTAGCATAAATTTTGTTAGAAACAAAGAAAAGGGTACTGAACTGTCACCTATATGGCATTGATTTGGATAGATGAAAGAAAAACTTAAAGCAACAGAAATGGGGTTCATACGGAAAGATGCTGAGGATAACGTGGACCAAACACGTGAGCAACGACAAAGAGAAAATGAAAACAAAAAGGAAACTTATAATTAATATCAGAAAGACTGTTGATATTTCTAGGACACATGAAGGGAAAAGAGGGCTTGAAAAATCTGATCGAAATCAAGAGATACAGAGAAAATAATGATTAGTCTACTTAGTGAACTTCAGTAAATTAATAGCAGAACAGAGTTTAACGGAAATAACAATAAGACAAAATTTATTACGAGATACAAAGGAAAGGGATTTGTGGAGAGCCATGATCCCCGACAAGACATATAAAAAAGGTTTACTGTCTTTTGACAAATTCATTTGGTTTTCACACCTCGACTTATATAAAGATATATCACTCAAAATTCTAGGTATATTATTTATTGAATCAGTTTTTATTGACAAAGTAATACAACATAAAGAAAAAGAAACATATATATATATATATATATATATAGCTGGTCACTCTTATTCGAGGATGCACATCTACTAGGGCATCTAGCCAATCCCTATTGCAGATGCCTCCTCTCTGGTTTATACTGTAACTATTCTGAGTAGACTTTTGTCACAGTTTCTGGGATTGAGCCTGTTATCTAGCGTGATCAACAGTGTGAACAAGGCCAGCACGTTCAAGCTCTAGGTTACGATGACTTGTGATTCGTGCTAGCACAACTATCGACAGCTCCCAATGGTTCACTCACAAATCTTGGGTCAACCCGTGGTATGGTTTATGGGCACGTGGCCAAGTGATTAGAACGTTCGCATTCTGACCATGAGACCTGGGTTCGAATCTAACCATGGTCGATTTGTATATATATATATATATATATATATGTCAAAATGCTGGGATAAAAACAACAAAAAGGATGATTTACATTATTTACATTGTTCGTACTGTTGTCATCAACTTTATTGCCATATTCACGACGTTTCGGCCTTCTTCACTTCTTCAGGTGACTGGAATTTCGAACTGAACTCTTTATTTCGTCCACTGGGGTAGATTGTTCTACTTCTAAGTGCCATGCGGCTCAGTTATCTTAACTTTAACTCAACTCTCCAAGTTTTTGTTCACCACTGCAGTAGTCAGGTATTGAACTCACAAATCTTTGGGTCATGTCACTGGATCCAACCAAAGTTTTTATCCACCTGTCAATTATTTCTGTCTATTCATCACTTCTGTCTGTCCATCATTTCTATCGATTTATAAATAAATGTTGAATTTTATGTCGTTTAGCGCCGCCTCAATAAATATTTTAAAAAATCTAAGAAATCTATTTTGAAAATTAAATACTGAAAACAGTGCTAATCTAAACTAATTATAATATATGGTTTTTAAAACTTTAGCCTGGTTCAAATTTTTTAAATAATTCAGATTTTCGGGTTAAAGAAAAAAGTGCTACTCTTCCTTATTATTTTATACTAAACCTATTTTACTTTAAATCATTTAACTGTAAACAAAGGGATAAAGCCACTAAGATGCAATGACAATGACAGGATGAAGGAAGCAGGGAAAACGTTACCGAGGACTAATGACAACTATACTGATATTTTCTAAAATAATGATAATAGTGATTTAAAAATATTTTAACTAGTTTCATATTTGAATGCTAAATCAAAATGTTTAATTAGATACTTCGAAAAATTTGCTATAAAAGAGCATAGCATGATAAAATAGGGCTTTAAACTTGATGAACTTTTTTTTTACTGTCTAAATGTTTATATTTATTATCAAGAGGAAAGATCAAAGTATTTTTTGGGTATTTTTTTACATTTTTTTAATCATTCCTAGCACGTCCGAACTTTTCGTTAAAAATCTTTTCCTTTTTTTTTTTTGAGTCAGCAAAATTGACAAAACAATCGATCATGTCAACCATTTTTCCCATTTTGTAAACAAAAATGAAAATCTCCGTTTAAAATTCTTTTAAAAATCAAAGATATTTTTTTCAACATTTATTTTTAAAAAATTAGAAATTGTAAAGTTTAATTAAAATATTTTGAAACAAACATTACTTACATTCTGCGCCGAAAAAAAAAATGTAGTTTAAAAATAAATGAAAGCAGGTCTTAACAATGGTGTCGATTGACAAGTGATGAGTGACGATTTCATCACATGTTATCAGCTTAAATGAGGGAAAGTTATCGTACAGAAGGTTGTAACAATAAGGCCCTTTCATCAAAGTCACTGAAATTATTTCTTTTTACCCATAACTAAAATATTCAACACCTCAAAATAAAATACTCCCGGCCAATTTAACTGTTTCTATAATTTTTCCATGTTATGAATAGTTGCCGGCTTTCGTGCCATATGTTAATGGTCAAATGAACATTCTAATCATAGGAAAAGAACAGATATGGACTGATACAGTTTTATATGGAAGCATAATAATTATCTTGAAAGTGGATGAAAAATCTCCATGAATTAGAAAGATTTAAATCTGCCTATACATTTAAAATCTACCTTGAAAATTTAATTTTATTATTTATTTATATCGGACTACATTACGAAAATCACTGTTATATTGAGACGTAAATTGACCATATTCCAAATATCTTATTTGAGAGTTAACACTAAATCACTAGATGATAGAAGAATTTTAATTGAACCATATCCCAATATCTGAGGTGAAAACTATTAAGCATATACAGATTTATATAGTAATAACGGTCTTGAAAAACGGAGATAAAAATAACAAAAAATGATACGGAAATGTGTTTGGTCTTTTTTATGCATAATTTTTTATATTATAGTTTAACTGTAAAGAGAAATATGCAACTGGGTGGTATGTAATTGATAATGTTCAAATTTCTCACGACATTCTGTAAGCATGAATTCTATTGTCCTTTTCAGATACCTATCCCTGTTCTCATCACCAAAAGAAGTGTAATAGTGGGCAGTGCATCTCCGAATCAAAATGGTGTGATTTCTGGAAGGATTGTCCCGATAATTCCGATGAAGAAGATTGCGGTAATTATATTATTGTCAATAGACTTCGTATTCGCTAAATCTCATCTTACGAGACTTTAAAATGAACATTATTGTCAATAGACTTCGTATTCGCTAAATCTCATCTTACGAGACTTTAAAATGAACGTATTTGTCCAATCTCTCATGGGATGATCCATTTCAGTAATTTACATAAGATGTGCACGTTTCAAAGCAAGTATGAATTTTTCATCATATATTTACATTTATTGTTTTATTTTTTTATTTTTTTATTTGTTTGTCTGTTTATTTTTATACAACTTATCAAGATTTTAAGATTATTTGAAGCCGAAATATTTTTAGATTGTAAAAATTATTTTTTAGAAAGTGATCTTCTGATACAATTCCTACTATTGAACTTATAGTTGGGAGGTTAACCGGTTTATTCATATCTTTCCCAAAGGCATTTGACCGTAAGTGAATATAACAAACGCTACTAGAATTTGACTCTCCGATTTCTCATTCTGAACCGTTATCAATTACAACAGCCGCATATCCAAAGTATAACCGAGAGGTCACTCTTTAGGTTAACGTTGCTTAACTTCAGTGATCGGACGAGAAATTGTGTTTCAACGTGATATGGCCGTAAGAGAAAAGAAAAACAATTTGGACATATATTAGAATGAAGATTGAAAATTAACTGGTAAGTTTCGTAATTTGTCTTTTTAAAAAGAATCTCCAAACGGTTGGGTTGCTCTTCCTCTAATAACGAGAATAATGCAGATATTTTATGCAAGTCGGTCACGTACAAAGTTCATTAATATTAACTACTTAATATATTTTCAGTTATTTCGGATATTTAATCACTTGCATATTAACCGAAAAATCCCAGTAATGTTCGTAAATAGCCTCATCCGATCTTGACTCCCGTAAATTGTCATACATAGCGTTCATCACTTTCATAAACCTCTCAGTATCAGCTACACTAAGCCAACAAATTTGGACTATCTTCTGGATTTAATAATTATTAAATACCATATCACCTTTGCTTTAACTAACTTCTACTAAGTTAGGATGCTGAAACTATTTACACCATTATTGCATGGCATCCAATTTTTTAGAGTGTGGATCAATTGAAACTAAAACTCCGCCAGCCCTAAGATTATCATATGTTTTATGCAGTAATGTTTAATTTCGTTATTGTTATTATTGAATATATGATAAAACTCCTCTAGTCCGAAGTGAGCTAGTAAATTAAATAAAATTCTGTGACTTTCCTTAAAGTTTTCTTGAAAAATATTATTTACCATGAAGTGGTATACCATTAAATTAAAGACATTATTAAACCGCGAAATAGAGTTTTTGTCAAAATATTTTCCAGACAAATCAGCTTATTCAAATTTCATCTATTGATTTGCGAAATTGAACGAATGAATTTTGTAAATCTCGACAAAAAATGTTAGCGACAACTGCAACACTGTTAAATACTGTTAGGATCTGAACAGGCGTTAGTGTGTTACAAAAATATCTAGTTTTAAAAAAGATGGGCAACCTTCTATTTTCAGGAGATTCTAAGAAATCCAGTAGATGATCCCAACGTTTTGGCCTATACTGTAATTAAAACTGTTTTCTCAGATCAATGATTAAAATGGCTTCAAGAAAAGGGATCATCAAAGACTATCCTTTATCACATCTTACAGACTGGCGCTACAGAATCACAAAGAAAATTACCAAATAACAAAAGAAACAGCACTTGAAGACTTGAAAGGTATATCACCTGTAATTAGAAGGAAAAAAGGATAAAATAAGATGCTGATTTTTCTATACTACGTTAAACATAAGGTTAGAATGGAAACACCCAACAATACTAGAAAAGGCGATAAAATTGAACTTGAGAAATCTGTTTTTCTGAAATACATATTTTTTCTGAAATACATATTTTTTCTTGAAAAACTGTTTCAAGACAAATATTTTCTAAATTCCAACAGCTAGCAACGCTAACTGTTCGATCAATGAATGCCCAATCTTTCCTGTATGGAAACTGTTATCTCACTATTGCCATAATGCCATTTCTGCTTTTATATGAGCTATCTATAGAAATTACTCTTCTCTTTATGAATTTCTGGGAGAAAGAGTTATTTTCATTATTTTCAGTCCGACTAATATCCTCATTTTTTATCACAATGTTTCAGCTTTTGTACTCCAGCCTTCTTCAGGTGTCTATCCTTCAGTGAATTTCTTGGTTTTGAAAACAACCATTAGAAAGCAACCATCAGCTGTGAGATAATCGCGAAAGCTAAGCCGTAAAATGGAAAGAGAGACAGATATAAATTGTGTTTGTTGGAGGATCTTATTATATTAACGCACTTAAATGACTCTAACTTGCTGAACACGGGGTCCGAATTGATGTCTACATGTATCGATAAATCCAAGCACCTGCTCAAACACACTGACCCCGATTAAAAGATATTTCGAAATAGAATTTACGAATGAAAATATAATATGCAACAACTTTTAATATTCTTAGAACCCATCATTAATAACATTTCTTATATATCTATACATACATACAATCCAATATTACTGTACTCGATTAACTTATAATGTGTGTATATATAACTTCACCTTCACAAGGCTTGCTTCCAAATACATTCGATATATACCAGCAACCTATTATTTTTTTTTATAATCAGACTCTTATATTATATTTCCACTCTGTTTTTTAGTATAATTTAATTGGTATCACTAGGGTATTTTTTGTAAAAAAGAGAGTTTTAGCCCTTGATATATTGCTTATTTTTTAATCCAACTTTTAACAATTTCTCAAATTTTCATTTGTTTTTTTTAATTCTTCGCCTTTCGAAGTTAAGAATTTGAATGATATAAATTATTAATAATTAATTCTAATATTTTACGCCACGACAATTAAATAAACAAGTTTTAACACTCAATTTCGAATCATCACTACGAGAGCGTGAACTATATAATGCTCAGATTATATTTGCACCTGACGTTTGCAAGAACTGCATGAAACTCGTGCAATCGAGGTTAGATATTATGTATATTTACTAGTGTATATATATATATATATATATACAGTGGGTGCGGTGGGTACATTTTTGTCTAAAATACGTAAAAATGAAAATAACACTTACAACCCATTTTTCCAGGTATATTTACCAACATTAAACAAAAAAATCATAAAATACTAAAGAGTAAATTCATTCAATAAAATCGACAACGGCTTCATCCATGCCCTCCAGACGACTTAGTAATATCCTGCAACTCTTATGGATGGTCTCCTTTTTAAGTTAGTGGGTGAATGCTGCCATAATCCTTGCCGTCAGTTCATTTTCATTTCATTCGCTCAACGGTGGCCATATGTAAAGAGTGGTGGTCGCAGAAATTGTTTGACTGCCATGTCTGGATACTTCTGCATCTATGGTTTAGTGCAGAGTCATGTTTCCAGACATAGGGTCTTCCAGTAGCCTCCCTCTTGACCCATGGCAGCACTACTGCCCCAAAGCACATGATGTTGGCCTCGGTTAAGGCCTCAGATTCAACACCAACAATTTCAGGAGTTATTTTCTTATCAAAACTATCAGAGTGAGTTTTCCGATCTGCCGTACCTTCATAATCACCATTAGACTCACCAAACACTTGACTGTACTCAGATTGACACCCAATCATTCTGAAATATTCGTATTGGATCTTCTGACGCGAATGCCAAGCAGTACAGCATGCGATTTCCAAATTTCTGGCGGAGTGGATTGCGTCATAGTGTTATATTTCTCACAGAGGGTGCCCAACGATAAAATAAAAAACAAACAACAATGCGCATGTGCGAAATTAAAAATATAATATGGCAACAATTTACCCATCTTACCTTCTGTAATATATATATAAAGAATAAAGATAGACAGATAGATAGATAGATAGATAGATAGATATACAATCAAATTCCAGTGACTTTGTGTCTGTCCGCGTGTAGATATATAAATATCGCTGTCTGAGAACCTTCACCTTGAAGGTGGGATGAGTCTCAACTTAAACCTACCATGTTTGTATCGTTTTAAAACAACGTCTTTCCTGATGGTCGTCGGAGAATGGTTTAACAGTGGACGCATGAATCTTAAAGAGTCAAAGCACATCCTTTCATCTTTTCAACTTGTCTCTCTTCACCGTTCTGAACGTTTTGTGTCCATATCAAGATGCATAACTATTCTTGAAAACCCACTTTAATTCAGTAGGTCTCTTATGTATCCATGATTTTGGGTCCTTTGAAATTTGAATCGAATTTGAATTCATGTTTGTTGTTAGTCTCAAATGGTAGTCCCTTCATTCAGGCCCTCTACTACAAAATTTGATTAGGTATGGAAATTGCCCCAATATGGTCAATTATTTAGCTGTATAGGACGCGATAGGAAACCTATTATCAGATATTTACATTAGTTTCATCAGTGGCGTAGCTAGAGTAAACGTCACCCGGGGCGGTCCGCTCAAATGTCACCCCAATGACCCCGATTCACCCTATGCTGAATGGTTAGCTGTAGCTAAATTTTCATACATGCTCTACCTCTACTTTACTCTACTGACCGGTACATTACTGTTTACATGTATGATCCAAGACAAAATCCAATACCACAAAATAATCAGTTCAAATCAAAAGATTTTTAAAATGCAACTGTTGACTTTCAGAACAACTAAATACAAAACACGGCAATACACAAAAGAATGACATTCGATAATATGGTCTTAGAATTAATGTTTTCTTGTTTTCATTGTGGCAAACTGGTCAATGGCATCGTCAAAATCTGTTTGTCTTGTAAGCTCGTTTTCAATGGACAGCACAGCCAGATCCGACAGTCTCGACTGGCTCATGGTTGACCGGAGGTAATTTTTTATAAGTTTCATTTTGGAGAAACTTCTTTCACACGATGCCACAGAAACACATATTGTCAGAAAGAATCTTAGAGTCAGCGTAAGATATGGCAATGACTCAACAAAGTCCCACTTGATGATAAACTGCAGTCCAGTGCTTGGCTTCCTCCTATTCAAAAGTATATCGCTCACTCAATGGAAAATTGTATCTCAGCGAATTGATACACAGGCAAGACTGAAATTGTTGCACTTTTGGCTTCGTATTTCGCTTTGTTGTTATTAATGATGCAGAGTTAAAACACCATATCATCTGATAAAATGTTACAACAATGTCTCTTGTTAGTAGCCAAGATTGTAGCAACTGAAACACATGAAAACTGAAAACATTGCTATTTTTCATACTCACAAATTTCACGACAATTTATTAGAAAAATTCTGATGGGGGGACAAAACTTGGGGGGGTCATAAATTATTTCTGGGAGGTCATATGCCCGCCTGCGAAACCCTGTGTCTCCAACACTGTTTTCAGACTATTTTTGGCACCTTAGCCTGGTTGAAAAATTTTGTTGGGGGTGACATTGTGTCACCCCTCCTGTGCTGGCACCCGGGGCGGTCCGGGCCCCTTGTCCCCCTTAGCTACGCCACTGAGTTTCATACGGTTGAATAATTTTAGACGGTACTGGATTTGCGTGCGCTTATCCAACTAAATTTGGTAGACGTTTTTTACATTCGTTATTTTCATTCGTTTTCTATCTTTTTTCATTACGTTACTTTCATTCCTTTTTCATTCCTTTTTTTCATTATTTTTATTCATTATTTTCATTACTTTTATTCATTATTTTCATTTTTTTTATTCACTTTCATTCTTTTATGTTTTATTTCTTATAATTTATACTTTTCTGTAACTGCATTTCAGTTTATATTTTCGTTCGGTTTGGGAGAGGGGTTACGTAAAAAGTAATGAGACATCGTTGGAAAATATTAAAGGGAAAAAGCATCGTTGACGAATCCTCAGGAAAGCGCATTGTATTAGCATGATTTGCTTTCAGGCAAATATGAACATATTCAGCCTAACGAGGAACAAGAAAAGAATTGAGATAAAAGACATTAATCGATGAAGAACGAAGCAAATCGAAAAAACGAAAAAGAACAATAAGAAGAATAAAAAAAGATGAAAACAACATTCGAGAGGCACTGCAAAATTCCCAGCCCAACAGAGACACCGTTTAGATTAGAATTGTGATGTTGAAGATTTGGTCAGATTTTGAGAAGTGGTCGAGAAGTTAACAAGGAAATAAAGAAGAAAGTAAACAAGAGGAAAAAGAAAACAAACAATGGAAAAAGAAGAAAACGACATCCTCAGAACTACAAGAAAATATTAGGAAGAAGTCTCCAATGGATAGACGCAATGAACAAAATTCTTTTTCGATACAGCTAAACTACAGCAAAAGTTAAAACAAAAACAATCGGTAACATAAAAATCAGAGAAAAAAGGCAGGAAAAGAGGAACGGCAGAAGAATACCAATAATGCATCAAACGAAAAACGCACAAAACAATGATTCCTACTATTTGTTTCTTCCATGTTCTCTTTCATAACATTTCACTTAAATTAATTTTACTGTGAGATAAGAAACATTTACAAGATGAAAAACCAGTGATTTTCAACCTATATTTTATTTTTGGCTTTTTTCATATTTGAATTTTGTATTTGATTTGCCTTCTTTATTCCTCGTTCCTAAAGTGTCACAATTGACAGCTTCTCATTCTTAAAAGCGAAAGTTTTTTTTACCTTTCATCATTGTAAACTGGATATCTAACACGTTCTTTACGTCAGTTCTATTGTTTTTTTCTTTTTATATTATCCAGTTTGTCATAAATTTCGCATGTTATTTCATATTATCGAAACCTTTCAACAATATATATATATATATACATATATATATGTGTGTGTGTGTGTGGCCAAAATATTCGCTAAAAAATTACTATAAACATGAAACGCTATTTTCTGTGATAAATCTACCTGGGTTTATTCTAACGCTAAATTGTATTAGTATAGCAAAATGTCTTGTTTTGTATATATTGCTGTTATGGCGTTATGGAAGTAATTACACATTTCGCAGTTATGAATTATGAGCCAACCAACCATAGCAGGGACCAAGGCTGAATGGTAAGAAACTGCGTCTGGAATCTCTTACATGCGAACGTATCCCATATAGAATGCATTTCAGCATTCAACTTCATGGAGCATTATAAATTTAAAAAACAGTATATTCACCATTGCTTAATGGATTAATTCATTTTCCATTTGATAGGAGTAAGGGAGTGGAAATTCATCCATTGTCCCAAGCGCTTTCGGCCATTTCTTTAGCCATTTTCAAGGTGGTTTGATTTAAGTGTTGTTAATTTCTCTTCATGTTTTATTTATGTTTTGAATATTAGTTGGAGTGTTTATTCCGTGCCTTCGTGTGTTGAGCACAGCTGTAATTCGAGTGAGCGTCTTTCTATGTTTTAAAAACTTTCAACACTCCATTCCTTAAATAAGGTGAGGTTGATGGAGATAGTTGTTTAATATACAGGGCCTCTCTTATACTGAGATATTTCCGGTAATGTGAATTATTTAGAATTTTAGTGTTTTTGAATAGAATGTGGATAGATGATTTTTTTATAGGATTTTGATCTAAGTGACACACGAATCGTCTAATCAAGGAGGTTTCAGGATGTCCAATATATAAAATAACACATGTTCTATACCTGAAATTGAGCAACCTTCCCTATAAATATAACATGCCGTAAATCTATATTTTATCATATATAAGTACTTGCTATTGTAGGATAGCAAATCTAGTAAGTAAACTCACACTTATCTCGGTAGCTCATTTAAAAAAAGAACAAATTGTCAGACATTAATTTTTAAGTACGATTTCTTTCATCATAAATATTTCAGTCGCTTTTACCGACAACTTTTACGCCAACCGGTGTAAACAGCGAAGATGAGAAATAATGATGCTGAAGAAGAGATTAGAAATAACGTCCCTTTTAACTCAGGAGGAATAACCTATGCACAGCCTCAGTGTTACTAGAGTGTCATTTTTTTTTATTCTCTTTTGCACTCTTCTTAGCAGAGACGTTCCCATTTTATTAGCATTTCTTAACTGAAGCCTTGTCAAAACTTCGTTTTGGTGTCGCATTTCTTGCATCTTATTAGAGTATAAACATTTTAAAGATAGACTCATTTCAAATCTCGTCAGGAATACAACAATGAGGAAATCAAAATTACATTTTTTTTACTGTATACCAGGTGTAACAGCAAAATTGTCCAAATCGTGTAACAGCATAATTGTCCATCCCACAAAATGTTTAATATCTAAAGAACTACGAAACTAATTGTTTCATTCTTCCAAATTTTCAGATAAGGCGTTTAACCATATTAAAAAAGAATTTTCGTAAAAATCACTGAAAAACCCTTTGGTTATTCAGCTAAAAAAATTTTCCTATGTGGAAACGGTTATTTTTGCTGTTACAATTTTCATATTCTGTCTTCTTACAAGTGATGTTTAGTCGTTTCTTCTCGCTTTCCTCTGCTACCTTCTGTAGGAATTCCTGTAGTTTAATTTCTTTGGGTCATGGACACTACCATCAAGATGTCACAATAGTAATGGCGAATCTAGTTTTCATTGTAACGTTTAGAAAAGGAAAAAGATCGGCGAATATTTTTATTCATAATCGTTAACTTTAGGATAAAATCATGCAGAAAACAATCAAATGCTTTTTAAAAAATATTCTTGCTATACTTTGATTTCGTTCATATTTTGAAGAGAATTTTTCCCAGCAACATCTTGTTGATCAGCAACTAATCTTACAGCCACAACAAAGATTTTTTG